>OW240916.1:114260469-114270499 GCA_933207985.1 Pelobates cultripes
TTGTATCTGACAACTCAGCCAAGGAAGCAGCAGCGGGTACAACATCATCATCATCATCACACCGTACGTCCATGTGTGTAATGCTGCCTGCCTGAGACATATCCCTGTTATCTACATCCTCTGGCAATAATGGTTGCGCATCACTCATTTCTTCAAACGGATTTGTGAATAACTCCTCTGACATACCAACTGAAGCGGCTGTGGTGCTAGTTTTGGTGGTGGCGGCAGGCGGGTGAGTGGTATCTTGAGAGGTGCCTGAAGCTAAGCTGGAGGAGGATGGTGCGTCAAGGTTCTGAGTGGAGGCTGTAGAAGATTGGGTGTCCTGTGTTAGCCAGTCAACTATGTCCTCAGAACTTTTCAAGTTCAGGGTACGTGGCCTCTGAAAACTGGGCATTATTCTAGGGCCAAAGGAATCACAGCACCACGACCACGATGGCCCCTGCGGGGTGGCCTGCCTCTGCCTGTCATTTTTGTTGGGATTAGTGGTACTATGCGTGCAAGCTACTGTGAGACCAGATATGAGTGGCAATGTGCACTGGCACAGTTGTGCAGAGCACAGGCTGTAGGCCCGACACCCGCTTGAAGATAACTAACTGCTATTCAATCTATAACAGTGAAAAAGTTTTTGTTTTTAACCAAGTTTGTGGCCACTAGATCTAATTATGGCACTGGTCACCGTATCCACTGTTAACACACCCGTTTGAAGATAACTAACTGCTATTCAATCTATAACAGTGAAAAAAGTGTTTTGTTTTTTTAAATCCAAGCTTTGTGACACCAGATCTAATTGGTGGCACTGGTCACCGTATCCACTGTTAGCGTAACACACCCGCTTTAAGCAGGGCCGGATTAAGAGCCCAGTGGGCCTGGTGCTGACAATTATGATGGGCCTAATTACAGAATCTTATCAACCAAAAACACTAAAACAATCATACCTCCCAAGCGTCATGTATCTGATGGAGATGGTGCTGGAGGGAAACTCATAGGATGCAGCTATAATAAAACACATACTCTATGCTAATCTCTCTCTAATTTATGCTTTCATCTTTCAAGTAAATACATACCCCCTAACAGCAGTGTCCAGTGAAGCAGGAAGTCAATGGGCGGGGTAAAAGGGTGTGCCACTGGTGCGAATCACGTGACAAGACCTGCCAAAAGGGGTGAACATGCCCAAAAGGGGGCATGTTTGTCCAAAGAATTGGAAGGTCAGCCTGGCATGAATGCATGTCAGGCTGCCTCCCAATCCTGCAGACTGTCCAACTAAGGGCATACTATACAGGCAGCACCTTGAGCTTGACATAAATGCGTCTAATGATGATGCGCTCACTCCATTCTTTCTAAGGACTGTCCCCTAGCACCCGCTGGTCCACTTGTCTCCTTACCTTCTTACTAGCAGGCAGAAGTTCCTGGTATATAGTCTGAGACAGAGAAAAGTTGTCTGTAGTGAGTGTAGAAGAAAGGGGACATGCCACAGTGTTAGAGAGACCAACGTCTGCATTACCTAAACTAGCCAGTGCACACAAGTTTTGTTCCCATACATCCCTCTTAAGCTTCCAAACTTAAAGGAACACTATAGTCCCCAGAACAACTACAGCTTATTGTATTTGTTCTGGTAAGTAGAATCATTCCATTCAGGTATTTGCAGTAAACACTGTCTTTTCAGAGAAAATAACTCCACTGGCCGCTCCTTAGATGGCTGCTAGAGGTGCTTTCTGGGGCAGTACTGCCTAGTGTGCAGCACTGCCATTCAGTGTCTCCACCCTCTGCATGCAGACACTGAACTTTCCTCATAGAGATGCATTGATTCAATTTATCTTTATGAGGAGATGCTGATTGGCCAGGGCTATGTTGGACTTGTGCTAGCTCTGCCCCTGATCTGCCTAGTTGACAGTCTCAGCCAATCCTATGGGGAAGTATTGTAATTTGATCAGACCACCACTTCTGAGCCAGCAGCTACAGAATTGAATACAAGTAATATTTTACTATATTTAGGGAGGCAAGGGTGGTGGTTTTAACATAATAGGGTCAGGCAAGGGTGGTGGTTTTAACATAATAGGGTCAGAAAAACATGATTGTGTTCCTGACCCTATAGTGCTCCTTTAAGCAAGAGTATGTGAAGAGTAGTTAAGGTTTCCACCTTTCTTGGAAAAAAATACCAGCCATAATCATTTGTATAATTAATTAGTTATGCGTGACATCACATGATGTAAATCACAAGGAGTGACATCAGAGAAAATTCTGTAAAATCACCAACAAACTACTCACAGTTTGATTCTGCTGTATAGATGGATTGCTCCCAGTGTCTCCCTGTCTTCCAGTGTCTCAGTCTCACAGTGTCTGTGTCCCCATTTCTCCCAGTGTCCCAATGTCTCAGTGTGTCCCCATGTCATTAGGATGCTGGGGACACTGGGAGACATGGGGACACTGGGAGAAATGGGGACACTGAGACACTAGGGACACAGACACTGGGAGACATGGGGACACTGAAACATTTGGGGACACTAAGACACTAGGGACACAGACATGGGAACACAGACACTGGGAGACTAGGGGACACTGGCTGGGAGAAAGACACTTGGGGACACTGGGAGACATGGGGACAATTGTGGACATAGACATGTGGACACTGGGACATATAGGGACACTGGGAGACATGGGGACACCAGGCACACTGAGACACTAGGAACACAGATACTGGGAGACATGGAGACACTGAAACATTTGGGGACACTAAGACACTAGGGACACAGACACTGGGTGACTAGGGGACACTGGGTGACTAGGGGACACTGGGAGACTAGGGGACACTTGGGGAGACATGGGGACAGTTGTGGACATAGACATGAGGACACTGGGACACATGGGGACACTAGGCACACTGAGAGGCATGGGACACAGACACTGGGAGACTTGGGGACACTGAGACACTAGGGACACTGGCTGGGGGACATAGTGTCTCCGTGTCCCAATGTCTCCCAATGTCCCTATGTCTCACTGCATCCCCATGTGTCTCAGCATCCCCATGTGTCCCCTAGTGTCTGTGTCCCCATGTTTTCCAGTGTCCCCAAGTGTCTCAGTGTCCCCTAGTGACAGTGTCCCCATGTGTCCCCTAGTGTCTGTGTCCCCATATGTCCCCAAGTGTCTGTGTCCCCTAGTGTCTCAGTGTCCTCATGTTTTCCAGTGTCCCCAAGTGTCTCAGTGTTCCCAGGTCTCCCAGTGTCTGTGTCCTAGTGTCTCAGTGTCCCCTAGTGTATGTGTCATCATGTGTCCCCTAGTGTCTGTGTCCCCTAGTGTCTCAGTGTCCCCATATGCCCCCTAGTATCTGTGTCCCCATATGTCCCCTAGTGTCTCAGTGTCCCCATGTGTCCCTGCTGCCTTCCCCGCCATCCCTCACTTACCTGAGCTGTAGAGCTGCTGTCTGGACTCTCTGTGCTGTGTAGCTGCTCCCCCACGGATCAGTGAGTAGAGATAGGCAGGGAGGGATATGCTGTTACTTCCTATCCCTGCCTCTCTCCACACACAGTGTGGTGCTGGTATTGCAGAGTAATTTCCAATTATTATGAGAAAATTACCTGCATTTGTATTGCCAGTATTACTGCAATACCGGCACGGCCAGGCAGCCTCAAAGACCGTCTGTGCCATTAAAATACCATTCAGGTGGCAAACCTAAGAGTAGTGTGTTAAAAAAAAAAAAAAAAAAAAAAATGTAAAAATGTAAATTTTTTTTTTTTTTTTTTTTTTTTTAAATGGGCCTATTCCATGGGCCTGGGCCTGGAGCTGCAGCTCCATCAGCCCCTATGTTAATCCGGCCCTGTCTGCTTCTCACTTCGATCCACTCTTCTTTTCTATTCAATGCTTTATTTGATTTAAATTCAGTCCTACCTGGAATTTCAAACTCCTGTTGTGGAGTTCTGTTTTGAAATTTGTTACTTTTAACATACCTTTTGACATTCCTAACCACTTCATATCTTGAGTAGTCTTTCTTAATGGGTTTTTTTCTTTTTAAAGTTTCTTACCCTACCTTCTTTATAATCTTCCTTATCTCTTTTATATTTCCAAATGTTGGTTTCTTTGATCTCACTCTCTAACCTATTTATGCTATTTTTGGTCCTCTCCGATAGTTTGTTAAAATCTTCTGTCCCCACACATGGTTGTAAGTTTTGTTGTATATCATGTATTTCTTCATCTATTTTAGAAATTGATTCTGATCGACAAGCTATGAGTATATACATGCATTCAAATGAGAAGCGCTCCAAAGTCTCATCCCAGAGATTTTTCAAACGTGGGAGTTTTAAAGAAGCGTAAGCCTCTTGGTGTACTTTTTTCAGCTAGATATCTCTCCATCGTAGCGATCTCCCACTTATATTCGGTCTCTTTAATGAGCAATTTCTCTAAATTTCTGAATATTTCCTCAATATCATTTCCTACTCTGTCTATTTTCTCTACCTTTTCTTCCTCCTTATCAAATTTGTATGAGGACCTCTTCCTAGATTCAAAAATAGACATATTGGTGCTGCCCCCTATTTACTATTGCTATAAAAAAAGTAACAATAAAAACGACTATAAATAGGATGGCGCAACAGGAACGGTAGATTTGATAAGTGCAGCAACCAACAAAACAAATCCTGGTAATAAGATTTGGACACAATGATACATAAAATATGGTGCGCAACAATAAATATAACACTCACTATGGGTGTCTTTAAAAATAGAACCTCTATAGAGAAACAATATGCATCCGTGTTACAGACCTAGGTGCATTAATATAAATGATTGGTGCAAACAGAAATAACAAATGGATATACTTGCAACAATAGAAACTCTGGTATCTATAAAGAAGACAAAAAAAGAAGAGAGGGCTCTTAGTGCAGCACAATTAACACTCCAACTTTGTGAGTGAAATTATAGCCACAAGTGGTGCTCTTACCACTCAAACTTTGTGAGTGAAATACCTTAAGAGCTACTTTTTCTTTGAGTGTGTTTATATATATATATATATATATATATATATATATATATATATATATATATAACCAAAGATAGATAGGAGCACTCAAAAGGACTTTGTTATCGATATTTATTGTGACAAAAGTTTACATCAAAGTGTAGAACATCAAATCGACGTTTCGACCCCTCAGGGTCTTTTTCAAGATCAAACACTGAGTGAAATAGGTACAGTTTAAATATATTTGCCCGCAGACAAAGGGGGAGCTATTGTGGTGATGTCTTACGTCAAATACAAAGAAGAAATTTGCAATCAACTTTCTGACATAACCACCTATCAGAAACTAACTTTCGATCCTGTTAAAAAATTTCAAAACAGAAACATCCAGTTTTATATACATTACCCAAAATTCACAAAGACATGTTAAATCCACCAGGAAGACCGATCGTCTCGGCTCGAGACAGTTTGCTTGAGCCTCTCGGCAAATACATTGATTATTATATCAAAACCTCTGTTATGGATCTTCCGACTTGTCTACGAGACACCAGTGATTTTCTGGAGAACATTAAGAAGTTAACCTCAGTGGAAGCACAACATCTATTGGTTACATTAGATGTTAAAAATCTATACACTATTATACCACACACGGAGGGTATACAAGCATTGCGACAGATCCCTTGCAAATATAATGGTCCACCCATTGAATTTCTCATGGAGCTTTTACAAATAGCTCTTACATGCAATTATTTTAAGTTTGAAGATCTTTTTTATTTACAACTGATGGGTACTTCAATGGGAGCAGCGATGGCACCTTCATATGCTAATGCATTTATGTTCCTCTTTGAGACCAAACACATTCTTGAGAAGCATCGCAAACATATACTCACTTATCATCGTTTTGTGGACGATATTTTTCTAATTTGGACAGGAACCTCTTGCAGCTTGGAACAAATGATCAATGAGATAAACTCCTCGGCGCTTCCTGTTAAACTCACACTCACCTCTGATTTCCAGATAATTCAATTTTTGGATGTTTCCATCTATAAAGACAGAGAAAAAGGCACGTTGGGATACACTCTATATCGCAAATACACTGCAAGAAATACACTACTCCAGTTTAATAGTTACCATCCACAAAAGTTAAAGGAATCACTTCCCGCATCTCAGTACATGCGTGTATTGAGATACAATAGCGATCCTGTCAACCAAGCAAACCAACTACAAGAAATGACTGACAGATTTCTTGCCAGAGGATACAGTTTTGATGTTTTGGAGAGAGCAAAGGCTAAAGCTATGGAACATGTGGTTAGTGACCCTCCTGAGGCTACACAGAAGATACCACCAGCGACTAAAATGTATTTACCTTTAACTCTTCACACTGGTACCTCACAGATCCAACGAACTATGAATAAATATTGGGGCATCTTAGGTTCAGATAAAAATCTACCATCAATATTTCGTCAAAAACCCAATATCAGCCTGAAACGAAATAGGAATCTTAGAGACCTACTAGTGAGAAGCGACCCCACTTTATCTTATCAAAAAACTACAGGACCCAGCAAGAAAGGCTGCTATAGATGCAGTGGGTGCGTAACTTGCAGCCATATGAATACAGGTACCTCATTTGTCCACCCACATAGTGGTATCCGGATTCTAATTACCCAGTACATTACATGCATGACCGATCATGTGATATATTTAATCACTTGTCCCTGCGGTCTTTCATATGTGGGGAAAACAGACCTGACTCTCCGTGAACAGATTCGTGGCCATAGATCAACCATCACCACCTCATTTAGAGACCAAAAATCCGATAAGCCGGTTGCCAAACATTTCCTTCAAGCAAACCACAGACTTCCCACATTCAGATTTATAGCTATTGACCATGTTCCACTCAGCCCCAGAGGAGGTGACAGATCCAAACTGTTACTGCAACGCGAAACATATTGGATACACCGTTTGAATACAGTCACTCCGAAAGGACTAAACGAATATATTTCATTTTCCATGTTTATTTGATGAATTAATATAATCTTGCTAATATATCAAATCCTGAACCTCAGATATTGTGTATGTTACATTAATTTAGAGTTATTATCTAGTAATGATATGTAACAGTACATCATTTAATATTATTTGCCCATCTATTTATGTTTTATTTTTTGTCTATAGACATCTATAGCCTTATTATTTCTTATCTCTTTCAGATTAACCTTATGAGACTCTTGCCGATTAGATTTTTTCACTTGGAGTGTTTAGCACCATTCATTTTTCCTTGCACCGCACTTTTCATTGCACTTTAGATTATTTAACCTTATCAGGCATCTTGTCTCATAGGTTTATTATTTTCATTATTAATAATCTGAAAATCTTCCGATCGAGTATTCTCGTATCTCTTTGTTTTTAACATTCACTCCTTGATCTCTGGACAGAGATCTCATAGCACTTAGCGTTTATATTTACCATATCTGCATGTTATATGCACAGATTACGATGGTTGTGATTTTTTTTTAATCGTAGAGTTTACACTCTATCACCTAGCAACCACGTCATACGTAGTGATGCACGTTGAAGGAATCACGTGGGGTGTCGGGACACTTCCGGGTTCGGGTAGCCACACACACGAGATTGGTGAGTTGATTTTTCTGTACTTATATTTAAACTGTACCTATTTCACTCAGTGTTTGATCTTGAAAAAGACCCTGAGGGGTCGAAACGTCGATTTGATGTTCTACACTTTGATGTAAACTTTTGTCACAATAAATATCGATAACGAAGTCCTTTTGAGTGCTCCTATCTATCTTTGGTTATATATTTGGACGCTGGAAGCACCAAAGGCAAGATTCACACGAATTTTTTAAGGGTGAGTGCCTAAATCATATTTTTGCATTATATATATATATATATATGTTTAATTGTGCTGCACTAGGAGCCCTCTCCTTTTTTTGGTCTCCTTTATAGATACCAGAGTTTCTATTGTTGCAAGTATATCCATTTGTTACTTCTGTTTGGTCACAAAAATCACTGTTTGCACCAATCATTTATATTAATACACCTAGTATGCACCTAGGTCTGTAACACGGATGCATATTGTTTCTCTATAGATGTTCTATTTTTAAAGACACCCATAGTGAGTGTTATATTTATTGTTGCGCACCATCACTATTTTATGTATCGATGAATGGAATAGCCTTCCAGGTGGTAGAGGTTAACACAGTGAAGGAGTTTAAGCATGCGCGGATAGGCATAAGGCTATCCTACACTTAAGATAAGGCCAGGGACTAATGAAAGTATTTAGAAAATTGGGCAGACTAGATGGGCCGAATGGTTCTTATCTTCCATCACATTCTATGTTTCTATGTTTCTATGACTCTGGTACCCTTAAACGAAACTAGCAGTCCTCAAGCTCTGCATGAGGACTTCCAACATCAGTGAAATCCCCCAAAGCCTTAATTCCCTTAGTTGGATGACATTGTGCTAGAGGGAGCACCGACCCATCGCAGAGGGTTTTTAAAGGGTTTTTAGCTTATTATGTGCTACAAGGAGGGTGCCTACAGTGTTAGTAATACAACTTTGTATTCTATGGTCTTTGAGGCCAGGAAAGGAAGTATGTTCTTCTCTGTCTCACATCCTCTCACTATTTTGCTATGCAGTCATTTTGTCTTTGAGGTGCAGTATAAGAGAAGTTTTCCTTTGTTTTATTAATTAGTTTGTTTAAGCGAACCACTGAATGTATTAAAGGACTAAATTTTGCTGGTAAAATTTGATTGCAAGCCCTCTATGATCTTTGTGGTGCTGGAAAGGAAGTATGTTATATACTAGGAAGATGATGTTTTTGCTCTTTACCTGTTAACCAATTCTCAGTATACACATTATCCTATGAGTCACTTACTGTATGCTGATAGTGATTGAAAGTAAGGGGAACTAGTAATATTTTATTTAGCTTTTTATATTAAAAAAAATGTATGACTGAAATGCAATGCAATTTAAAGTAACAACAAGTCATGTTCGGCATAACAGGTGCACTTTAAAAGCAATTCTGAAAATAGTATTTTCAAAAGTGTCCCAGAAGGCAATGCAAACTGTGCAAATAAATGCAGACAATGATAAACGTTTTAAGATTTTCAAACCATACATCTCTAGGCTGCCCTTGTACTGGTCTATGCTTTTTTAGCACAGGAGTTAATTGCAATCTATTTATTGATAATAGTCTACATGTTAACAGCTGTTGATGATGTCAAAACAATCTCACAATCCCTTTTTGACAAAACTTACATCGATATCATGTCAATTAAAAAAATGTCCTGTACCTTAAACAGTCAAGCTTAGATATACACAACAAGCACCATAACCCTATGTATTATGTTACTAGATTAAAATGAATAATTTGGTATATAGCAGATATATGATATGCATTGTAAGTATATACATAAAAGCACTATAACTATAATTGTTTAGTTTTGACACTGCATTTTTTTTTACTTGTGTTTTTTTTATTGCATTAATTTTGCATTATATATATTCACAATTAGTGATGTACCGAACGGTTCGCCGGCGAACGGTTCCTGGCGAACATAGCCTGTTCGCGTTCGCCACGGCGGGCGAACATATGCGCGGTTCGACCCGCCCCCTATTCGTCATCATTGAGTAAACTTTGACCCTGTACCTCACAGTCAGCAGACACATTCCAGTCAATTAGCAGCACACCCTCCCTAGCAGACCCTTCCACCTCCTGGAAGGCATCCATTTTAGATTCATTCTCAAGCTGCATGCTTAGTGAGAGGAGGGAAAGTGTAGCTGCTGTTCATTAGATAGGGAAAAGCATAGCTAGGTTAGGGTTAGGGTATGCTTTTTTTAAATTTATTTTTCTATGTAATGTAATTGCGGTTAGTTGTCTGCCACTGCTGCCAGCTTCTGTGTCAGGCTCACAGTGGATACTGTGCCCATTTCCCCAGTCAGTGCCACCACTTATATCTGGTGTCACAATAGCTTGCATTTAAAACAAAAAACTTTTTTCACTGTTATAGATTGAATAGCAGTCAGTGTCCTTAAAGCGGGTGTGTTACGCTAACAGTGGATACGGTG
>OW240916.1:114277027-114329158 GCA_933207985.1 Pelobates cultripes
AGGTATTAAACTGATAAAAGTAGTACTAAACACTCCACTCCTATCTGGTGTCACATTAGCTTGACCGCGCAGTGCCCCAAATTTGCAGTAAGAGGACCGACCAAGCCTCCTCTTCCATCTCCCTGTTACAAAAATCAATGCCGTGTACACGCCCACTGATAGGAGACGCGGAAGGTATTAAACTGATCAGAACAATACCAAACACACCACTCCTTTTTTTTGGTGAGGCTTTACAGGACAGAGTGCTTCTCCACGGGACATGTTAACTCACGGGCAGCTGGCTCATCAAGAAACCACAGCAGCTTTCCATGTACAGGTAAGACACGTGCAGCCGGTAAGGGTTCAGGCTCTTCTTCCTGGAGGATACGCTGTAAGCCTGTTGAACGAGGTGACCTTGCTCGGGTCCCAGGTGTACGGTTCCTAAAATGGCTGCCATATACACGTCCACTGATAGGAGACGCGGAAGGTATTAAACTGATCAGAACAATACTAAACACACCACAAATAAGGTTTCTCCCCTGTATGGCTCCTCAAATGATGCTTAAGATTAGAAGCGGCTGAAAAGCATTTCTCACACTCCGAACAAAAATATATTTTTTTAACATTCTCTCCACTTTGAGCGAAATGACGTTTGGGAAGAGATTAACATAATTAAACACAGGCAGTAAAAATACAGTTTTTAGCCATACACTGTAACTTTAAAACTACACATCCCATCTTTATAATTACATATTTGGAATCAGCACACTTAAAACATAAACATAACCAAAAATCAGCCAAATACATCCAGGGGTTAAAAAGTTAGCTGGAGGTCCCTTTATGACCGAACGCAAGCACATTTTCCTGCCCAAAACAGTTTCATAGATTTGGGATGTGAGGTCGGTCTATTTCAGGCTGAAAAAACGACTAAGTCCCTAGCCGAATGGGACTTAGTCTCTGCAGCTGAAATAAGGCTGAAAAAAACGGCTGAAAAAAAGACTAAGTCCCATCGCCGAATGGGACTTAGTCTCTGCAGCTGAAATAAGGCTGAAAAAAACGGCTGAAAAAAAGACTAAGTCCCATCGCCGAATGGGACTTAGTCTCTGCAGCTGAAATAAGGCTGAAAAAAACGGCTGAAAAAAAGACTAAGTCCCATCGCCGAATGGGACTTAGTCTCTGCAGCTGAAATAATTTCCCATTTACTGAACCAAGTGGGAAATAGCAAGGCAGGCACAAAGGGTTTGCACCAGGTCTGGGGACACAGGGGACACCGTCTTAAAGGGGCCGTGTCCCCAACAAGTCTGGGGACACGGCCTTAAAGGGGCAGTGTCCCAATCTTCCTGATGTCCCAAAAAAGGTGTTTAAAGGGCCAGCACCAGTCACATAAAGAGTCCATAAGCCCCAATATGCCCACCGACAGTCTTAAAGGGCCATACACACCAAATAAAAGTGCATACATTTTCACAATCTCCCAGGGGCCATAGTCATGCGGGAGGAGGCTGGCAAATAGACTTCTCCACAACCCATGGAAGCAGGGCAATTTGCCATTTAAAGGGCCCGTTACAAATAGCAGTTTGTAACAAGGTGTCAATCCATATCTGCCAAGTGACCCTATGTAGGGGGAACAGTCTCTATTCTGCTCTGTGTCAGTGTGCATCAGGGGCTCTGAGGACAGGTGTCAATCCATATGTCAAGGTGTCAATATGTCATATGTCAGGTGTCAATCCATATTCATTGTGATTTAGGAATGTTAGGTGATTTCTGCCCTTATGGATTAAAACCAGACTCTGTATCAACTGTGTAATTTTCCATGGGAGTTTTGCCATGGATCCCCCTCCGGCATGCCACAGTCCAGGTGTTAGTCCCCTTGAAACAACTTTTCCATCACTATTGTGGCCAGAAAGAGTCCCTGTGTGTTTTAAAATTCGCCTGCCCATTGAAGTCTATGGCGGTTCGCCCGGTTTGCCGGTTCGCGAACATTTGCGGAAGTTCGCGTTCGCCGTTCGCGAACCGAAAATTTTGTGTTCGCGACATCACTATTCCTGAGTGTTTATTTCTGGTTATTGACTTTGGCTTCATTTGACTTCCCAGTATTCTGGTATCCTTGACTTTTGGTTTTCCCTCATTCTGTGTCCCCGACCTCGACAAGTATTTTGACTATTCTCTGGTATGTTAAGTCCGGCCATTCTAAGGCCCGGTAATACGTTACCTTTAGTCCTAGGTGTGATACAGTTTTGTGTGCTTGATCAACTAGTATCCTGATAATAGCTCATTTAGCACTAGCATGAAATAATTTGTCGTAAAGGTGGGCTTAACACAATCTGGCCATGTGGTGGAACTGAATCCTCATATTTGTTGAGCTAGGTAATCTTAAGTAGCCTTATAAAATGTAAAACTATATTTTTTATGTGTACGCTGTTTGTTAGTCTGTATTATGTATGAATTTTGGTCTCTACAGCAGCACCATTCCTGCAAAATGCATGTTCTTGGTGTGCCCCAAACTCCCTTTTTGTCTTCACATGCAGATGACACAAATACACACATGCAGATACACACTGTCACACAGACACATAGATACATACACTGACACACATGCAGATATGCAGATACAAGCACTGAAACACATACAGATACAGATACACATACACCCACACTGACACATACAAATAGGCACACTGGAACACATACAGATGTAAAGATAGAGAGATACAAAACACTGCCCCACATGCAGATAGACAGACACAAAGACACACAGATACAGACATGCATACACACACTGAAATACATGCAGATACAAAGAGACACACATACAATCACTGCCACACATACAGATACAGACACACAGATACAAACACTGAAACACAAGCTTATACATATATACACACACTGCCACACATGCAAATATACAGGGACACAGATACAAACACTGACACACATACAGTTGCACAGGCACACTGATACACACACACTGACACACATGCATATGCACAAATACAAACTCTGACATACCGTGACGCATACAGATACACAGACATCCAGATACACACACCCACAGATACACAGGCATACAGATACTCTCAATGACATACAGATACACACATGCACCTACAATGACACACAAACAGATACAGACATACAGATGCACACACTGACACATACAGATACACAGACATACACATGGACATGCATAAAAATACACAGACATACAGATATACAGATTCACAGACATGCAGATACACACAGATACAAACACTACATACATACAGACACCAAAAAACATACATGCAGCTAAAGATATTAGAGACCCTCCAGCAACCTACATTTTGAAACAGAAGTATGGCTATTGCAGGCTGAGGCTGTTAGGTTTGCTCTCCTCCTGGTCCACCCCCTTATGGTTCATGCCCCCCTGCACCCCACCCCATCCTGCACAACTGGGTCTTTGTCAGCTGGGAGAAAGTGACCATCTCTCACTTCCTCCCAACTCTCCCTGCAGATTAGAAGTGGCCCGGTCATGATGTTACAGTACCACAGCACACGACCTGGCGCTTTATGGCACATATCTATCAGTTGTATAGACCACCCAATGGGCCCGTCTACAGTGCTTTTCAACCTGTGCAGTGTGGCTGCACTGTCAGGACTGCCATTAATAATTTGTTTTTGCATACCACTGGGGAAAATGGATTGTACCACTGGGGGTACACATACCATTGGTTGGGAGCCCCTGCAATAGAGGAAAAGTTAGATGGCGCAGCAAATATATATTTTTAAAATATTATATATTTATTAAACATATAATATATATTTATATATATATATATATATATATATATATATATATTATACGTTCCTCCTACTTTTCCTCTATTGCTCACTTCTCAGTTGATCTTGGAATAAAATCAAGATTTACTGACTGTTACCTAGCCGCCAATCATTTTTTCCCGTTGTCAATTGTCTCTGTTTTTGGCATCATGGTGTCAGGGGTTTGGTTACCCAGAGAGGAAACCAATATGAATTATGAAATTTCTCCCAAAGACACTTACATTCACAGCTACGTCTTTATTTGCAGGTGGCAGTCCGTGGAGGTTGACTGGGTTTCCTCTTGAGAGGAACTGCAGCTCCTGAGGCTAGCAGCAAATATGATATTGTGTTGCAGGTTCCTAGAGAAGTGGAGTGTGCAATATCAGGGAACAGAGGAATCCTTTATCATAGCTGGATCAAAAACAGATGGTTTATCAGTGGAGGAGCACATGGGTAGTTGGTGGGCAGTCAAGGTCTGGTGAGGCAATCCAACGGTTATAATTAGTAGAGAAAACTGAGGATGGTCGGCATTGATGAGACAATTAGGTGGGTAGGAGCAGAGGAGGAGACTGAGTCCAGTCCAAGTCTGCAACTGTAATCAATGTGTAACCAGTAATAGGCCAAAGGGGAAAGATACAGCAACACTGCACATCATGCTTTCAGTGATTCTCAGCTTAGGCAGGATGGTGTAGGATCTAGGGAAAAGAGATAAAAAGAGATATACCAGACATAAACAATTGAGCTCAGCGCAAACCATACATTTAGTTTAAATAGCCCAGTATTAAACGAATAGTGAATAGATAGCCTGTCACTGTTAAAGGGACATGACACATAGGCGGAATTCAGAATCACAAACCAAAACAGACATGCTTGGCCATTGCACTTTTCGGTTGGTTCTTGATTCAGGTATATTTCAGCTCAGAGTTTGGGAAATCTACCAGTCATGTATCAGTCCAAATTCAGCCGAATTGCAGTTTGGACACAAACTAAACTCCAATGCTAGTATTTACTCTCTATATTTTGCACCTTAGTAGATATGTTGTGTAAATCAAATGGCAAAAATAGTAGTGAATACAATTTTCATTCCAGAATGTAATGATATAAAATGTACAAACATGTAATGTGGTGAATACTTAGTCATGGAACTCTAGTTATCTGGTCAATTTTCATATGCGATTGTAAAATGTATGACATCATAATATTTAACCAATTAAGATGAAAACAGATATTTGAAATAAAATAAACAAAGAGCAGAAGGATGAAAATGACAGTGGACTTATTTTTACACCGTGCATGATTCAAACAAAAAATATCCATCATAAAAGTCCTCTAAATTCATAAAATACTTATTTTAATAATTGTTTTTTATTTATATTACACCATGCATTTACTGTGCATGTACTGTTTCAAACAGAAATTATAGTTTCAAACATTCATTTTAGTTAAGAGAAAAGCCTGTCTGAGATTTCTTTAAGCCTACACTGACATGTTATGCCCTGTCTTATTGTTCTGCTCACACACCCACTCGAAAACACTAAACAAAACACAATTTGCTCTTTCCTCTGCTTTCTCTACACAGTTTAACTGTCATATAGATCGCATTACTTCCAGCTCTACAGATGCCAAGAGACATTGACAAACTGACAAACACCTTTCTACACCCCACATTCCAGCAGATGGAATATAAATGAGACTAGCAACAGTGCTCAATAAGCCAAATGCTTTTTCAAAAGTAGGGTTCTAATGTATTACAATAAAATCTGCAATACACGGTGTTTAACATTCTAAGTCTGTCTCAATTAAAGTTATTTTTAAAAAAAATTAATTTTGTATGAAAAAATAAACCATTTACAGCATGTTACATAGATTTCACTTCCCAGGACACTCTATTAACTAGGAGGTACCTGATAATATGGTTCCGTTTTTTCCCTCTGTGGTGGGATTTGGGGATTTAAATGAATGGCTCTCACCTTACAATTTAGTTTGAGAACCTGCTTTTTCATCTGTCTTTACCATCATTCGATATTCCACAAGTGAGGGGTAAATTTAAAGCAGATACTGCTCCTTCCTGCAATCAGAGAAGTTGCTATAAGACACTAACATGGATTGGAGCCTAAAGTGGGGGACTGAATATCCCTGGGTCTAATTTTGACACTATCTCACTAAAAGGACATTCCACTGTTAAATGGGTAAAAAGGAAGAAATAACTATTCAGTATATATGCCCCAAATGAATATAAGGATGCATTTTTAATACACGAGGATACCTCCTAGAAGTTCTTTATGGAACGCAATATTTGCAGGCCCTCCCCTTTTTCTCCAGAAGAGACTTTCAGTCTCTTCATGGGGAAACAGCTAATAAGAGGCTTGTCATTGAAAAGCCTCTGATGCTCTCCTTCTGTGCATGCGCGTGCCTGATTGTGCATATGCCTGCTTTGCACACACACTGAACAGAGAGCATGTCTGCCACTAAGAAACCTTCTTGTATAATAAATAAATGAAACACCCCCTGTTTTATTGACAGGGGGTGTTTCATTAATTTATTATAAAGCGCCTTTGAAATTAGATACTCCTCATCCATAATGGTTGTGAAGTGGTCATTTAAGTTTCTGTAATACTGAGAGATAAATAACACTTCCGATTCTATAATTTGTTACAGTACTACCTTAGTTCCATATTTGGAGTTATTTATACAGTGCAATTTAGGGGTACTGATATCGGTGCAGAGTAGTAAAGAGTTAATACAGAAGGCTTTAAGTTTAATACAACAGACATGTATTTTATAAATATAGGTTTATGTAATACTCTGAATTCATGATATGGTATCACACAATTAATTTATAGAGAACATAAGGGTTTAGCGATGGACTTAGAGCATGGGTCAGCAATCTTTTTCCATATAAGGGCCAGTTGGCACGTCTGTGCATGGATGGAGGACTGCAGTCATTTACACAGCTAAAAAATAAATGATACTAGTGATAATAATAAGCACAGTAAAGGAGCCCTTGTCATAATTTTGATCTTTCAGAGGTTTAGTAGATGGACCCTAATTTGGTGCCCATGTGCGGGATTTCCATATATAAGGATACCATATAAGGGAGCTATCTACTAAACAGCTGAAAGGTCAAAATAATGAAAAACCTTTTTCTTCTTCCTTTTTTCATTCAAGTCACGTGCGACGAACCCCATGTACTTCGTACAGTACGTTTCTTCGCACTCTACCAAACTCCTGCAAGGTTGTGTAAATTATAGCTCTTTCGTATCGTACGTCCGTTCGTACTCTCCGGAGCTGCAGCAAGGTTGTGTGAAATATAGCTCTTCATTGTTAACATACCTAAACATCAGTCGAGACTTGATGAAGGGTAAAACAGGAATGTTTTATTATGGCCATATGGCCCACTATGCACAGACCCCCAGCATGAGGTTTCCAGCAGAAACATAGGTAAAACACGCCCAGGCATCTCTGTGTCTGGGAGATATGTGAGTTTACTTTACTTAATCCAGTTACCTCCCAGGCACCAGAGGTACATTGAATAAAACATAAAACACCCCAAAACATATACAATATTTGAGCCCCCACAACCCCCACAAGTCTTATATCCCCAGATAGCCTGTATCTGAGCGCCCAAAGTGTCCAAATAGCGCTCAGGTCCCATGAATACAGCCGAATCGCCACCGGGGTAAAGTTTTGACCAACCGCATATGTTGCATCGGCCCAAATTAGTTTCAGAAACAAAGTGGTAACAGTGGGTCACTTTCAGGAGTTCCAAAATGAACAAAATACTGACCGGTTCCCCTGGCTCATAGGTAGTGATTGTTCATCTTGTTCGTGCGTACCTTTCCACTGAACAGCTCTCCTGGCTTTTTCAGGAACAGAAACTGGTAGTGATACAAAATCACAGAGGTTCGCGAGTTAGAGTACCCGTCTTAGAGTTTCACACACTCGACGACCAAATACTGCTGCCTGCGTTTGGGAGACAAGATGGCCACCATTTTCCAGAGCCTGCGTCTTTCGGCTGCCCCCAGAGAGCACTTAACTTTGTGGTTACTTTGAAGATAATGAGCCAGGGGGTGGTCTGCTTTCGGTATGTAGAACTACCGAATCCAAGGGAAAATAACTTGGGCTTAGAAGAGTTTCAGGGCAGTTTGTCACGTTGTCTGTCTTCTCCCCTTCCTCCTTTAATTCATGTCTTTTTTCGTCATGTCCCTTCTCCTTTCATGCATATTTTCTCTCTTCATGCACCCTTCTCTGCCTATCATTTTTTTACTTTTATAGCAGCATCCCCCTTCTTTTCCCGGTAGTTAAAAAAACCAAAAACATTAGCATAACATTTATTTGAAAAAAAAGGTTGCAAAACTAGCATAAGAACATATTGCAACATGGCAATTTTTTGTATAGATTGCTATAAAAAAAAAATGTATTATGTCGATTTACACAATATTTATTTTTCACTTATTCCTTCATCCTTCATAAAAAATATTTGGAAAATTAAAGATTTTTTTTTTATATCTTCTTTATTGAGATATTGGTGTACATAAAATTTAATTATTACAGTAATTATTTTAATAACAGCAACAATACATCAAATATTTTAAATTTATACCTACATACATTACTATCATCATTCATACTACATCTGACATTCATTCTGATGCAGTGAGGGGTGAGGGGGTAGGGGCTCTACCTTAAATTTTCTATTAGTCATTTATATTATAAAGTATTCCCTGTTATTTGGCTTTCTGTTTTGGTGATCTTTTTAGGATTTCCTAACTCTTATTAGCATAGGAAGATGCCATTTATCCCATGTTTTTAAAGTTCAGTTGGTTGTTCATTAATTAATAACCTTTCTCCATTGCGCATTGGTAGTTTATTTGATTTGTTATTTCATTCCAGTTTTGATGCCCTTGCTTTGTCCAATTTTTCGCTATGCATATTTTTACTGTCAGCATGATATGAATCATTAAATAGGATGGAGGTTTCTCCCATTGAGGAAAGTCATCTAGATGGAAGAGAAGGAGCTATGCGGTCAAAAGGGAACTCTTTCCCTGAGATTTCCAAGATGAAACTTTCGAGGTTACTTTTAAGACTATCTAGCCCAGAGCATTCCCACCAAATGTGGAAATTAGATCCTTTAGCATTATGTCTTAAATCTCTAACATTGGTCAGAATGATCACTATATATTTTATTTAATTTTGTTGGAACCATGTACCACCTGTATAAAACTTTATAATAGAGCTCAATTAGGTTTACACAGTGTGTACTTTGTTTAACCCACTTTATACTCTGTTTCCAGGGTTGGATCTGGTTCTCAGTTCATTATTGGAGGCTCTTTGATAAAGGTTTCATAAATACTAAGAAATTTGAGTGAACGTGATATTCTCTTTAGAGGATTGTGATTCCCTAGGAAATCAGTGGTGTCATTAAAAATGTTAAGTTTTACACAGGATACAATGTTTTTTATATTGCAATATTTTACACAGGGTCTAAAATATTAGTATAAACGCAAACATTTCTCATATGCAGTAGATACGACAATGGTAGAGAACTAAAAATGGTCATATACATTCCTTATAAGTATTTGCAAGGACCCATAGGCATTACTAGCTGTACAGCTTTCTAAAAATGGCAAGAGAATGTAAAAATAATGTCTGCATTTAAACATAATGACCACATACAGAGAATACAGTAAAATCATATATTTCTAAAATAATGGTATTTAAAACTGCTGTAGCAATCTTTATCAATCTCTGGACTGCTAATTCAATGCTAATATAACGGAAGAGTCCATTCACTCGTCCTCCCTCCCTGACTCTAGGAATCATATTACCCATTGAAACTTCATGTACTGTGTAAAACAATTTTCAACAAATTTACCGGCATGATATCACTGACTAGCGACTTCTGGCAGCAAAATCAATTCCTCTACAGGCTGATAATCATAACTAGAGTAAAAATAAGAGTGAGTGAGGCTTTATGGACTAGATGTTGTACAACAAAATAAAATAAAATAAAAACATTTATACTCGATTTAGAAATTGAAGGGATTAATGAAATAAAACAGCCAATTAGATTGAAATATCTTTCTTATACATATACGAATTTATTCACATGCACCACTTTGCCACAAAGAAATCTGTTGTTTATGTTATATTACATTATTAATTAAAATGTGTCCTAGTCCAACTTATTTTTCAAAATTGTACACAAAGTTGGACAAAACAGTTTGTTCAAATTCTGTTTTTTTTTTTTTTTTTTTAATATGTTTAGATTTGTTTTTGTTGTTTTATTACCTGAAAGGAAAATTCACATTCAAAACTGTGTATAGCACTTTTACAAAAAATAATTTGCTGGTGGTAATACATTATGCATGAAGCTGTAATTTTCATATTTTTGCTTTTCTGTCTCAGAATACTCTGTGGAATAATTGTACATACTTCCTTAATTAACATAATGAACAAACTATTTTTCTAAAAAAACAAAAAAAAACCTTTTGCTGTATAACATAATGAATGGTTGCTACTTTTCAGTGTTCACACAAAGCGCACAGCATGAACAACAGATAGGCAGACATACAAATATATATGTATATTTTTTTTTAACCGAATTGATTCTAGTTTCCAAGGCTCACAGTATGCTTAGTACAGGGTAATAACCCAATGTTAGGGATACACCCAGAGTTTATTTCTTTGTGTAAAATAGAAAAGAAAATTAGAGTCATCTAATGTTTAAAAGGGTACCTACGACTTTCCAGCCTTCACCTGGGAAAATTATAAGATATAAGTTTTCAAGCAAAAACCATCCCCCAAGAAACAAAAAGTATTCGTAAGTTAGTCTATCATCAATGGCCTTCTGCTTTCACAGGATATTACTCACCATTCTTAAAACATAATTTCTGGTGACTGATAATATCTTGGATTTCCATTTTCAACAAAAGTTTAAAGTGTGCTAGCATTACTTAAAGGGACGCTATAGTCACCATAACAACTTTAGCTTTATGAAGCAGTTTTGGTGTGTAGATCCTGCCCCTGGACTACCACTGCTCAATTTTCTGCCATTTGCGAGCTAAATACCTTTGTTTATGGAGCCCTAGACAGAACTACCTGCATGTGATTTCCCCAGCCTGCCTATTCACTTCCTGTAAAGAGTCATCCAATGCTTACACTTTCTTTATTGCAAATTCTGTTTAATTTATCATTTCTTATCTCCTGCTCTGTTAATAGTTTGCTAGACCCCACAGGGTTATCCTGTATGTAATTAAACTTCAACTCAAAGAACAGGAGATTAAAAAAAAAATAAAGTAAGTTATATCTCTTTGAAAATTAAACAATTTTTTCATGCAGTCTGTGTGAGTCACAGCCCGTGGAGGTATAGTTAGAGCTGCATAAACAGAAAGAAAAGTGATTAAACCTCCTAAATGCCAGTAAATTGAGCATTGAACCTTCAGAGGCATGATCTACACACCAAAACTGCTTCATTAAGATTAAAGTTGTTTTGGTGACTATATTGTCTCTTTAATAGAAAATATTTCAGATACATATTTTCTGACAACTGATTTTACTACACCGTTTTACACTGTATTTGCAGGTATATATTTGCCAGACTGGTTATGTTGACTTTGAGACCGTATTCGTAGCCCAAGAATGAGAATTAATCCTATGATAGCATACCATTTGCAAAAGTAGACAACCCAAGGTAATACAAATGGGGCATGTCCAGTCTTATATATAATCTTATATACCAAAACTGCTTAATTAAGCTAATATTATTTAGTAGATAACTCCCTAATGTGCTTCAGAACAAATGGATCTGAAATTATTTCATTTTTGTTTATTTGGTTTCCATTGATGCAAAAATGTGTGCATTCCTGAATTGCATAATTGGCTGCAATCCTGCCAAAATTTGATTAGAAACAAAACCTGCACATGTCTACCATTTACCAAACACCAGTATAATGCAGTAGTAGTTCTAGGAATAGGAGCTCTTAGGGTTGTCATTTCCCAAATGGGACAGGTGACTTCAGTAGATTCCACATGGGACATCTTAAATTGTTGTCCAGAAGAGTGCAGGAAAAGCTAAAATAGTGCATAGAACCCTCAGGCACCCATTCCTCTGGTAGAGCAATACTCAAACATACCACCCCAATAGGTGTGATTATGCAAATACCCATTTGATTATTTTATATCTGTCAACAACATTTTGCATAATCTAACAATGAATATACCTGTTACTGATAATTGGTACCATTGATGACTAACAAAATGTGTACAAATGTAATTGTTACTTGGATCATCTTCAGTATACAGTTGCCTTGAGCTATTTTATTGGCAATATATATGTTAACTTGTTTAAGCAGATGCATTCAGCCAGACTTAAAACATCCATGCAGCAAAACAATCATCTGAAGTCAAGTGTCTTTTCCTAAAGTGTAATGCCCTGACCTAGATCAGTCTTTGCTTTTGAATCAGTTTATGTTACCAGTTATTTAGCAGATTGATTGCTGCTATGGCAACTGCACAGCCTGCCTTCCAGATGCTAGCATTAGTCCTTGTTGCTTTGCTGTGCTTATGCTGTCTCTGAGACCACATTCGGTCTAAACTGAAAATTAGGAAACTATGAGTGAATAATTTATTGCAACAATACTGTTACCAATCCTGCGTATGTATGGTCTAACAAAGGAAAAACAGACAATAGGTGCTAAAGTGCATGCATTTGTTTATTCCCTTCTGTAAGTGTAATATAATTTTGTAGCCCCCTAAAGGTATTCTTTTTATAAGACAGTCACAGTTTCCCAGCCCTTTATCATGTGAAGAACAGGAATCATTGGGCTGTTGAAAATACATTGGCAGTAGCATTAATCTGAAGAATGACTGGAATGCAATTTTTTTCTGGGCATTTAAAGGCAAACAGAAATCTTCTTAGTAGCTAGGCAGCTGTTACCCAGTGCTGTTGAAATTGAAGATGAGAACAAACGTGATTCTGGCCCGAAGGGTTCCTTCCAACCTCTGAGATATGCAGAGCCATTTATGAAGGTCAAATGACTAGACACCCTGGTTAACCCATCCCTTCAAAACTACTTTGCAATTCACTTTCTTCAATAAAAGCTAGTGAGTTATTCCTACTTTCTTGTTTCTAATATCAGAACAAGAGAATATTTGCATATCTTTAGATGTATTCTTATTAACACAAAATGGAGTACACCACAACAAACAGAAAGGATAAGCCAGAAGGTAAACTTTGCTTTAAAAAAAAAAAAATCTCCTTCAAATGCATGGTAAGTGATCCTTGTTGTTTTGGCATTAACCAAGAAAATCAATGTTGGTGTGCTTAGTGTGGACATGTACATCATAATATAGTCATTTTCAAGTTGGACCAACTGAACATCATTTGATCTCCAAGTGGGCCAAGGAACTGGATTAGGCCAATTTACTAATGTGAACTGACTCTGCTGTATAGAAGGAAAGACTCAAGTGTGTTATAGTTCTGCTCACTTTGGGAATACCAACAATCCTCTTGCTGAGGTCCCACCAGTATATTCTGGTAATGACATAAACACTTGCAGTGCTAAAATATGCTGTCCTCACCTCTTGGAGACACGCAGTTTCACCAGAGATGTGAGCAAAGATGGTTTGTCCTAATAACAACCCCCCCCCCAAAAAAATTTTTTTTACCAACAATTGGAATCCATCCAAAATATTATTAGAAATTGTCTACAACCAAAAAATAAATAAAAATCTTAAATATAGAAGTGCTAAGGAATAGAGCTCTTCCAGCTGTGAGTTGACGGCATTTAAATTTCAAAAAAGTAAAAATTGCATTGGGATGGGGGTGAGGGGGTTATATATTTATATTTCAAATTTAGTTTAGATTTTATTTGGAGTTTAGCCCACATCCTACAGCAATACATAGGCTAAAATGAGATAGATAACACAGACTTCTCACCCTTTACTTTAGGAGGGAGTTTGGCCAGGTCCAACCTCATTCCTCTGTCCTTGCCCATCTCACAACCCAGCAGCTGGGAGAAGTAAGCGAAGGGGAGCTCTGTACCCTGTCCCTTCCCTTTTTACTCTCCTTACATGCTGCCAGTGGGTAAGGAGCACAAAACGTCCCAGCTTTATGCCACTTCATATAATGTATATACCCATAAGTAATCAATGGATAACATTAGAAACTAGCTGTTAGAAAAGATACTTTCACTTTAAGTAATACCATGCTTATTGTTGTATAAAATACATAGTTTAAGCATTGCTGTCTACATTTCACCTGTCTCATTATACATTTTCCTTCTAAGCTCTCCCACCTTATTTTTAGCCTGTCAATTTACATGATTATTTTGTATGGTAACGTATGTGTTCTTCAGTGTGGTTTTGAAATGCAGTACCTTATCAAATTCCACATTTGTCTGTCGCCCACATTCCTCCCACCCACGTGCCAGTATTATTAATATGGTAATTATATACCCAAATACAAAACACTAGATACTGATTTTTAAAGAACAGGTTTACTGCCGAACAGCTCTAATAAAATGACACTCAATGAAAACAGACAATTATGGGAACTGAAATTTATGTTTTGTATATTGCAGATGCCTACAGAATAGCACTAAATTAAACCTGTGGATGTCAGTTTCAATCAGAGAAAATGAAAAGTAGTACAAGAAAATCTTGTTTTGTGATTTCCTGTCCTGAAATACAGTGCAGATTTTACTCATCTGCTGCAAAAGACAGATTATTTTGATTTGCTTTTTGTTTATCAAACATAATAATACAGAATGATAGTAAATATGATCTTGAGAAGATATCACTATATTTAAATATAAACATAATTATTTGAAACAAATGTTTCAATATCACAAACAATCAATCTGTGCTGTATACCAAACTGTGAATTGCCAGCAGGGCCTGCGTAACTGCAGTAATCTCTAGGACACACCGCTCTGGGGGGCACAATGGCCGGATGACTGCATGTAGTGTGACCAAGCCACGAACCGCAGTAGAGTAGCTTCTGTCACACTGCGTAGAGGAAACAGAAGATCCTCAAGAGGCATGCAAATGGCTTAGGTGGAAATAAGAGGCACACAGAGTGCAGGGGGAAGAGGCACATATATGGCTGGGGGAAGAAGAGGTACGCAGAGGGCTGATGGGAGGGGTAGAGACACACGGAGAGCTGAGAGGGAGAAAGAAACACAAAGAGGCTTGGGGTAGAGGCACACTGAGAGGCTGGGGATGAGGAAAAAGAGACACACAAAGGGATTGGGGGAAGAAAAAAATTCACACAGTGGTACTCGGGTGACAAAGAGACACAGAGAGGGGCTGTAAGGGGCAAAGAGACACACAGACATCTGGAAGGGACAAAGAAATACACAAAGGAGCTGGGGGGAAAAGAGAGACACAAAAAAGGCTGGGGAGAAAGAGATACACAAAGAGGTTAGGGGGAGAAAAAGACACACACATGGGCTGTGGGGAGAAAGAGACCCATAAAGGTGCTATGCTATGGGTAAAAAGAACACAGAGGGGCTTGAAAATGGGAAAAAAGATACACAAAGGAGTCGGGGACAGAGAGACACACAAAGGTGCTGGGAGAGGAAAGAGAACACAAAGTTGACAATTTTTGTGTTTGTTTTTTTGGATATTCAAATATGCCAAAATCTATTGAATAAAACAAATACGATGCCACAGATGCTGATAGTTTTTTAAATTATATTTTAGGTATATAAGAAGATTGAATATTGAAGCCATTCATCCAACTGAGGAAGCCAGTACATGGCGAAATAAGTTTTGGACTTATTGAGGACTATATGGACTTAACTATATTTGGTATTCCACATTTTGATATTTTCTTTTATTTATTTGTTTTATTCAATACATTTTGGCATATTTGAATATCCTGTGGAAGTCTTCCTCTGTCCATGGCGCCATTGCTATATGATATTGGGGACCATGTGAGTGCATCTATATAATCTCTATATTGTTTTTACAATACAGTATCATGCTATAGGAGATTTTCTGATTTTTCAGTCACAGCTACCCATTAAAAGATACAGAAGAGGGTTGTGGATCCCCCTAAAGTTTCAGAAGTGCTACTCACTAGAGCCAAGTGGCATCTTATGGCTCTCTCTCCTTGTGAGTGTATGTTACTTTGTTTTTGGCACTTATTTAATCTGATTTAGAGATAATCCGCACTATTAATGGATCTCTAATCTTTTGCTACAGACTCTTACCCATTCAATGCTATTTCATTTCAGGTATATATTTAGTTCCACTCACTGTGTGATTTTTTTATATTAGTAATGTCACCATAACAACATTACTCTCTAGAGCCCTAAACCTGACTTTTTTGGTGCTGTAGACAGTCTCTCCTACAGGGCACCTTCTTTATAGCCCATGGTGACAGACCCGTGTCTAATAAAGAATGTGTAATAAAGAGTGTGTAATATAGAACAGGCAGAGTGTAGGGATTGGAATCCACTTCTTCAAGGATACCATTCAACTGTGGATTAATGTTCTATGATTAAATGAATTAAATAAATGTTGTAGTCAGTGAAATCTAAATACAGGCATTTACAGAGTGTAAATAGAATCTGTGCTTAATGGTTTCTGTGCTGCATAGAGCTGATTCTTAGCTGATGTGAAACAAAGTATAATAAAATAAAAAAGACAGACAAACATATAGACACTCAAACATGTAGTAGTGATACCTGCCATGTGTCTCACTAGCTGCATATTTATGAGGCCAACTTTTATCAAAAGAGCACATGGGTTGTGGTTTTTCCCTATAGTGTTTCTTTAAGGCCAAGATAGCCAAACTGGAAAAAGTATCCAAGCCAGATATATTTCAAGTTGAGCTATTTTGACCTAAAAAAAATGACCTCTTTAAGATTAAAAAATAAATTGAATCATTATATCATTGTATTATACTGGTTTAGGTTTGTACTGTATGTTTTATTTGTATATAATGGTTTTAAGAAACTGTGTTACAAAATAGATTGACAAAACATGCAAAGCCTTCATTTTATAAGCAATAAACTCTATGATGTATATTCACTAAATTCTAAACTGTAGTGAATTAAAAAAAAAGAAAGAAAGAAAATGTAGAAAAAGAAGCTGTGACTCAGTTAGTCACAGCTTGGCTACTTTAAGTTTTGACATTCTGATTTTAGGTCACCACAGTTCAGACTTTAGTCAATAAACACCAGAGTTTTTGGTATAAATTATCTCAGAAAGTGCTCTCTTATATATATATATATATATATATATATATATACAGAGAGAGCCTATGCTGCTTCAGTTTGTTCCACCTATCCTTTGTGTGCTGAAACCTTATTAGCATAATTTTAATTAAAGGTACATTAAAGTTCATAGCAGAATGCTGGGAAAATGAGCAAGTAATGAGTCCACGTGTTCTATTATAATGGAGCGGCCAGGTTTTATTCTGTGAATTGCAGAGTATGAAGGGTGTAGGTGGATATATTTAGAAAGATCTGTTAATTAAAATAATTTTCTACTCACCTAATACAAACACGTTTGAATGACAATGATCTGTTTCATGAAAATAAGGTGAAATCCATTATCTCAACAGCAACTACTGCTATGAAAAATAATTCATTTAATATGAGTGTTGATGCTAGGAAAATATGATTGTGTTAATTGTTGGTTATTAAAACCAGAAAAAAAGCATATGGCACATTAGTGAGCTATTATTAACATATATCAATACAAGTGAGGAAGGTACAGCAAAAGTAAACAGAAGACGATAGAGCATTTAATCAAAATATACTATACAGTGGACTCATTCTAACTGTTCATGTTTTTAACATTTTGTAGACAAAGGCAGCTCATAGGATGTGTTAAAAATGAAAATCATTGCTATAAAGTTTGGTGTTTTATATTTATAAGGCAATTAGAGGACATGGGGATGATTTGCATTAAAAGCCATCTAATGTGACCAGTGTTTGTGGTTTATTAGCATACATTGACACTCCAAATAACATGGCTATTTATGCTCATGTAGTTGTTATGGACCAAGGAGAGAATTGCTCTGTCTTGTCTTCTTCTGTCCTATTTGTTATATCTGAAGATATTTTTAAAACTCTCTGGAGCAATAAACCACATTGTAAAAAGTAAAAAAGTAAATGTATATCATTGGGATTATTTAACCGGAAAATATAGGTTTTAAAGCAGATCTATCAATTTTGGTGGTCTTTGCATATTTTATAAAGATCCTCAAAACTAGGGGATCTGGTGAGGTGGTCACAGGGTGCAGCGTAGGTGAGTTTTACTTATCTCTGGCTGTCCCTCACAGTGTTGCCATCTTCATGATAAAAGTCCTCTTTGGTTCCTTTCACTTCAGCTGTCAGGAGCCACGTTAGTGCTTTACTCTCACACATGCACAAGAGTACACTGAATTCTATGGAGGTGTCAACTGATTCTCTATAGACAAAGCATGCATCACACAGCCATCATTTGTGATTGGTCTAAAGTTGACAAAGGTTTTGCCAGCTCTTCATCCTCAGGTTTTACCAGTAGTCCCTACTATGTCTCATGGTATGTCTGGATTGCATTAGGATTTCTTAGGAGTTATTATACATTTATGAAATACTAAAAAAAGTTACAAATCCAGTTATCAAACTATGTGATTCTTATTAAATAGTGTTAAAGAAGTTTTAAAGACATTTAATGAAAAGCTAACTCCTCTTTAGTGTTTTTCCTGCTAGTGCTAATTTAATATGTCTCCTTGTGTCAGCTCCTGGTATCTCTTTTTTTTTTTTTACATCAGAATTTATTAGGTTTTCACAAAAAGCATAGTACAAAAGAAGCCATTTAGAGTGGTCAGTCTCAAAATAATACAAAGGAAAATGTCAGGATGAGGCACAACATCATAATTCACAGTGTCTATTCCTTTTTTCCAAGGTATATTTTTCCAATAGCCAATTCTTCCCATTTCTGAGTCTCCCTTCCTTCTACTTTTTTTTTTCTATTCTATCATCCCCTTATCTCCTTTTTGGTGTCTCCCTATTCCCTTCTTTCATTTCGCACCCCTATATATCTCCTTCTATCCTCGGTGTCTCTCCCCCGACAGCCACTTCTCAACCTTTTTACTATACAATACCGTCTTCTTTTAGGTCTCTCCTCCAACAGCTTCTTTTTTCTCTATATTCTTACTTCTCTTCTTACTCCAGTGGAGTATCATCCATAGGGACATTTATGGCAGCATCACAGCAAATAACTGGCCTTAGTTTGCAATAAATAATAACTGCAATAGATACAACATTCCCACATTGTAATCCTCAACAAGGTAGATTTACTTTTCACAACAAACCCAGATACTGTGGAGGGGATTTAATGTTTTATCCTTCGAAGGCCTTTCATTTTTTCCTGGGCTACTAATCTTCATCTTTCACTGTATGAATTGTTGTTACTGCAACAGACAAAACAGTGGGAAGAAAATCTGTTATTTAAAATAAACACTGCCTGGTGATGTTTTATGTAGCTTTCTGTCTTTCTTTATATAAAACAATATTCTGGCATTGGTGCTTTCTAGTTCATAATCTGATTAGCTTGCTAGGTGTCCAGAAATCTTTTCTCTTGTTTAGCTACTAAGTGTATTGATCTAAAAAACAGAACAAATAACGTGTAGTTAGATACAGGTCAAGGATTTGTTTCTGAATATATTCTGCATGTTGTCTGATTTTGTTCATAAACAAAAGCTTGCTGGAAGACATATGAATAAAATAATGAGACTATGCACAAACTTTGAGGGCAACTGTTTGCAAGCAGGTCAGTTTGTTCATGTATGGAATTTTTCTTTGAATAGCTGCTTTATCTTTACATTTCATTCCATTTTTTATCATTTAAAAGGAAACTGCCATTTTAATCAATTTATTATTATTTTTTTAATTTCATGTATCTTGTTTCTGTTTCTCCTTCTCATTTGCATCATGTGCCATGGCTGTGTCTGGAACAAACTAGACTGTGATACCACATTCTAAATCGTTAATATATTTTAAAGATAATGGAGCATCACATGTACAAATTGTAACAAACGTTACAGGTGATTTTCAGTGTTTTTTGCAGAGAAGTGGCCCTTCCCCATTAATATAATTTAAAAGCATAGATAATCATATATCCACGGTGAAGGTATTTTTATCAGCACTATTCTTGACAATTTTCATTTATAAATAATATATTTGAAAAATGATCTAGTTTCAACAGTTAATTTAAGGTTGTGTTAAGAAAAAAAAACTTCTAGAATTTTATATTCTTCATATCACCAAGTCCATGGTGCGTTTTTTCATACTTTCAACGTGAAGTTCCAAATCACAGGAAAATTGTAGCTATACTTCATTATTGCAAAGTCCTCTGTCAAGTAAGTTACTGTTCCAACAATTGTCGTCTATTATACTTTCAGGAAAGTATTCATTAAGAACTGAACATAAGTTGACGGCATTGATCTTATACAGTATAGTGTTATTTTCTTTTTTCCACAATGACATTTCTGAGAGTTCTAAACAATTGTACATAGTTCTTTTCTATATTTTCCACCATGAACTGATTTATATACCTTTAAATTAATTTTAACATAAAACGATTGGTTTAAAGATCTACAGTTGCAAGAAAAAGTATGTAAACCCTTTGGAATGATATGGATTTCTGCACAAATTGGTCATAAAATGTCATCTGCTTCTCATCTAAGTCACAACAATAGACAATCACAGTCTGCTTAAACTAGTAACACACAAAGAATGAAATGTTGCCATGTTTTTATTGAACACACCATGTAAACATTCACAGTGCAGGTGGAAAAAGTATGTGAACCTTTGTATTTAATAACTGGTTGAACCTCCTTTGGCAGCAATAACTTCAACCAAACGTTTCCTGTAGTTGCAGATCAGACGTGCACAACGGTCAGGAGTAATTCTTGACCATTCCTCTTTACAGAACTGTTTCAGTTCAGCAATATTCTTGGGATGTCTGGTGTGAATCGCTTTCTTGAGGTCATGCCACAGCATCTCAATCGGGTTGAGGTCAGGACTCTGACTGGGCCACTTCAGAAGGCGTATTTTCTTCTATTTAAGCCATTCTGTTGTTGATTTACTTCTATGCTTTGGGTCATTGTCCTGTTGAAACACCCATCTTCTGTTGAGCTTCATCTGGTAGACAGATGGCCTTAAGTTTTCCTGCAAAATGTCTTGATAAACTTGGGAATTCATTTTTCCTTCGATGATAGCAATCCGTCCAGGCCCTGACGCAGCAAAGCAGCCCCAAACCATGATGGCCCCACCACCATACTTCACAGTTGGGATGAGATTTTGATGTTGGTGTGCTGTGCCTTTTTTTCCACCACACATAGTGTTGTGTGTTTCTTCCAAACAACTCAACTTTGGTTTCATCTGTCAACAGAATATTTTGCTAGTACTGCTGTGGAACATCCAGGTGCTCTTGTGCAAACTGTAAAGTGCAGCAATGTTTTGTTTGGACAGCAGTGGCTTCCTCTGTGGTATCCTCCCATGAAATCCATTCTTGTTTAGTGTTTTACGTATTGTAGATTCGCTAACAGGGATTCTTCTTCACCTCATTGAGCAGTCTGCGCTGTGTTCTTGCAGTCATCTTTACAGGATGGCCACTCCTAGGGAGAGTAGCAGCAGTGCTGAACTTTCTCCACTTATAGACAATTTGTCTTACCGTGGACTGATGAACATCAAGGCTTTTGGGGATACTTTTATAACCCTTTCCAGCTTTATGCAAGTCAACAATTCCTAATCGTAGGTCTTCTGAAAGCTCTTTTGTGCGAGGCATCATTCACATCAGGCAATGCTTCTTGTGAAAAGCAAACCCAAAACTGGTGTGTGATTTTTATTGGGCAGGGCAGCTGTAACCAACACCTCCAATCTCATCCCATTGATTGGACTCCAGTTGGCTGACATCTCACTCCAATTAGCTCTTGGAGATGTCATTAGTCTAGGGGTTCACATACTTTTTCCACCTGCACTGTGAATGTTTATATGGTGTGTTCAATAAAAACATGGCAACATTTAATTTTTTGTATGTTATTAGTTTAAGCAGACTGTGATTGTCTATTGTTGTGACTTAGATGATGATCAGATGACATTTTATGACCAATTTGTGCAGAAATCCATATCTGTCACATCCTGTTCCTCACTGCGGGTCATTCTGGCAATAGCTTCTGGTGTCCAGTACTCTTTTTGCTGTCCTTGCTTGGTTTTTCTGGTTTTCTGGTCTATGTCTGGTTTTCTGTGTTGCTGGGTTTCTGGGTTCATTCTTATATTCCGTCCCTGGATTTCCCAGTCTCTTGGATTCACTTAAATGTTTGTTTTATGTTGCCACCCCCGTTTGTTTTCCACTTTCCTTTTGTTTCAGCTTGGACCTGCAGCAGTGTTTCATGTCTCTGCCCTTTCTTGCAGGTAAGTGCTATTGTGGTTTAGTGTGGCTGTTTTAGCATACATTAGGCAGTGTAGGACCTGCCAGAAATGTGGTACATTGGCGTTGTTGGCATGCTTGTGCAATGTATGATCATATAATGTGACTAAATCCCCCATACTTTTCATAATTAATGCTTAGCTATGTTTCCTCTTGTTTTACCTTGTATCTCTTGTCTTGTTTTACTTTGTCTTGTAATCCCAGTCCATGTATAGTCCTGTCCAGTCATGCCCATGTTATGGTCTTGTTTTCCTCATGTCTTGTGTACATGTTCTAGGTTATGCTTTCTGTCCTGCTCCGGTTCTGGGTTCTCCTAGTTTTGTCTTGTTTTCATGCATGGTGCCTATTTCTAGTCTTGCCTTGCTCTCCTAGTTTTGTCTTGTGTTCTTGTATGGTGCCTTTCTCTCCTAGTCTTGCCTTGCTTCAGTACTGGATACATCCCTGCTGCAGAGCCTCCCTATTCAGCTCCTGGGAGGTCTGCTTAATTACCTGCTCCTAGTTCCTGGGATCCGCATAAGTTGAATCAGGGTTCTGGTATGTGGCTGCACAAACGCTGGTGCTCAACACCAGGGGGCTTGCGGTTACCCTGCACCAGGCCCTGCTAATCCACCTCCACACTGTGACTCCTACTCTGAACATCAGGCATATTGGGTCCCGGTCCACACACCGCCGCCCGGACAGTGTCTGGGTCCCCGGCATTGGACCGCCACCATGACAATATCATTCCAAAGAGTTCACATACTTTTTCTTGCAACTGTATAATTGTAAATGACAATGTGAGCGATTACCTGACAGTGAAACCCTTTAAAATAGTAACCTTTGAACAAATATAATAATAATTTTAAATGAAGACTTTATACAAGTTCTTGGTAACATGAGTTTTAAAGGAAACTATAGTCCAGGCAGGCTTTTCAAGAATGATAAAACGTTCTGGTACACCTATTGCCTGCACAGAGGAGAGGGAGATCAACTGGCACTAAGTCGCTCAGACTGGAAATAATAGGGATTCACAAAAACCTACAACTAATAACAAGAAGAGCACTCTAGGGGGTAGTGCATGGATACCAGGAGCTGACAGTCAGCTCCTGGTATCCATGCACTATCTCCTAGAGTGCTCTTCTTGTTTTCAAGAATGATGTTTCTTGTCAAAATTGACATAGCTGTGAAAGAAGTAACTTTGAGATTTCCATGGTTATTTACCAAACTAATAATGAATACAAGAAAAAAACACTCAAACCACAATATAGTGATGGATAGGCAAGCACAAAATATGTATATACAAAAACACATATCTCTGGTGCTAGTGAATTAACCCCTTAAGGACTAGGCCAAATGTACACATTGTGATCAAAACAAAACGTAAACAAAATCTGGAATTTTACTTTATGTCTGTTAAACCGTATTCACCTATTTCATATTAAGGGCACCCACACTTATTATATATCATTTTATTCAGGGGAAACAGGGGTTTCATTTAACATCAAATATTTAGCTATGAAACATAATTTAATATGAATAAAATATAAAAAAGGGAGAAAATAAGATAAAAAAAAAACTTTAGTTCTAAATTACATTTTAACTGTGAATGTCATAATACTGTTTGATTTTACTGCAATAAAATACACATATTTGTATTGAGCGATGTCTGCATGTAAAACAGTACCCCCTATGTACAAGTTTTATGGTGTTTTGGGAAGTTATAGGGTCAAATATAGCATGTTGAATTTTTCAGTTTTTTCACATTGAAATTCACCAGATTGGTTACGTTGCCTTTAAGACCGTATGGTAGCCCAGGAATGAGAATTACCCCCATGATGGCATACCATTTGCAATAGTAGACAACCCAAGGTATTGCAAATGGGGTATGTCCAGTCTTTTTAGTAGCCACTTAGTCAAAAACACTGGCCAAAGTTAACATTAATATTGGTTTATGTGTGAAAAATGCAAAAAACTAATTTGAACGCCAATTTTGGCCATTGCTTCTAAAAAAGACTCGACAGACCTGGGTTACCATACGGTCTCAAAAGCAACGTAACCAACCTGGTGAATTTCAATGTGAAAAAACTGAAATGCAAGCCTTATATTTGACTCTGTACACAGTTACATATAGTTACATAGCTGAAAAGAGACTTGCGTCCATCAAGTTCGGCCTTCCTCACATTTGGTTTTTGCTGTTGATCCAAAAGAAGGCAAAAAAAACAGTTTGAAGCACTTCCAATTTTGCAACTAACTAGGAAAAAATTCCTTCTTGACCCCAGAATGGCAGTCATATTAATCCTTATATCAAGCAACTATTACCCTACATTGAAAAATTATATCCTTGAATATTCAGTTTTTGCAAGTATGCATCTAGTTGCTGTTTGAACATCTGTATGGACTCTGATAAAACCACTTCTTCAGGCAGAGAATTCCACATCCTTATTGTTCTTACAGTAAAAAAACATTTTTGTTGCCTTAGACAAAATCTTCTTTCTTCCAGTCTAAACGCATGACCTCGTGTCCTATGTAAAGTCTGGTTTGTGAATAGATTTCCACATAATGGTTTGCATTGGCCCTAAATATATTTGTATAATGTTATCATATCCCCTCTCAGGCAACGTTTTTCTAAACTAAAGAGGTTTACATTTGTTAACCTTTCTTCATAGCTGATATGTTCCATTCCTTTTATTAATTTTGTAGCCCGCCTCTGAATTTTCTAGTGCCATAATATCCTTCTTTAGAACAGGTGCCCAAAATTGCACAGCATATTCAATATGTGGTTTTACCAGTGATTTATAAAGAGTCAAAATTATATTCTCATTTTGAGAATGAATGCCCTTTTTCATGCGTGACAATACCTTACTGGACTTAGCCACTGCTCATTGGTATTGCACATTGTTGCATAGTTTGTTATCTATAACAATTCCCAGGTCCTTTTCGTGTGTTGTAATCCCTAATTTGCTTCCATTAAGGGTATACGTTGCTTGTGCATTATTTATGCGAAGAGCATAACTTTGCATTTTTCAACATTAAATTTCATCTGCCATTTGAGTGCCCAGTTCCCCAGTCTATTCAAATCTCTCTGCAGCAAGGTAATATCTTGCTCACATTGTATTACTTTACAGAGTTTTGTGTCATCTGCAAACACTGAAACATGACTTTCAATGTTTTTTTTAAAGATTATTTATAAATATGTTAAATAGAAGGGGTCCCAGAACCCTGAGGGACACAACTTGCCACCCCTGTCCAGCTTGAAAATTTACCATTAATGACAACTCTTTGTACTCTATTTTTAAGCCAATGTTCTATCCAAGAACAAGCATTTTCATCAAGACCAATTTCTTTTAGTTTGAACACTTATCTATTGTGTGGAACCGTATCAAATGCCTTGGCAAAATCCAAATAGACCACATCCACTGCAAACCCCGATCTATACTTCTACTTACTTCTTCATAGAATGTAATCAAGTTAGTTTGACATGACCTGTGCTTCATAAAACCATGCTGAGTTTTGCTGATAACCATGTTCTTCTCAAGGAATTCTTGAATATTATCCTTTAATAACCTGTGACAGAGTCTATGGGAGGGTAATAGAAGGAAGGTATTTAGGACCCAGACTCCTCCATAGCCTGTACTCATTCACCTTCCCAATTAGCAACTGCTGAGGCTTTAATTAGCAGGTCTCAGAGCAGAAAGGAGGAGATACAATCTGACCTGCAGAGAGAGCAGCCCCTTGGCGAAAGTAACCTCGCCACTGGTTTTTAGAGAGGCCTGTTTGCCAGCCTCCTGCCCTGCGACTATGGCCCTGGGATGTATTGCCCTTCTAGAAACTGATGTGGGCATACTTGATTTTATTATGCTGCTGCTGGCCCTTTAAGAACCATCTGGGGACATACTGTGGAGTTACTGGATGGCCACCATTTCATGTATAAGAGGCACATGGTGAGAACAATGGATGACGCACATGGTGAGAACAATGGATGGCGGCCCTTTTAACTCACAGACACTGTTTGGACTTTTCTACACAGTGCCATCTCGTCAGTATTTGGTGCACGAAGACATCGTTCAGTAGTTTTAAACTATACAACAGGGGACACATTATACAGTAATTATTCTTCATATAGGCTGTGGATGTTCTGCAGAATCTGCATTAAACTGCATCTTCCAAACTACTGAACGGACCTGGGTGAATTTTGGATATGTGGTTCACCCAGATCCCCCGGTTCCGATGATATACTTTATATTGGGTTATTGCATGTTTTGGGGTCCCTGTGATATGTTTTATAATACTGTATTTCTCTGTGATAATTACATTAACCATTGTGTTCAGTAATCATATCACAGGCAGAGGGGAGGATTTTGTGTGGGAGTGTCTGTGTGTATTGTACGGATTGATTGGTTGTATTTCAAAACCCTGTGGGCAGTACTATGTTTGTGGATTGTGAATAAAAGAGGCTGTATGTGCCAGTACAGTCAGTTCTGCTTGACCCTCAAACGAAGTGTCGTCTCGTTCTTGGGGGGAATTGGATTGTATGCTGATTGCCAGGAGTGTAAGCTGATTGTATGCTTTTCCTGTTCGGCTGTTTCCAGTGTTCATGTGTTTCCTATTCGGGAGTTGGAGAATTCGTGTAGTTTGCAGTTCAGGAGATTTGTGATCGCAGTAGCTGTCTGTGCAGCTGAAAGGGGAATATTGCCTAAACGGTTTTTAACCTCTTGTGTGCAAAACGGTCTGTTACAAGCACCAAACAAAATGCTAAAGGTCGGTGAAACCAATGTTTATTTTGTTGATTTATGTAGATTATTACCCTGGTTTAGTAAGGGACATTACTTTATGTTTAGTTAGTGCTCGAATTTGAGCTAGGATTTTGTTTGTAGATTTTCCTTTCTGTTTTGCTGAAGTTTTGAACAAACTGATTGCTGCGTGGATTTTTTTGTGCACGATGTAAATAAACCACACCATTTTTGCATAGGAGACTGTTGTTCTATACCTGTTACCCTAGAGGATGGTGTTGCTTTGCCCATAAAGGTCACAAACCTTTTAAATACTTTTCCAACCACAGAAGTTAAGCTCAAAGATCTATAATTTCCAGGCAAGGATTTTGAAGCCTTTTTGAATATAGGAACCACTTCTGCCTTCCTCCAATCCTCTGGAACACTTCCTGAAAGAAAAGAATCTTGCAAGATTAAAAACAGAGGTTTATTTATTTCTACACTTAGTGAAACTTTTGAAAACACCATAAAACCTTTATATGGGGTACTGTTATATTCGGGATACTATATATGCAGATATACACAGTCCAAGGTGAAAAGGTTAGAAACCACCAGGACTGTGAACCTGTGTACGGGGGCTGAGGCAGGAACAGTAACCAGGTAGGTGGAAACAGACAAGGGCAAATCCAGGAGAATAGTCAGACATGGTTCCAAAAGTCAGGGCAGGAAGCGAACAGGCAATAACGAAATAATCCAAAAGCAGGGGTTACAAGCCAAGTCAGTCTTAGGAAACAGGATACAGGAAACAACGAACTGACAAGGTTCCCAGGGCGAGGCAATGCTTAAATACCCAGCTAATACTGATCTGCTTCAGGTGAGCTTAGATAGGCAGGTGAGAGCCACTGGTGAAGTTCAGCATCCTAGTGCTGCAGAATAAACAAGATTCGACTTCAGCCTGACACACGAGCTGTAATAGTGGCTTAGAGGCAGGAACACAGGTTTGGGATGCATAAGGCCTCAAGTTCAAATCCTGTGCTGGACACCTCTGGGGCAACCACGTCTGGATGTCACAGTGAGTACTATGACAGTATGTATGATCTACGTATATATAATGTTATTTTAACTTTTTACAGGCAGCAGGGGGACTACCTGTCATTACAGGCACTCCTCCTGCTGGCACTGCTGTTGACAGCTATTGCGTCCATGTGATCGTGAGGTCCTCGCAAGGACCTCACGATCACATGGCCCAGGAGGGCTGGAACGGCATAAGGGGGACTCCCTGGTATGGCATGTAAGTCCCCCCATCGCGATCGCCAGCGTGGAATCGCTTGCGAGTGGGTAAGTACACAGCACAGCTATGCCACTGCCGGCATTTAGAGCCAGGTCCCCAAGGACGGCATAGCACGCCCGCCATCCTTAAGGGGTTAAATAAACTAGCCTTATAAGGCTTCTCTACTATCTCATATTGGGAGTGTGGGGTTGTCCGATAAAGTGCTTACATTGGTACTTGCTTTATTAATCTGCTAATTTAAGCACAGGATCTTACACAGTTCCCAATGAAATATAACAAATAATAAACAGTAAATAATAAAGGGTATAAAAGGTTAATCAGCGAAAATAAGAGTAACTTAATTGTGGATCAGGTACTCTCAAAAACACAATGGCTATAGAGAGAGGAACCAATCATAGTCCTTACTTCTAAGATAGAAAGGTATATATATTTAGGACAGTAAAGTAAAAAAAGTCTCTCTCCATGGTAAACTATCTAGGTAGTGGAGACAAAGAGAGTGAAAATAAAATTAAAAAAGTAAAAGAACTACATGTCTATATGAACATAGACATCCTAAGAAATCACTGCAATACTCTAAACAATATAAAAATAAACCATTAGTTGAAAAAACATTATTAAATAAATAAAGGTGTGCATTTTTACATATAAAATGATTAAAAAAAAAGTATAGCACTTGTGTATAAATTCATGAATTTATATATTTTCTACTCATAGATCAAATTCCACTAATGTCTACAGAAACTGGTGACCCTCTCTAATGTATGGTAACTTGTTAAGAATGCTGAAGAAATCAACATACAGTATATCCCATATTAAAGCTCAAGAGCACTTTAAAATGACAGGGAAGAAAAAAATATTTCAATCACATGTGATGTGAGCACAATAAAGGGTGTGAGGCTGTAGAATTCTATTTAAAACAACCACACATTATGCCAGATGTACAAATTCAATTCCTTTTAGAAGGTATTAATCTGATTTTAAAAAATTATTATTTCTGGTTCAGTGGTGACTTTTATCTTCAGGTGAGGGTTATTGTTATGGGGACCAAGTTTGCACCACATTAAGCTAATCTTTTTATGGTTTTTTAGGAAAAACATTTATATTTAATATATACCAAGAGGGTGGCTATGGCATGAATTTGGTCCTCTATAGAAAATATATTGACAATATATTTATTATTTGGACGGTATATATGGATCTTTTTAATGTTTTTATGAAGAGTTGAATAATAATAATTGGGGTATTAAACTAACAAAAAATGTAAGAAAAACATTTACTAACTTTTTAGATCTAGAGATTTATGCTTCTAATAATATTTTAAAGAAACCATCCTTTTTTCAAACAAGTGGACGTGAACAGTTACATAGAGATAGACAGCTGCCATCATTGTCCATGGCTAATGAATATCCCTAAAGGCCAATTCATGAGAATGCGCAGGAATTGTTTTAGTCAGTCAAATTTTATTGTTCAGTCTAACTTTTTAAAGAAACAATTTAGACAAAAATGTTATGCCAAGGATAAGTTACAAGACGGGATCACCAGTACTTTAGAACTTGATAGATTGCAATTGCTGCAATACAAAGATAAGAAAACGAATCTATCCGAAAGTGATCACATTCCCCTTGTTTTCAACTATGCAAGTAACGTAGGAAATCTGAAAAAATAGTCAATAAAAATTGGCATATTTTAACTCAAGGACAAAATAACCTGAAAGATGTAGGATCTAAACCCAAATTTGTTTTTAGACGGGTGCAAAATTTAAAACAAGTTTTAACTAAAAGTTTTATTGATAAGGAAACTCCCAAGAACTTTTTATCTAACTTAGTGGAGATCCAGAAAGGCTTCTATTAGTGATGTCGCGAACGCGAAATTTCTGGTTCGCGAATGCCGAACGCGAACTTCCGCAAATGTTCGCGAACCGGCGAACCGGGCGAACCGCCATAGACTTCAATGGGCAGGCGAATTTTAAAACACACAGGGACTCTTTCTGGCCACAATAGTGATGGAAAAGTTGTTTCAAGGGGACTAACACCTGGACTGTGGCATGCCGGAGGGGGATTCATAGCAAAACTCCCATGGAAAATTATACAGTTGATGCAGAGTCTGGTCTTAATCCATAAAGGGCAGAAATCACCTAACATTCCTAAATCACAATGGATATGGATTGACACCTGACATATGACATATTGACACCTTGACATATGGATTGACACCTGTCCTCAGAGACCCTGATACACACTGACACAGAGCAGAATAGAGACTGTTCCTCCTACATAGGGTCACTTGGCAGATATGGATTGACACCTGTCCTCAGAGATCATGATACACACTGACAGTGCAGAATAGAGACTGTTCCACCTACATAGAGTCACTTGGCAGATATGGATTGACACTGTCCACAAGGACAAGCTGCAGGCTTCCTGGCAGGGCCCATACAAGGTGGTAGAGCAGGTTTGTGATACCACCTTTGTGATCGGTGCGGTCACAGGCACGGGAGGCAAGCGCATGCTCTATGTGAACATGCTCAAGCCATACCACGAGCGCATGGAAGAGGTAACCGCGATCTGTGCACCTGCCACTGAAGATTATGATAATTTGCCACTCCCAGATCTCCTAGACCTAGAGGGCCAGAGCGGAGACCTGGGAGAAGTACAGTTAGGAGAACGGTTAGACCCCCAGGAACGAACCCAGGTCCAAAGACTAATCCAGGACAAAGGGGCCACGTTTTCCAACCTACCTGGGTACAGTCCGTTAACCACTCACAAAGTTGAAACCCTAGACCAGACCCCCCTTCGCCAAACCGCCTATCGCATAGCCGAAGCAGTTAAAGAAAATATGCGGAAAGAAATTGAGGAAATGATGCAGTTAGGGGTGATAGAACACTCTGACAGCCCCTGGGCCTCCCCGGTAGTACTAGTACCGAAACGGGACGGCACAACCCATTTCTGTGTAGACTACCTGAGGCTAAACGATAAAACAACCTCAGACGCCTACCCTATGCCCCGGATAGACGAGCTCCTAGACAAAATGGCCATAGGCCAGTACCTCACCACAATAGATCTGTGCAAGTGGTACTGGCAAATTCCATTAGCCGAGGACGCCATCCACAAGTCGGCATTTGTCACCTCGTTTGGCCTGTATCAGTTTAAGGTCATGCCATTCGGGATGAAGACTGCCCCGGCTAACTTTCAGAGGATGGTAGATCGGCTACTGGATGGGTTTCAGGAGTATGCCTGCCCCTACTTGGATGATATAGCCATTTTTAGCTGCTCCTGGCCCGAACACCTGACCCACATAGGAGCCGTACTAGACCGGATTAGGGAGGCCGGACTGACCCTAATGCCCAGTAAGTGCCATATAGGAACGCGTAAAAACCTCCCCAAGATAGTAGTATGGGCTTCCAGAGTGTGAACAGGCCTTCCAACTGCTTAAGAAGGCGCTCATTAAATCACCTGTACTTTCTGCTCCTGATCCAACTAAACGCTTTCTCGTCCATACAGACGCTTCTATGTTTGGATTGGGAGCAGTACTGAGCCAAGTCGGAGCAGATGGAGGCGAGCAACCCGGGGCTTATCTAAGCCAGAAACTTTTGCCCAGGGTAGTAGATACACTGCCATTGAAAAGTAGTGCCTGGAGGTGGTGTGGGCCCTCAAAAAGCTGCAACCTTACTTGTATGGACAACCGTTTACCTTACTCACAGATCACAACAAATTTGGGGCACGGCGCGTGCAATCTTATGTGCCACCAGATAGGAGTGGTGTGTTAAGTAGTACTATTCTTATCAGTTTAATTCCTGTTACGGCCCCTCTCAGGGGATGTGTATATGGCATCGATTTTAGGAACCGGGAGATGGAAAAAGATGCTTGGTCGGTCCTCCTTCAAATTTGGGGCACTGCGCGTGCAATCTAATGTGCCACCAGATAAGAGTGGAGTGTTAAGTAGTACTATTCTTATCAGTTTAATCCCTGTTACGTCCCCTATCCGTTGATGTGGAGCAAGACGCAGCAGCAGAAGAGGACTCAGCCGAGGAGGTTATGGAAGCGGATGGAGTAGGAGGAGTAGAGGAGGTGGCAGCAGGCCTGCCTACAAGTCATGGCGGTGTCACCAACTCCTCTGCAGAGCCACGCATTCCATGCTTGGCAGCCGTCAGCAGGTTTGCCCAATGCGCAGTGTAGGTGATATACCTGCCCTGACCATGCTTTGCACACCAGGTATCAGTGGTCAGATAGACCCTTGCCCCAACACTGTGTACCAGACATGCCATTATTTCCTTTTGCACACTCGAGTACAGGTTGGGGATTGCCTTTTGTGAAAAGAAATTTCGTCCGGGTACCAGTGAGAGAGTGGTGGCACTGGGCACAGTATCCACTGTGAGCCTGACAAACCCGCTTTGAGACAACTAACTGCTATTCCATCTATAACAGGGAAAAACGTTTTTTGTTTTTAAATGCAAGCTATTGAGTGGCATTGTAAACTGGCAGAGTACACACTGTAGGGCTGACACACCCACTTTGAGACAACTAACTGCTATTCAATCTATAACAGTGAAAAAAGTTTTTTGTTTTTAAATGCAAGCAATTGTGACACCAGATATGAGTGGCACTGTGAACTGGCAGAGTACACGCTGTAGGGCTGACACACCCGCTTGAAGACAACTAACTGCTATTCAATCTATAACAGTGAAAAAAGTTTTGGGGTTTTTAAATGCACGCTATTGTGACACCAGTGAGTGAGTGGTGGCACTGGGCACAGTATCCACTGTGAGCCTGACACAGATGCTGGCAGACAACTAACTGCTATTCAATCTATAACAGTGAAAAAAGTGTTTTGGTTTTAAATGCAAGCTATTGTGACACCAGTGAGTGAGTGGTGGCACTGGGCACAGTATCCACTGTGAGCCTGACACACCCGCTTTGAGACAACTAACAGCTATTCAATCTATAACAGTGAAAAAGTTTTTTGGTTTTTAAATGCACGCTATTGTGATACCAGTGAGTGAGTGGTGGCACTGGGCACATTATCCACTGTGAGCCTGACACAGACGCTGGCAGACAACTAACTGCTATTCAATCTATAACAGTGAAAAAAGTTTTTTATTTTTAAATGCAAGCTATTGTGACACCAGTGAGTGAGTGGTGGCACTGGGCACAGTATCCACTGTGAGCCTGACACAGACGCTGGCAGACAACTAACTGCCATTCAATCTATAACAGTGAAAAAAGTTTTTTGGTTTTTAAATGCACGCTATTGTGACACCAGTGAGTGAGTGGTGGCACTGGGCACAGTATCCACTGTGAGCCTGACACACAGATGCTTGCAGACAATTAACTGCTATTCAATCTATAACAGTGAAAAAAGTTTTTTTGTTTTTAAATGCAAGCTATTGTGACACCAGTGAGTGAGTGGTGGCACTGGGCACAGTATCCACTGTGAGTCTGACACACAGATGTTTGCAGACAACTAACTGCTATTCAATCTATAACAGTGAAAAAACTTTTTTTGTTTTTAAATGCAAGCTATTGTGACACCAGTGAGTGAGTGGTGGCACTGGGCACAGTATCCACTGTGAGCCTGACACACAGATGCTTGCAGACAACCAACTGCTATTCAATCTATAACAGTGAAAAAAGTTTTTTGTTTTTAAATGCAAGCTATTGTGACACCAGTGAGTGAGTGGTGGCACTGGGCACAGTATCCACTGTGAGCCTGACACAGAAGCTGGCGGACAACTAACTGCTATTCAATCTATTAAAGTGAAAAAAATATATATTTTTTTAAATGCAAGCTATTGTGACACCAGTGAGTGAGTGGTGGCACTGGGCACAGTATCCACTGTGAGCCTGACACAGACGCTGGCAGACAACTAACTGCTATTCAATCTATAACAGTGAAAAAGTTTTTGGGTTTTAAATGCAAGCTATTGTGACACCAGTGAGTGAGTGGTGGCACTGGGCACAGTATCCACTGTGAGCCTGACACACCCGCTTTGAGACAACTAACTGCTATTCAATCTATAACAGTGAAAAAAGTTTTTTGGTTTTAAATGCAAGCTATTGTGACACCAGTCAGTGAGTGGTGGCACTGGGCACAGTATCCACTGTGAGCCTGGCACACCCACTTTGAGACAATTAACTGCTATTCAATCTATAACAGTGAAAAAAGTTTTTTGGTTTTAAATGCAAGCTATTGTGACACCAGTGAGTGAGTGGTGGCACTGGGCACAGTATCCACTGTGAGCCTGACACAGAAGCTGGCAGACAACTAACTGCTATTTAATATATAACAGTGAAAAAAGATTTTTGTTTTTAAATGCAAGCTATTGTGACACCAGTGAGTGAGTGGTGGCACTGGGCACAGTATCCACTGTGAGCCTGACACAGAAGCTGGCAGACAACTAACTGCTATTCAATCCATTATAGTGAAAAAATTATTTTTAAATGCAAGCTATTGTGACACCAGTGAGTGAGTGGTGGCACTGGGCACAGTATCCACTGTGAGCCTGACACACAGATGCTGCAGACAACTAACTGCTATTCAATCTATAACAGTGAAAAAAGTTTTTTTGTTTTTAAATGCAAGCTATTGTGACACCAGTGAGTGAGTGGTGGCACTGGGCACAGTATCCACTGTGAGCCTGACACAGAAGCTTGGCAGACAACTAACTGCTATTCAATCTATAACAGTGAAAAAAGTTTTTTTGTTTTTAAATGCAAGCTATTGTGACACCAGTGAGTGAGTGGTGGCACTGGGCACAGTATCCACTGTGAGCCTGACACACAGACGCTTGGCAGACAACTAACTGCTATTCAATCTATAACAGTGAAAAAACTTTTTTTGTTTTTAAATGCAAGCTATTGTGACACCAGTGAGTGAGTGGTGGCACTGGGCACAGTATCCACTGTGAGCCTGACACAGAAGCTGGCGGACAACTAACTGCTATTCAATCTATTAAAGTGAAAAAAATATATATTTTTTTTAAATGCAAGCTATTGTGACACCAGTGAGTGAGTGGTGGCACTGGGCACAGTATCCACTGTGAGCCTGACACAGACGCTGGCAGACAACTAACTGCTATTCAATCTATAACAGTGAAAAAAAGTTTTGGGTTTTAAATGCAAGCTATTGTGACACCAGTGAGTGAGTGGTGGCACTGGGCACAGTATCCACTGTGAGCCTGACACACATGCTTTGGTACAACTAACTGCTATTCAATCTATAACAGTGAAAAAAGTTTTTTGTTTTTAAATGCAAGCTATTGTGACACCAGTGAGTGAGTGGTGGCACTGGGCACAGTATCCACTGTGAGCCTGACACACAGATGCTTGCAGACAATTAACTGCTATTCAATCTATAACAGTGAAAAAAGTTTTTTTGTTTTTAAATGCAAGCTATTGTGACACCACTGAGTGAGTGGTGGCACTGGGCACAGTATCCACTGTGAGCCTGACACAGAAGCTGGCAGACAACTAACTGCTATTTAATATATAACAGTGAAAAAAGATTTTTGTTTTTAAATGCAAGCTATTGTGACACCAGTGAGTGAGTGGTGGCACTGGGCACAGTATCCACTGTGAGCCTGACACAGAAGCTGGCAGACAACTAACTGCTATTCAATCCATTATAGTGAAAAAAATTATTTTTTTAAATGCAAGCTATTGTGACACCAGTGAGTGAGTGGTGGCACTGGGCACAGTATCCACTGTGAGTCTGACACACAGATGTTTGCAGACAACTAACTGCTATTCAATCTATAACAGTGAAAAAAGTTTTTTGTTTTTAAATGCAAGCTATTGTGACACCAGTGAGTGAGTGGTGGCACTGGGCACAGTATCCACTGTGAGCCTGACACACCCGCTTTGAGACAACTAACTGCCATTCAATCTATAACAGTGAAAAAAGTTTTTTGTTTTTAAATGCAAGCTATTGTGACACCAGTGAGTGAGTGGTGGCATTGGGCACAGTATCCACTGTGAGCCTGACACACCCGCTTTGAGAAAACTAACTGCTATTCAATCTATAACAGTGAAAAAGTTTTTTGTTTTTAAATGCAAGCTATTGTGACACCAGTGAGTGAGTGGTGGCACTGGGCACAGTATCCACTGTGAGCCTGACACACCCGCTTTGAGACAACTAACTGCTATTCAATCTATAACAGTGAAAAAAGTTTTTTGTTTTTAAATGCAAGCTATTGTGACACCCGTGAGTGAGTGGTGGCACTGGGCACAGTATCCACTGTGAGCCTGACACAGAAGCTGACAGACAACTAACTGCTATTCAATCTATTACAGTGAAAAAAAAAATTTGTTTTTAAATGCAAGCTATTGTGACACCAGTGAGTGAGTGGTGGCACTGGGCACAGTATTCACTGTGAGCCTGACACAGAAGCTGGCAGACAACTAACTGCTATTCAATCTATTATAGTGAAAAAATATATATTTTTTTTAAATGCAAGCTATTGTGACACCAGTGAGTGAGTGGTGGCACTGGGCACAGTATCCACTGTGAGCCTGACACAGATGCTGGTAGACAACTAACTGCTATTCAATCTATTATAGTGAAAAAAAAATATTTTTTTTAAATGCAAGCTATTGTGAAACCAGTGAGTGAGTGGTGGCACTGTGCACAGTATCCGCTGTGAGCCTGACACAGAAGCTGGCAGACAACTAACTGCTATTCAATCTATTATAGTGAAAAAAATATATTTTTTTTAAATGCAAGCTATTGTGACACCACTGAGTGAGTGGTGGCACTGGGCACAGTATCCACTGTGTGCCTGACACACCCGCTTGCAGACAACTAACTGCTATTCAATCTATAACAGTGAAAAAAGTTTTTTGTTTTTAAATGCAAGCTATTGTGACACCAGTGAGTGAGTGGTGGCACTGGGCACAGTATCCACTGTGAGCCCGACACACCCGCTTTGAGACAACTAACTGCTATTCAATCTATAACAGTGAAAAAAGTTTTTTGTTTTTAAATGCAAGCTATTATGACACCAGTGAGTGAGTGGTGGCACTGGGCACAGTATCCACTGTGAGCCTGACACAGAAGCTGGCAGACAACTAACTGCTATTCAATCTATTATAGTGAAAAAATATATATTTTTTTTAAATGCAAGCTATTGTGACACCAGTGAGTGAGTGGTGGCACTGGGCACAGTATCCACTGTGAGCCTGACACAGAAGCTGGCAGACAACTAACTGCTATTCAATCTATTATAGTGAATTTATATATTTTTTTTAAATGCAAGCTATTGTGACACCAGTGAGTGAGTGGTGGCACTGGGCACAGTATCCACTGTGAGCCTGACACAGATGCTGGTAGACAACTAACTGCTATTCAATCTATTATAGTGAAAAAAAAATATTTTTTTTAAATGCAAGCTATTGTGAAACCAGTGAGTGAGTGGTGGCACTGTGCACAGTATCCGCTGTGAGCCTGACACAGAAGCTGGCAGACAACTAACTGCTATTCAATCTATTATAGTGAAAAATATATATTTTTTTTAAATGCAAGCTATTGTGACACCACTGAGTGAGTGGTGGCACTGGGCACAGTATCCACTGTGAGCCTGACACACCCGCTTGCAGACAACTAACTGCTATTCAATCTATAACAGTGAAAAAAGTTTTTTGTTTTTAAATGCAAGCTATTGTGACACCAGTGAGTGAGTGGTGGCACTGGGCACGGTATCCACTGTGAGCCTGACACACCCGCTTTGAGACAACTAACTGCTATTCAATCTATAACAGTGAAAAAAGTTTTTTGTTTTTAAATGCAAGCTATTGTGACACCAGTGAGTGAGTGGTGGCACTGGGCAAGTGGGCACAGTATCCACTGTGAGCCTGACACAGAAGCTGGAGACAACTAACTGCTATTCAATCTATTATAGTGAAAAAAAAATATTTTTTTTAAATGCAAGCTATTGTGACACCAGTGAGTGAGTGGTGGCACTGTGCACAGTATCCGCTGTGAGCCTGACACAGAAGCTGGCAGACAACTAACTGCTATTCAATCTATTATAGTGAAACATGTTTTATTTTTTTTAAATGCAAGCTATTGTGACACCAGTGAGTGAGTGGTGGCACTGGGCACAGTATCCACTGTGAGCCTGACACAGAAGCTGGCAGGCAGGCAACTGCAATTACATTACACAAAAAAAAAGCAGACTGATGTTCTAGCCCTAAAAAGGGCTTTTTGGGGTGCTGTCCTTGCAGCAGAGATCAGATGAGTCCTTCAGGACTGTAGTGGACACTGTATACCCTAACCTAGCTATGCATTTCCCTATCTAATCAACAGCAGCTACACTTTCCCTCCTCTCACTAAGCATGCAGCTTGAGAATGAATGTAAAATGGATGCCTTCCAGTAGGTGGGAGGGTCTGCTAGGGAGGGTGTGCTGCTAATTGGCTGGAATGTGTCTGCTGACTGTGAGGTACAGGGTCAAAGTTTACTCAATGATGACGAATAGGGGGCGGATCGAACCGCGCATATGTTCGCCAGCCGTGGCGAATGCAAACATGCTATGTTCGCCGGGAACTTTTCACCAGCGAACCGTTCGGTGCATCACTAGCTTCAATCACTGTGGTACCTGTAATGCATGCAGAAACACTAATATAAGTAATAAAAACATTAAATCTTTTTCAATCTAACAGCCCTTTACAGAGCTATTAATTTAACCCCTTAAGGACACATGACATGTGTGACATGTCATGATTCCCTTTTATTCCAGAAGTTTGGTCCTTAAGGGGTTAAATTCACTATTACTTGCTACTCTAAAAACATTATTTATTTATTGAATTGTGATTCTGGCTACCAATATGTGGGCAAAACATCAAGATCTGTAAACACTAGAATTAGTAAGTATGTTAGAAATATAAAAAATGGTTTTATTAATCACAGTGTATCAAAACATTTAGAAAGTCATGGTTCAGACCTAAAAAATCTGGAGTTCTATGCTACCATAAAGTTACTATTCATTGGAGAGGAGGAAATAAGCAGGAAATAACATAGTTACATAGTTACCGTTACATAGCTGAAAAGAGACTTGCGTCCATCAAGTTCAGCCTTCCTCACATTTGTTTTTTGCTGTTGGTCCAAAAAAACCCAGTTTGAAGCACAATTTTGCAACAAGCTAGGAAAAAAATTCCTTCTTGACCCCAGAATGTCAGTCAGATTTATCCTTGGATCAAGCAGTTATTACCCTACATTAAATAAAGTGGATCTTTGAATTCCAGACCCTTACCCCTAAGTGTCTGAATATAGACTTTGAGATCAACTCTATTTTATAGCCCCCTATTTATTAATATGTGTGTATTTTATATATTTTTTACATATATAAATTATTCTTTTAATATTTATATATTTTTTGTATTCATGCTGCTCTAAGTATTTGGCTATTTATCATCACCTGCACTATTTTTTATCACCAAACTGGCTGGTAAATCTGGAAAATAATGCCCTATGGGAGCTTTGAAAACCGGCACACTTGTAGTTTAGAGCTGATATGTGTGTTCTCTAGACACACAAACAGGATGAACTTTACTCCACCCACAACCTTGATTGACACCGAAGCCCTCCTATACAATTTGGACACATCATTGAGATTTACAGACGGCCAGTTCGGACTGCAGATAATTTAAGTAGCTATCATAATGTTTTTAGTGCATTTGTATTGTATTAATGTTGTTCTTATCCAGGATAGTTACTTATGCCCTTTTTTATGATTATAAAATGTATTTGTTTTGAAGGATGCCCTACCATTTTGGAAGAGACATTTCACACTATACTATGGCCGAAACCAGATGCGTCGCCATCTTGAGTGTGGCAATGTATTTCTGGTTCGGTCCATACTAGGTTTAATTAGTAAGAAACACACCTGTATGTATTTTTATTATGTTTGTAAGGTATATAAACAGTCAGGAGGCCACTGTTACCTTAGACTGCACCTGAGAAAGACCTGCACATAGGTTGAAACGTGTTGTGCTGCTGTTTCAGCTTACTTTTATCTGTATATGGAATAAAGTGATTTTAACATTGATCATTTGATTCCTGTTGCTTCTGGATACCTCCTTGTTCCAGCAAAAGATCTAATTATAATCCCAATGGTGGATGAAGTGCCTATACATTTCACAGCCATTCTTAAAGGGCTCTTGGAATTGTGAGTGTGCCATTTTTAACCATCTTCTGTTATTTATTTATATATATAATAAGATTGCACTATGGTTTTTCCGTTTTAGATTTTCTTTATTTAGGGTCCTATTATCTGAATGTATGTTACAAGACCCTCCTTTACAAGGCAAAAAATGTTAATCATTGTGTGCGCTTCAACACTTTTTGTTTTAATGATGGCGCACACTGTGAAAAAACATTAAACTATACACAGTGAAATAGTGAGTATAACACGTATAGGATAAATACCCCTATGTATTTTATTTATCAGATACAGCTGTAAAAAATGGGGGCTGACATAGGGTAATATAGTTTGATCAATATATAAAGTGCAAATGCAGGATATGTGCAAATATCTCACTTACATTTTACTGAGCCTGTGAAACACTGGCTCAGGTAAATCAGCGTAGATTAGACAAAGTCCAATGGATATGTTTTCCACTATATATGAGAATATGAGAAAGTTCGAAGTTAAAAAGACATCAATTTATTAAAAAACATACATAAAAGTTCTTACATCAAAGTAAGGTGCCTTCAGCTGAGAATATTTCCCATAGACACACAACGTCTTTCAACTTAAAAGTCTTCCTCAGGTGTAAGGGATTCCCCTCCCTGCCACTGTTTATATATTCGAATTTGGCACCATCACTGCAGTATAGCTCCGCCCCAATGTGATGTCATCTTTGCAACCATATGTACAGCTCGTAGCTCTGCCCACTGATGTCCGTCACGTGACACTTCACTTCTGGTGACGCACATGACAATACATTCTTCCTGGTGTCTCACCCTCACACAGGAAATCCTTTTGCGGACACATTGCAGGACCATCTTCTGAAATCATATCAGTTCTTGTCCTCAAACAGGATTCATAAAGTTAATTCAAATGTCCATACAATAAACAAGAAGTTCGGCGGCCATTTTGGAGATTGGCAAAGTTCATAAAACATATGAAAGAGAAATGAAAAAGGACAAACACAAGTAAAAGTTCTTATATAGATACATATATATGCATGTATAACTGAACAAAATAAAACCCATGTATATTTCTTACACCCATACATAAATAAATGTAAATGGATGTGCAAAGTTTAAATTAAAAAACACAATATGTATAAGTAATACCCCACTAAACACAATTAAGCATCTCAAAATCTATATTCAATCCTAGAGGTGATAAGGTTTCCATCTCAAAGATCCACTTAATTTCTGTCTTATTAATATCCTTGAGATGGTCCCCTCCCCTCCAGGATTTTTTAACCTCTTGGATCCCCATGAAGTGCAAGTGCTTAGGGTCTCCATGGTGAGCATGGGCAAAATGTGCAGATACTGAATGATTGCTGACATTCCTAATGTTCCTGACATGTTCACCTATTCTAGTTTTCAAGCATCTAGTAGTCCTTCTCACATATTGAAGCCCACAATCACAGGCTAAAAGATAGATAATATTCTTAGCATTACATGATGTGAAGGACTTGATATCATACTCCTTTTTGGTGACAGAAAAAAATTTAACCATTGTTTTGTTCCTTATAGTGGTTTCCCTACACGCTATACAATTGCCGCAATTAAAAAAACAACTTTTAGCTCCTTCCTAAATAGATCTTTATTTATAGGATCCTTTCTAATACAAGTCTTAGTTAAAATTTGTTTCAAATTTCTTGCCCCCCTATAAACTAACTTAGGTTTTACTCCTATAAGATGTCTTAATTAATCATTTTACCTTAAAATGTGCCAATGCCTAGTTAAAATCTTTTTTAAAAATATTACTCTGTGAGCTGTAGTTAGAAATAAATGTTAATTGCTCTTTGGAAATCTTTTGTCTTTCTCTTTCTTCTTTTATATATACAATAAGATCCTTCCTATTTTTCTTTAAAACATGATTAATTTGTGATTCTACATTCTGCTTCTTATACCCTTTCTCATAAAACTGATCTTTTAAAAATGCGACTGTTCAATAAATTTTTCCTCCTCCTTGCACTTCCATTTTAGTCTAATAAATTGACTTTTAGAAATATTTTTCAGCCAAGGGGCAAAGTGACAGCTTCCTATATCGATGTAGCTGTTCACATTTACTGTCTTAAAATGGGTACAGGTTTTAAAGATATCATTATCTATAAAAATCTTAATATCTAAAAAACTAATTTCCAAGGGGCTCACTTCCTAAGTTTTATCCCCCAAGTATTAGAGTTTTAAAAAGTTAAAAAATCATCCAGAGAGGCCTGTCCCCCTTCCAAACAAAGAAAATATAATTGATATATATTTTATACAGGACCAAGTTTATCATCCAGCCATGTCCACAATAAATAAAAGATTGTTCCTAATAGGCAATAAAAAGATTGGCATAGCTGAGGGCGAACTTGGTCCCCATGGTCGTGCCTCTCTGTTGGAGCTAAAATTCCCCCTCAAACCAAAAATAATTATGGTTTAATATAAGACGAATACCATCAATGATAAAACGGATCTGTTCTGGATTAAAAACACTTGATGTCTTTAAAAAATAAACAGCCTCACACCCTTTTTCATGTTTTCATCACATGTGACAGATTTTAGAGGATTTTAAATGTGACTATATATTAGAAACTGATCAGCAATGGTTTGCTAGTTGGTAGCTTATAATTACAGTGATCGGTCATTAGTGGTATGGCAGATGGGGGTATAATAAACGTTTAACACCTCCCTTATACTAGTATGGGGGTCATATTAATCCACATTTGAATGCAGATGCTCTGTAGCACATAAAAGATTTTAATCTGATTTAGTAATGATCTCCAATGCTTTGATATGTAGGATGAGTCTGTCCCAGCTGAACAACCCTCCTAGCACATCATGTTCCCACTTCTCTGGCACAATGACCATAATATTGCTAAATATTTTGAATGGTGGCACTATGAATAAGCTATTGAGAAGTTTTATCTAAAACAAGATCATCTAGATTTTGATGTATTAGCTAGCATATGTGATCCTAGTAATATATGTTCTAAATTTACTCAGACATAAGACGCATAGAAGAGCTTTAGTTAGACTTGAATCAGAAGATAAATGTAGGTGACTTTTTGGTGCCCTTTTTTCTGATGCTAAGCCTAGAAAATAAAAATGATGTTTGCCTTGCAGGGGTAGACAACCTTTGGCACACCACATGTTGAAGACTACATCTCCTATAATGTTTTTATAGCCATAAGGTTGGGAAAGCTGTACACTACAACATCTAGTGTGTGGTAAGTTACCTACCCTTGGTTTATAAGAATCGTTGACAGGAAGTCAAAATGGAGCAATCAGTTTCAATATAGAGCTCAATACACTGTTGTGAATTACTACATTTAATTAGATTTTTCAGCTTTTATATACACATATGTGTTAAACACAGTGTTAAGCTAAATATAATATTAAAATCCTAGGATGTGAAAGTTCGATTCATCAAAAAAAAATCAACCCTGTTGGCTTTATTTGGGATTACGCCATGCAGAATTGTGGTTCGACACAACTAAAGATATTGTAGCACACAGAAATAATCTGGAAATATGAAAGGAATTGAACACATTATTAAGGCCATTAGGCCAAAAAGTTGTATGTTATTTTTGATACTTATAATGTCTATTAAAATAAAATGATCCTCTAAGAACCAACCTCACTATAGCTTAATTAAGTGGTTTTGGTGTATAGATACTGCCTTTTTTGGCTGACTGAGTAAAACTTGTGTCCTCAATGTTTTTCTATATGAGGTTATTTATTAGATAGATGATGATACACAAAATGTGTTTCAGGCTATCAGGCTGCAGTGAGGAGACTGTCTTGGCACTGGATTACAGTTACATTAAATAGTTTATTATAATGGTTTTGTGCTCTTTTTTTTTTCTTTTGTTTTAAAGGGAGTCATATATCTAAAAGGAAAACATCCGACTTTAAAACGTATATATTTATTTTTAACATTGCAGTATTTCTTTAAGCCATATAAAGTTAAAGTGACACTATAGTCACCAAAACAACTTTAGCTTAATGAAGCAGTTTTGGTGTATACTTCATGCCCCTGCAGTCTCACTGCTCAATATTCTGGCACTTAGGAGTTAAATCTATTTGTTTACACAGACCTAGTCACACCTCCCTGCATGTGAATTGCACAGCCTTCCTAAAAACTTCCTGTATAGTGAAATCTAAATGTTTACACTTCCTTTATTGCAAATTCTGTTTAACCCCTTAAGGACGGAGCCAAATGTACACGTTGTGAACAAAACAAAATGTAAACAAAACCTGGCATTTGCGCTACATGTCTGTCCAACCGTAATTCACCTCTTTCATAGTAAATGCACCCACCCTTATCATATATCATTTTATTCAGGGGAAACAGGGCTTTCATTTAATATCAAATATTTAGCTATGAAACATAATTTAATATGAAAAGAATGGGAGAAAATACGATTTTTTTATTTTTTTAGTTCTACATGACATTTTAACGGTCAGTGTCATAATACTGTTTGCTTTTACTGCAATAAAATACACATATTTGTATTCAGTAAAGTCTCACGTGTAAGACAGTACCCCCTATGTACAGGTTTTATGGCGTTTTGGGAAGTTACAGGGTCAAATATAGCACGTTACATTTGAAATTGAAATTCGCCAGATTGGTTACGTTGCCTTTGAGACTGTATAGTAGCCCAGGAATGAAATTTACACCCATAATGGCATACCATTTGCAATAGTAGACAACCCAAGGTATTGCAAATGGGGTATGTCCAGTCTTTTTTAGTAGCCATTTGGTCACAAACACTGGCCAAAGTTAGCGTTAGTATTTGTTTGTGTGTGAAAAATGCAAAAAACGCCAATTTTGGCCAGTGTTTGTGACTAAGTGGCTACTAAAAAAGACTGGACATACCCCGTTTGCAATACCTTGGGTTGTCTACTATTGCAAATGGTATGCCATCATAGGGGTAATTTTCATTCTTGGGCTACCATAGGGTCTCAAAGGCAACCTAACCAATCTGGCGAATTTTAATGTGAAAAAAATGAAACGCAAGCCTTATATTTGATGCTGTAACTTTTGAAAACACCATAAAACCTGTACATGAGGGGTACTGTTGTACTCGGGAGACTTCGCTGAACACAAATATTTGTGTTTCAAAACAGTAAAAAGTATCACAGCAATAATATTGTCCATGTAATGCTGTTTGTGCGTGAAAAATGCAAAAAACTTCACTTTTACTGGCGATATCATCGTTGTAATACATTTTACTGTTTTGAAACACTAATATTTGTTTTCAGCGAAGTCTCCCGAGTAGAACAGTACCCCCCATGTACAGGTTTTATGGTGTCTCGGAAAGTTATAGGGTTAAATATAGTGCTAGCAGATTAAATTCCCTTTACTTTTGGCATGGGTTGTCAGGCAGGTCCTGCTAATTGTAATTAATTAAGATACCTAATTATGTAAAAATATTACATAAATATATATGTAGAATTAATATATGTATATATATACGTATGTGTATATATATGTATATATCTATATAATTTTTAAAAAATATTTTTATTTATATATAGGTATATATATAGTGATATATACGTATATATTTATGTATATAGATATATATATTATTTTGTTCTACATGTATTTTGATATATATATATATATAATTTCACAATACAGTTAGAACGAAATAACACACATCTATATATTTTTTAATTATTTATTTTTAATTATTTTTTTAATTTTATTTTTTAACGTATTTACATTTTTTTTTTTTATATTATATATAAATATATATATAACAATAATTATATATATATTTAATCAGTATCAGTCTACGTGTAATTTGATATTAATATATATATATAATTATATATATATTAATAGTAAAATACACCTAGACGGTGTACATGTGTGTATGTATATGTGTATATATATACTTAGATCATATATATATAATATATATATATGATCTAAGTATATATTATTTATTTTTTTACACCATTTATTTGTTTAATTTTATCTTCAGCCAGCAGGGGGACCACCTGTCATTACAGGCAGCCCCCCTGCTGGCAATACAGAAGCCAGCTATCCCTGGCCATGTGATTGTGGGGTCCTCGCAAGGACCCCACTCTCACATGGCCGGGGGGCTTCGTGGAGGACGGAAGTGGCGCGGGGGGCTCCCTGGGAGTCCCTCCCACCGCGATCGCCGGCGTGGGACCGCCGGCGACCGGGTAAGTACCGAAAGACCGGAGGGCGTACTATTACGCCCGGCGGCGTTTAGAGCCGCCTATAATAGGGCGTAATAGTACGCCCTCCGGTCTGAAGGGGTTAATTGAGAATGTCTTATCTCCTGCACTGTTAATAGCTTGCTAGATTTTGCAGGAGCATTTTGTATGTGACTAAAGTTCAATTTACAGGGCTGGAGATAACATCTTTTAAAGTAAGATGTAATTTTTTTATTGAAAATGAAACAATTTTTTCATGCAGGCTGTATGGATCACAGCCAGGGTAGGTGTGGCTAGGGCTGAATAAACAAAAACAAAAGTGGTTTAACCCCTAAATAGCAGATAATTGAGAAGTGAGAATCCAGGTGCCTGATCTATACACACCCTGCTTTATTAAGTTACAGCTGTTTTGTGAACTATAGAGTCCCTTTAAACCTAACTTCTATGTAAAGCAATGGAAGAGAAAGTAATTTGTAAAATAGCAGCTAATTGTAAATTATACCTAGAAATCAAATCATAACTAGGTGCTTTACACACAATGGCCATAAAGTATGGAGTTTAGTTTAATTTAAGTAATTAAATTGCTGTATAATTCTCCTAATCACTTGCCAAGCTAGTAATACATTTTGTTGATTTTAAGTCAATTATAATGCATGGCTGAACTAGAAGAAAGGTGAATTAGTAGGTCAAGCAGCTAATACATGGCTTAGGCTTATGATTAATTCTTAATTAATATAAACTATCAATATTCAATGTGGAAAACTTAAAGATACTTTTTATGCATAGCCATGGTTACAAAGCAGAATAATTAGTAATATTCAATGGACAAACACCTACATGATTATTCTGCATAACACAAAATATTCATGAGTTCGTTAAAAAGAATACATCTGAAATGTTAATTTTTTTTTTCATTTTAATTCTTTAAGCTTTTTTTTCTCTACACATTCAAACTAGCCTTGACTTAGTATGAGTCACTGTTTCTTTCTCAGTTAATGAAAAACATTGACTGTAAGAAAACCAGCATGAGGCTGGTCTGCAAAGGAAAATCTTTTAATGCAGTTCATTTTAGTAATAGGTGCTAATATAGAAGCCTTCCTCTCTCACTCACCAGGAAGGATCTCGTATTTGCAGGAATATCAGGTCGTTGAATTCCTTTTTATTACATAGTAATGCGATACATAGAATTTACTAAAACCACAAACGTAAATCAGTAGGTTCGCTGACACATGAACCATATGTTGTTGCTGTTCCTGATATTGTATAGTTTTCCATATTGATCGTGTTTCCAATCTTATACTTTTCCATCCAAGCTAAGAGCGGATTATACTATATCACCCTGTAATACTCAATTCTGAACACTTTAAGTATGCATTTTGCAAACACTGTCCAAACTTAATGTTAATATTTGTTTGTGTGTGAAAAATGCAAAAAACTAATTTGAACGCCAATTTTGGCCAGTGTTTGTGACTAAGTGGCTATGAAAAAAGACTGGGCATACCCCATTTGCAATACCTTGGGTTGTCTACTATTGCAAATGGTATGCCATCATGGGAGTATGCCATCAATATATGCAATGTATGTACCACATTAGCACTTGGCACTTTTACACACCAGGATTTTTTCCATATCAATTGGCACTTTTTGGTACTATCAGCACTTTATACACTTGACATGTTGAGTAATGTCACTTTAAATTTTAAATCTTGACAAATCGTTAACTTCACTTTACATAGTGACTTAAAGATAGCATCACTGCAATATTTATGCAATATTAATGCACTTTATTTATCCCAATATCCTCTCATTGAATCTCTAGTAAATATATTGGTCTTCTACAGCACAATTATGCACAGGTATCGGCAGCATCCACAGGCATTGTCAGTTTGTTTAACCACGTTGCCATGGAGATGAGCCGATATTAAGGCAGCTTCAACATGGATGCTGTCCAGGAGGTGGGAGGGTCTGGGAGGGAGGGTCTGCTGGAGATTGGCCGGGATGTGTCAGCTGACCGGAGCTCGCCACGGTTCGCGGCAAGCCATTCGCGGGAAGTTCGCGAACGGTTCGCGACATCTCTATTGGTAAGTTATGTTTGATCCTGAGGAAAGTCCACAAGGAGGGCTGAAACGATCTATTTTAATGGAAATCTAATAAAGAATTGAAGTTTTACTACAGACCGTGAGTGCAGTTAAAATCTGTTGTTAATATAATTATAATTATATATATATTTAATCAATATCATTCTACATGTATTTTGATATTAATATATATATATATATAGTTTTATATATATATATATATATATATATATACATATTAATTTTAAAATACATGTAGACAGTGTATGTGTATGCATAGCACGCCCGCCGTCCGTAATGGGTTAATAAAAGAGAGAGAAATTTCAGCAAGAACGTAATAGGTGCCAAATTCTAAATAGTATTTAATAAATATTTGGCCTTACGCAATGGTCCAATCTAGCAAACCATACAGCAGGAAACACTTTTGATCTTGCCTTCACCAACCTCTGTACTGCCTCTAATCTCTCCAATATTCCCTTTCCTCTATCTGACCACTATCTGCTGACTTTTGACATTGGCATACCTAAGACCCAATTGACATCACTGTCTGAACATCACTCTCACAGAAACCTCCAATGTCTTGACCTAGAGCATTTTTTCACTAATCTCCAAACTCTCCTTTTACCTATCTCAAACCTCACCTGTCCTAGTTCTGCAACCTCCTTCTAAAATTCTACCCTCTCCTCTCAACTAGACATCATGGCACCTTGTACATTTAAATGCCGCAGGCCCCCCCAACAACAACCCTGGCACACCAAGCTCACTCGATACCTCCAAAAATGCTCCAGAACTGCTGAACGCTGTTGGAGAAAGTCTCACTGTGCATCTGACTTTCTCCACTATACATTTATGCTGAGCTCATACAGCTTGGCTCTTTCTTCTGCAAAAGTTAATTACTTCAATACCCTCATAATCACACTCTCCCGCGAACCCAAACAACTATTTCACACATTTAACTTCGCCCTGCTGTTCCTCCTCCACCTACTAACTTGACCGCCTCAGACTTTGCAACTCACTTCACTGACAAGATCTCTACAATCAGAGAAGAGATATCTCATCTTTCTTCTTCCACTTACAATACTTCCCCTAACTTCACTCCCTCTGCTGTTCTATGTTCATTCGCACCCACTACATTGGTAGAGGTTTCTGCTCTGCTCCAGTCCTCCCGCCCCACCACCTGCTCCCTAGATCCAATTCCCTCGCATCTCATGCGTACTCTGTCTTCTTCTCTTTCTCCACCTCTCACTAAAATTCTCAATCTCTCTCTCTCCTCTGGTATATTTCCATTGCCCTTCAAACATGCAACTGTAACCCCAATTCTAAAGAAGCCCAATCTTGACCCTAACTCCCCATCCAACTATCGGCCTATCTCGCTACTGCCTTTTGCATCCAAGATCCTTGAAAAAATTGTGTATGCGAGATTGACAGACTTCCTCGAGTCCAACTCTCTGCTAGACCCTCTTCAGTCTGGTTTCCGCGCTAAGCACTCTGTGGAAACGGCACTGACCAAAGTATCCAATGATCTACTCGCTGCAAAATCTCGTGGTCACTACTCTATCCTAAATCTCCTTGACCTGTCTGCGGCTTTTGACACTGTTGATCATCAACAGCTTCTTCTCGTCCTCCGCAATATCGGTCTACAAGATACTGCTCTCTCCTGGTGCTGCTCCTACCTCTCCCAGCGCTCTTTCAGTGTTTCTTTCTCTGGCTCTACTTCTTCTTCCCAACTTCTCTCTGTTGGTGTCCCCCAAGGTTCAGTCCTTGGTCCCCTACTGTTCTCCATCTATACTGCCTACCTTGGTAAACTCATTAGCTCCTTTGGCTTCCAATATCATTTCTATGCAGATGACACGCAAATCTACCTGTCCTCTCCTGATCTCTCCCTGTCCCTCTTGACTAGTGTCTCTGACTGCCTCTCTGCTGTTTTTAACTGGATGGCTGCCCACTTCCTTAAACTAAACTTGACCAAAACTGAAATTCTGGTCTTTCCTCCCTCAAGTGTTGTTACTCCTGTGTCTGTCTCCCTCCAAGTCAACGGTGCTACCATCAGCTCCACCACGCAGGCTCGCTGCCTAGGTGTTCTTTGACTCCGACCTCTCCTTCAAGCCTCATGTTCAATCTATCGCCAAATCCTGTCATTTCCATCTCAAAAACATTGCGCGCATCCGCCCCTACTTAACGCCAGATGCAACTAAGGTGTTGGTCCATTCCACTGTCCTTTCTTGCCTTGACTACTGTAATCCGCTTCTCAGTGGTCTTACGTGCTCCCAACTAGCGCCGTTACAGTCCATAATGAATGCGGCAGCAAGGCTCATCTTCCTGTCCGCACGCACCTCCCATGCCTCACCCTTCTGTCAATCCCTACATTGGCTTCCTATAAAATATAGAGCTCAATTTAAAATTCTGGTTCTTGCTTTCAAATCTCAACATAATGCTGCTCCCACCTATCTATCCTCCCTTATACACAAGTATGTCCCGTCTAGGCCCTTACGATCTGCTGAAGACTTACGTCTATCTTCTGTCCGTACTCCCACCTCTAATGCTCGCCTTCAAGATTTCTCGAGGGCTGCACCGTTCCTGTGGAACTCGCTTCCTTCCTCTGTTAGATGCTCACCCAGTCTCCACCCCTTCAACAAATCGTTAAAAACCCACTTCTTCATAAAAGCGTATCAATTAAACTGTTAATAGCACCTGACCGATTCCTCTTCTGCAACTGTCATTAGTCTAATACTATCCTTACCTTTTTGTGTCATTTTACCCCATTCCCTCTAGCATGTAAGCTCATTGAGCAGGGCCCTCAATCCCTCTGTTTCTGTGTGTCCACCTTGTCTGGTTACAACTACATGTCTGTTCGCCCACCCATTGTAAAGCGCTGAGGAATTTGACGGCGCTCTATAAATATCATAATAATAATAATAATAAAAAATGACAAGACATTTATTTGATGTAGCAAATTATTTCAAATTATTTCAAGGCTTTACAAGGAAACACATTAAATAAAAGAAATGCCTTAAGTTACAAAAAAAATCTTTGTGCTTTATTTTATTTGCCTAACAATAAGTTTTGAATATAAATACAGACAAATAAAAGACGCTGAAACGATCGTCTGGGGTTGCTGTATCTCTCGTGCAGAGAGAACTTGCTGGCATTTCGGATCTGGACTGCCCGTATGGGTGGGACCAGTCTGATATGCTTCAGATATGTTCTCTCTGTAATGGCATAAGATGAGCTAAAACCAACTTGAGTTCTGAGCGGGGACCCACCGAAGGTCAGGCTATTTCAGCTGCTGTCCGTTCTCAGAATACCCTTGCGACCCGTTTTTTGCTATCTATGATATTGACCTTTATTTTATATGCATAACTTAGATAAGTAAATATGTGGTATATAAATATGTGTGCAGAAATGTGTTTCAGCTGCTATGAATGAATTAAAAAGTAGACAAGCCAAGGTATTGAAAGTGGGGTATGATTAGTCTTTTTTAGTAGCCACTTAGTCACAAACACTGGCCAA
>OW240916.1:114329258-114336758 GCA_933207985.1 Pelobates cultripes
TGATGTTACAAAAAGTTCTCAGAGAAAAAGAAGCTTCACAGAGGGAACACAAGGTTAAATAATTAACCCCTTAAGGACTGAGCCAAATGTAAACGTTGTGATCAAAACAAAATGTAAACAAAACCTGGAATTTGTGCTATATGTCTGTTCAACCGTAATTCACCTCTTTCATATTAAGTGCACCCACATTTATTATATATCATTGTAGTCAGGGGAAACAGGGCTTTTATTTAACATCAAATATTTAGCTATGAAACATAATTTAATATAAATAAAATATAAAAAAATGGGAGAAAATAAGAAATGTTGTTGTTATTTTTTTTAGTTCTACATGACATTTTAACTATGCTTTCAAGCTTGAAAAAAGCCCTGATAGGGCTGAAACGTTGCTTTGTAGTTCTTGGTTCAAATAAATTGCCTTAAAATTTGGAATCTATTGGAGTGCCTGGATTATTTTCTACAATTATCTACTATTGGTCCTATCTGGGTACCGGGACTTTCCAAGAAGCACCCTGGATTCCATTGTGAGGGGCAGAGTGCACTTCCAGCTTTGATTATACATTTTAACTATGAATGTCATAATACTGTTTGCTTTTACTGAAATAAAATACACATATTTTTATTGTTCTGGGAAGTTACAGGGCCAAATCTAGCATGTTAAATTTTTTCACAATGAAATTTGCCAGATTGGTTACGTTGCCTTTGAGACCATATGGTAGCCGAGGAATGAGAATTACCCTCATGAAGGCATACCATTTGCAATAGTAGACAACCCAAGGTATTGCAAATGGGATATGTCCAGTCTTTTTTAGTAGCCACTTTGTCACAAACACTGTCCAAACTTAATGTTAATATTTGTTTGTGTGTGAAAAATGCAAAAAACTAATTTGAACGCCAATTTTGGCCAGTGTTTGTGACTAAGTGGCTATGAAAAAAGACTGGGCATACCCCATTTGCAATACCTTGGGTTGTCTACTATTGCAAATGGTATGCCATCATGGGAGTATGCCATCAATATATGCAATGTATGTACCACATTAGCACTTGGCACTTTTACACACCAGGATTTTTTCCATATCAATTGGCACTTTTTGGTACTATCAGCACTTTATACACTTGACATGTTGAGTAATGTCACTTTAAATTTTAAATCTTGACAAATCGTTAACTTCACTTTACATAGTGACTTAAAGATAGCATCACTGCAATATTTATGCAATATTAATGCACTTTATTTATCCCAATATCCTCTCATTGAATCTCTAGTAAATATATTGGTCTTCTACAGCACAATTATGCACAGGTATCGGCAGCATCCACAGGCATCGTCAGTTTGTTTAACCACGTTGCCATGGAGATGAGCCGATATTAAGGCAGCTTCAACATGGATGCTGTCCAGGAGGTGGGAGGGTCTGGGAGGGAGGGTCTGCTGGAGATTGGCCGGGATGTGTCAGCTGACCGGAGCTCGCCACGGTTCGCGGCAAGCCATTCGCGGGAAGTTCGCGAACGGTTCGCGACATCTCTATTGGTAAGTTATGTTTGATCCTGAGGAAAGTCCACAAGGAGGGCTGAAACGATCTATTTTAATGGAAATCTAATAAAGAATTGAAGTTTTACTACAGACCGTGAGTGCAGTTAAAATCTGTTGTTAATATAATTATAATTATATATATATTTAATCAATATCATTCTACATGTATTTTGTACATGTAGACAGTGTATGTGTATGCATAGCACACCCGCCGTCCGTAATGGGTTAATAAAAGAGAGAGAAATTTCAGCAAGAACGTAATAGGTGCCAAATTCTAAATAGTATTTAATAAATATTTGGCCTTACGCAATGGTCCAATCTAGCAAACCATACAGCAGGAAACACTTTTGATCTTGCCTTCACCAACCTCTGTACTGCCTCTAATCTCTCCAATATTCCCTTTCCTCTATCTGACCACTATCTGCTGACTTTTGACATTGGCATACCTAAGACCCAATTGACATCACTGTCTGAACATCACTCTCACAGAAACCTCCAATGTCTTGACCTAGAGCATTTTTTCACTAATCTCCAAACTCTCCTTTTACCTATCTCAAACCTCACCTGTCCTAGTTCTGCAACCTCCTTCTAAATTTCTACCCTCTCCTCTCAACTAGACATCATGGCACCTTGTACATTTAAATGCCGCAGGCCCCCCCAACAACAACCCTGGCACACCAAGCTCACTCGATACCTCCAAAAATGCTCCAGAACTGCTGAACGCTGTTGGAGAAAGTCTCACTGTGCATCTGACTTTCTCCACTATACATTTATGCTGAGCTCATACAGCTTGGCTCTTTCTTCTGCAAAAGTTAATTACTTCAATACCCTCATAATCACACTCTCCCGCGAACCCAAACAACTATTTCACACATTTAACTTCGCCCTGCTGTTCCTCCTCCACCTACTAACTTGACCGCCTCAGACTTTGCAACTCACTTCACTGACAAGATCTCTACAATCAGAGAAGAGATATCTCATCTTTCTTCTTCCACTTACAATACTTCCCCTAACTTCACTCCCTCTGCTGTTCTATGTTCATTCGCACCCACTACATTGGTAGAGGTTTCTGCTCTGCTCCAGTCCTCCCGCCCCACCACCTGCTCCCTAGATCCAATTCCCTCGCATCTCATGCGTACTCTGTCTTCTTCTCTTTCTCCACCTCTCACTAAAATTCTCAATCTCTCTCTCTCCTCTGGTATATTTCCATTGCCCTTCAAACATGCAACTGTAACCCCAATTCTAAAGAAGCCCAATCTTGACCCTAACTCCCCATCCAACTATCGTCCTATCTCGCTACTGCCTTTTGCATCCAAGATCCTTGAAAAAATTGTGTATGCGAGATTGACAGACTTCCTCGAGTCCAACTCTCTGCTAGACCCGCTTCAGTCTGGTTTCCACGCTAAGCACTCTGTGGAAACGGCACTGACCAAAGTATCCAATGATCTACTCGCTGCAAAATCTCGTGGTCACTACTCTATCCTAAATCTCCTTGACCTGTCTGCGGCTTTTGACACTGTTGATCATCAACAGCTTCTTCTCGTCCTCCGCAATATCGGTCTACAAGATACTGCTCTCTCCTGGTGCTGCTCCTACCTCTCCCAGCGCTCTTTCAGTGTTTCTTTCTCTGGCTCTACTTCTTCTTCCCAACTTCTCTCTGTTGGTGTCCCCCAAGGTTCAGTCCTTGGTCCCCTACTGTTCTCCATCTATACTGCCTACCTTGGTAAACTCATTAGCTCCTTTGGCTTCCAATATCATTTCTATGCAGATGACACGCAAATCTACCTGTCCTCTCCTGATCTCTCCCTGTCCCTCTTGACTAGTGTCTCTGACTGCCTCTCTGCTGTTTTTAACTGGATGGCTGCCCACTTCCTTAAACTAAACTTGACCAAAACTGAAATTCTGGTCTTTCCTCCCTCAAGTGTTGTTACTCCTGTGTCTGTCTCCCTCCAAGTCAACGGTGCTACCATCAGCTCCACCAAGTAGGCTCGCTGCCTAGGTGTTCTCTTTGACTCCGACCTCTCCTTCAAGCCTCATGTTCAATCTATCGCCAAATCTTGTCATTTCCATCTCAAAAACATTGCACGTATCCACCCCTACTTAACGCCAGATGCAACTAAGGTGTTGGTCCATTCCACTGTCCTTTCTCGCCTTGACTACTATAATCCGCTTCTCAGTGGTCTTACGTGCTCCCAACTAGCGCCATTACAGTCCATAATGAATGCGGCAGCAAGGCTCATCTTCCTGTCCGCCCGCACCTCCCATGCCTCACCCTTCTGTCAATCCCTACATTGGCTTCCCATAAAATATAGAGCTCAATTTAAAATTCTGGTTCTTGCTTTCAAATCTCTACATTATGCTGCTCCCACCTATCTATCCTCCCTTATACACAAGTATGTCCCGTCTAGGCCCTTACGATCTGCTGAAGACTTACGTCTATCTTCTGTCCGTACTCCCACCTCTAATGCTCGCCTTCAAGATTTCTCGAGGGCTGCACCGTTCCTGTGGAACTCGCTTCCTTCCTCTGTTAGATGCTCACCCAGTCTCCACCCCTTCAACAAATCGTTAAAAACCCACTTCTTCATAAAAGCGTATCAATTAAACTGTTAATAGCACCTGACCGATTCCTCTTCTGCAACTGTCATTAGTCTAATACTATCCTTACCTTTTTGTGTCATTTTACCCCATTCCCTCTAGCATGTAAGCTCATTGAGCAGGGCCCTCAATCCCTCTGTTTCTGTGTGTCCACCTTGTCTGGTTACAACTACATGTCTGTTCGCCCACCCATTGTAAAGCGCTGAGGAATTTGACGGCGCTCTATAAATATCATAATAATAATAATAATAAAAAATGACAAGACATTTATTTGATGTAGCAAATTATTTCAAATTATTTCAAGGCTTTACAAGGAAACACATTAAATAAAAGAAATGCCTTAAGTTACAAAAAAAATCTTTGTGCTTTATTTTATTTGCCTAACAATAAGTTTTGAATATAAATACAGACAAATAAAAGACGCTGAAACGATCGTCTGGGGTTGCTGTATCTCTCGTGTAGAGAGAACTTGCTGGCATTTCGGATCTGGACTGCCCGTATGGGTGGGACCAGTCTGATATGCTTCAGATATGTTCTCTCTGTAATGGCATAAGATGAGCTAAAACCAACTTGAGTTCTGAGCGGGGACCCACCGAAGGTCAGGCTATTTCAGCTGCTGTCCGTTCTCAGAATACCCTTGCGACCCGTTTTTTGCTATCTATGATATTGACCTTTATTTTATATGCATAACTTAGATAAGTAAATATGTGGTATATAAATATGTGTGCAGAAATGTGTTTCAGCTGCTATGAATGAATTAAAAAGTAGACAAGCCAAGGTATTGAAAGTGGGGTATGATTAGTCTTTTTTAGTAGCCACTTAGTCACAAACACTGGCCAAAGTTGCAAAAAACTAATATTTGGCCAGTGTTTGTGACTAAGTGGCTACTATGAAAGACTGGACATACCCCACTTGCAATACCTTGGGTTGTCTACTATTGCAAATGGTATGCCATCATAGGGGTAATTTTCATTCTTGGGCTACCATAGGGTCTCAAAGGCAATGTAACCAATCTGGCGAATTTTAATGTGAAAAAAATGAAACGCAAGCCTTATATTTGACGCTGTAACTTTTGAAAACACCATAAAACCTGTACATGAGGGGTACTGTTGTACTCGGGAGACTTCGCTGAACACAAATATTTGTGTTTCAAAACAGTAAAAAGTATCACAGCAATAATATTGTCCGTGTAATGCTGTTTGTGCGTGAAAAATGCAAAAAACTTCACTTTTACTGGCGATATCATCGTTGTAATACATTTTACTGTTTTGAAACACTAATATTTGTTTTCAGCGAAGTCTCCCGAGTAGAACAGTACCCCCCATGTACAGGTTTTATGGTGTCTCGGAAAGTTAAAGGTTTAATATAGTGCTAGCAAATTAAATTCCCTTTACTTTCGGCATGGGTTGTCAGGCAGGTCCTGCTAATTGTAATTAATTAAGATACCTAATTATGTAAAAATATTACATAAATATACATTTATGTATACCTCGGGTTATACCTCGGGTTGTCTACTTTTGCAAATGGTATGCCATCATGGGGGTAATTCTCATTCCTGGGCTACCATACGTCTCAAAGGCAACGTAACCAATCTGGCAAATTTCAATGTCAAAAAAATGAAATGCAAGCCTTATATGTGACTCTCTAACTCTCCAAAACACCATAAAACCTGTACATGGGGGGTACTGTTTTTCTCGAGTGACTTCACTAAACACAAATATTAGTGTTTTAAAACAGTAAAACATATTACAAAAATAGTATAGTCCATAAAAGTGCAGTTCGTTTGTAAAAAATTCAAAAAATTTCACTTTTACTTAAAATATCATCGTTGTAATACAATTTACCAGTTTGAAACATTAATATTTGAGTTCAGCGAAGTCTCCTGAGTAAAACAGTACCCCCTATGTACAAGTTTTATGGTGTCTTGGAGAGTTACACGGTCAAATATAGTGCTTGCAAATTAAATTCTCTGCACTTTCTCCCTGTGTTGTCAGGCATGTCAATTAAATTTTAATGAATCAAATCACATAATTGTGTTAAAAGATTACTTAAATATACACGTAGAATTTTAATATATATGCATTCATAGGTATTTAAATTCTACGTGTATACGAATGTAATCTTATGTAATTATATGTATTTATATATATATATAGATATATATATATTTGCGGTTATTTGTATTTTATATATAGATAGATATATATAGAATGTCATTCTAAGTGTATTTTGTTACCAATATATATATATATTAATAACAAAATACAGTTAGAATGAAATTACATATGAATATATAATTTATATTACATTTTGTTTCAATATTTTATTTATTTATTTTATTTATTTATTATTGTAATTATACGTATAGATATCATATATAATATATATATATACATATTATATATATGTAACATCATTCTAAGTGTATTTTAATATTAATATATGTACTTATATTAATATTAAAATACACTTTGTATGACGTTACATATATATTTTATTTTTACACATGTTTAATTAATTTATTTTACATTTCCAACCAGCAGGGGGACATTTCAGACAGTACCCCTGCTGGCAGATCCACAGCCAGCAATAGGGTCCATGTGTTCGCTCTTTGAGAGCGATCAGATGGCCCTCGGGGGCCTCATTTGCCGGGGAGGGCTGCCTGGGCTGTGAGGCAGCCCTTCAGAAGAGGATCGCGACGGAGCTAAGTAAATCTTACCTCCTGGGGCTGAATGCCGTTACGGCGTTCTATGCCGCCGCAACGGCTTTAAAGCCCTTTAAAGCCGGGACGCATAGAACGCCGTAACGGCGTTAAGGGGTTAACCCCTTAGTGACCAGACTGCTTTTCAATTTTCTTACCGTTTGGGACCAGGGTATTGTATTTAGCTGTAATTTTCCTCTTACTCATTAACTGTACCCACACATATTATATGCTGTTTTTCTCGCCATTAAATGGTCTTTCTAAAGATAGCATTATTTATATCATATCATATAATTTACTATAAAGAAAATGATAAAATATGATAAAAAAAATGTAAAACAAACACACTTTTTCAAACTTTGACCCACAAAACCTGTTACGCACCTACAACCCCCAAAAAACACCCATGCTAAATAGTTTCTAAATTTTGTCCTGATTTTAGAAATACCCAATGTTAACTTGTTCTTAACTTTTTTAGGAAAGTTATAGGGCTATAAGTACAAGTAGCACTTTGCTATTTCCAAACCATTATTTTTTCAAAATGAACGCAACTTGCATTGTAACACTGATATCTGTCAGAAATTCCTGAATAATCCTCCACGTGTTGGGTTTTCTGGGGGCTAAAAGACCTTATTTGGAGGGTGCGCATTCCAGTTTTCCAACTTGGAATTTT
>OW240916.1:114339258-114378871 GCA_933207985.1 Pelobates cultripes
GTGTGTCTGTAACTGTGTATGACTAACTGTGTGTATGTGTCTGTAACTGTGTGTGTGTGTCTGTAACTGTGTGTGTCTATAACTGTGTGTGTGTGTGTGTGTCTGTCTGTAACTGTGTATGACTGTAACTGTGTGTGTGTGCATGTGTGTGTGTGTGTGAGACTGTCTGCCTGTATGTGAAACTGTAACTGTGTGTGTGTGTTACTCTCTGCATGTGTGTGTGTTACTGTCTGCCTGTGTGTGAAACTTTGTGTATGTTAGACTGTCTGCCTGTGTGTTTGTGACTGTGTGTGTTTGTGTGTGTGACTGTCTGCTTGTGTGTGACTGCAAGTGTGTGTGATTGTATATGTGTGTGTATTACTATTCCCTATACAAACACTACACCCTTATACACACACACACTATACATGGATGAAGATGGGGGGGGGGGGGCTGTATAGAAATGGAATAGAAGAGATATCTTCAGCATGGTTCCAGACTTTGTAATAGAATCAAACACCAGACGTGAGCACACCAAATAGGGACGACTGGTGACATTTGAAAGTGAACCAGTTGTTTGCAGTTTTCTAAACACCTGGCTTGACTCATGTTATACAATTAAGTGTTTCTTCCCTTAGTAGTTGTAAGGGTCAAATGGTCAATATGCCTGATTAGAATACAAGATCATTTTGCTCTGAAAGAGTTAGACTTGTATTTTGTCAAACATATGAAATGTTGCTTTTGTGGTTGGAGACATTTGATACTCAGTTTGAACTATGTCTCATCCCACTTCCTTGCAGTTGAAACTGTATTTTGCTTTTACTTTTGTAATGGATAATTGTTTCTCTAAACTATTTGTGCTGATAAAGGAAAAATACCTAACTGCATGTCTGCATGGAGTCCATGACCCAGATTGTTAGTATTGCAAACTCTATATTGAGATCATGCTTTCACTTTTGATGTTAACAGACCCCCATGATTGGTTGATATTGCCGTTGATGTCGTTGATGTATACACCCCTAAATAAACTGTGTTCTATATATATACAATGTACTTCATTAAATGCTTACTGATAATCCATGAGTGGTGACTTCATTGAGTATTTCCAGCGCTGAATACAGAGACAAGGAAAGCAGAAACGTGTTAGTGCATAAGTCCATGGCAGTGTAAGGTTTTCCTGTCCCTGTGGTGATTTCCAGCCTAAGAATAGTATTAAAAGCTCATATTTTAATTTATTTCCTTTAAACAAACTAGCTTCCTATAACAGGTTTGTACAAACTTGCGCATGCGCATTAGGTTTACCTGATGTTGGTAGGGGAGGAGCGTTGGTGGAGCCTGACCCAGCGCCGAGGGACATAAGTGCTGGATTCGGGTAAATGGCTTAAGGTGTTTTAACCCCTTCATTCCTGCGGGAATGGTGGGGCGTGAGGGAGGTGGGGACCTTTTACACCTATAGTGCCAGGAAATAGCTTTGTTTTCCTATAGGATCCCTTTAACTTTTCTAAACCCTTTAACCTAATTTTCTTTATCCTTCTTTAGCTATAACTCTAGTACTTCCAATTCAGTACTCCAATCTAACAAATATAATAAAGTCTTGTGTCCCCTTAGATTAAAAAAAAATAAATAGTGTCCCTTTGTTGTTTGTTTGCTATAGGGCTTAACAATGATTTGAAAATTCAGAACAAGTCTAGTAGCTATGTTTATGGATTGTTGATCAGGAACTCTTGCAGAAGGCCAATAGGCAAAACATGTTGAGGCAACACATTCTCTCTATATTAATGCTCTGATCCTGTGACTGACTGTCGCTGGCTAAAAGTTATGCAACAAGACCAAAGCCAGTAACAATTACGTTTGTAGTTGGCACCTTCTGATATTATAATAGGTGACCTTTTTCTTTTATCTAGTAAGCATATTGGGCAGTTTACATGTGCTGTTTTCGATCGTTTTAAGTGACAATATTTCCCCACTATTTGGTCTAATCATTGAGTACTCGTTAATTTTTAGGTCTAGACTATAAAACACAAAATATAGCTGGACATTATATAGTGCAAGCAAGCCATGATGCACAGTCATATAGTACTTATTTTACATGTGATACCAGTTAGAGAAACGTATATTCACCTAAACAGATTATATGGTATTTTCTTACATAAAAATAACACACATTACGAAGGAGAAAAGGAATACTATATTGTTTTTTATTGTCTTTAAGTGTATTAGCACGGTATATACTAATATTATAACCGTAAAGTAAATGTAATACACAGCTTAACATTCTAGTTAATAATCTGTTTCCTGTTGCAATTTCTGTATTGCAAAACTACACATTAAATCTAAAATTACATACTTATTTTGTCACACTGTGATAGAAATAAGTATCATTCTTTAGAATCCTTAGGACTACTTTAAAGGTATTGGGGACCACTGATTGCCATGGATCACTGTTAAAGGACCACTTAATTAAGGTGTGTATATTATGAAATTCACAAACATCTGGAAATTACTTTACCTGGTTTTTTTTTTCCCAATACAAAATATTCAGGATAACGAATAGCAATTTTGCAGATTTTAAGTCAAAAGAAATGCTGCAAAAGACATTTGTGTGTTACAGCTAAAGGCTTATATTGTAATGGTTATTTTTATATTCTTGATTCTGTCCTAGTTTTCATAATCTTTCATATTCAAGGTGTGTGTAAAAGAGGAGAGAAACCAAGTTTTCAACATCATAAGGCTTGTAATTTATTTGAATAAAATATAGAAAGGAGCAATAAAACTCTCTTGAATAATTCACATTGCCATGGTGTACTGAATTGCAAAGGTAATGCTGACTTACAAAGAAACACTCTTTGTGTTTAAACATCAGTACAATGTCATAAATGTAAGGTTCCAGCATGAGGAATATGACAGGAAATAATCAAGTGAACTAACAGTATTTTTTATGTTCAGCTACAGAGTCAAACTTTGTGTTCATTTTATTATTACTATGCATAATCATGATTTAAACTTGTCACTCCATATAAAGTCATTTGAAATACATGAATAATAAACATCAGGGATTTGTTCTCTAAATTCACATTTTTTATAATACACCATCTCTTGGTACAAATGTAGATCGAGGAGATAACCTAGGGTGGATGAGCAGAGATTATGGCACCATTAGCACCAGTTAGTTGGAAATACAGAAACATGCTGTTCAAGGGGTTTGGACAGATAGACAGACAAATAGAGAGCAAGAAAGAGACAGACAGACAGATAGATAGACAAACAGACAGATGAGGACACCTTAGATGAGTATTTACAGACTTGTCATTCAGTTGTTAAAAAAATAATACAGTCATTTTTTTAAAGGTGGGGAATGTTCTAATTACTTGCCTCTACAGGATAAAGTTAGGGTATCAAAAATAGCTTTTTTTTATTGAGTGAAAACATAGCAGACAACAGTAAAATAGCACTGATAAAAATAGCATGCCCCCTAATGCACTTGATACTGTGTTATACTTCTCTTTGCTGGGTCATGTTATAACTCAATAAAGCAACATTTTTTTTACACTAACTGCACCCTGTGAAGACATTTAACTAGAAAACCCTCTTCTGTGGAAAGACCAGCTGGATCGTTTTCATCTCATACGCTCTAATATTGAGAATCTAAAGTTCCTGCCCCAGGAATACCAGGTGTCAATGAGGTAGGATTTATATAACCTAGTGCTTATTGTGTTTGTTTGGGTACCAAGTTACCATGTCATTATTAGCATTATTTACATATGGTCACCCAGTTCCATTCCATCTTCTCACACTCAGGGTAAGAGGATAGAAGGGAGCCTAGAATTCCTCAGGTCAAATAAATAACTAATAATGGTTTAAAAATACATGATATGTTTTAAAAATAGAAAATCAATTTTAGTTGAATTGCCTTTGTTTCGCAATGTTCTTCATGGAAATATGTTGTACTTTATAATTTATCCATGAAATAAATACATAATGCCACATGGTTCAACCCACCTAACAGAAAGAATCACGGACAGTTTAGATTGAGTTTCTATTAGAAAAAGCCAGTCAATAAAACTAAGGACCTCTGTAACATGGAGGAATAATTATAGATGGTAGACTAGGAAAAATATGCAATGTTAGTTAACAGAGGCAGAGGCAAAGGCACGATCAAGTAGAAAAGTGTTATTAATGTATGTGGTGAAAATCTAAATGCACCTGTGCATTATTCAGTGGTAAGACTTCACTGTAATTATGTAATACAATTGTAGGCACCAATTAAAAAAAAAAAAAACAATATTATGTAATGGAATATTAGAATTTAGCTTTGTAGAAAAGCTAGAAACTTTGCACTTCCTTACTTAAAATGGCTTCATAGAGGACTTAACAAAATACACATTTATACAAAAACAGTAACCTGTTTAATAACAGGACTGTACAAAATGACAAAAGAGGTTTTCAACAAATTTTTGAATAAATTTAATTTTGCCTCAGGCTAAGAAGATAAATATTTACGGTAATAACAATCTGTGCCTAGATAGTTATATCATAATCAGCATATTTAAATATATCTGAAAAAAATAAAAAATAAAATAAAAAGATCTGGATGTTGTTTTTTAGCAAAGTGGAAAATGAAGGGCTAACAGACAGTTTGTTGAACAGAAGAAAATTCAATGTTTCTTTTTGAAGTCAAGAAGGCATTTTCTTACCCTCCACTTCATATAGGGTATTGGGGTTTTCACCTACTTTTGGAAGGGCAGATGAAGTAGATGTGTGCAATGTAAACTTGATGCACATGAGCCTTTATCAGCCAAAATAATTATGTAAATGCTAACTGACATCAACATCTTTCAGTTGAATCTTAGAGCATTCTACTCGTCTCACCTTTCTGAACTCTTGGTTTCCTTGTTGTTACAGAACGTTTTCTGAGACTAGGTAGTTGTTTCTGCATATATACAAATACTAATTAATTTGTGTTTCTACAAATGGTTGCAGACATTTAAATACAACCCTCCACCACTAGTAAACCAGTTTTTCCCCAATCCCCATATTTTTCTACTTTTTGACATCCATTTATTTCACTCTTATTTTCATTTTATATTACTATGGTGGTCCTCCTTGCAGGAGCTTTTTTTCAACTGTGATACTGCGTTTTGGTACTCGTCAACCAAATATCTTCATTCTCTAATATCCCCATCCCACTTTTTTAACCATACCACACAATTATATATAAACAATGGTAATATCAAGCAAATTGCCATCAAGAGATTCCTATAATAAATTATAAGGGTCTGTATCAAGGAGCTGCATCAGTTTGTAAGTAGTACTTACAGAGAGATAAGATGATCTCTAATGAGAATACAAGTAACCACTTATCTAAGTCATTTATCAGTCTACTTCCTACTAGTACTTGCTTCCTTTAACTTCCTTTTAACTTTCCTTCAACGTCCTTTACACTGAAGTTAATCCAAATGTTCTGTTGAAGAACTATGGCCTCAGTTTAATATTTTTGGCTAAAATTTTCAAATGATTTAATATTTTTGGATTTATTTTTAAAATAAGTTTACATTTTGTTAAATATTTTAACATTTTTATATTTTGCAATTTTTTTTAAATATAGGACTTTTTATGCTATTTTAATATTTGGAAAGAATACTTAAAAATGTTTATCCAAAAGTATTAAATCATTTGAAAAGCTTAACCAAAAATATTAAATTGAGTCCAACGCTAGATATTTCAGTTTTATTGGGGTCCTGACCAAGACACTGCCAGGTTTATTCACTAAAGTGAGCATTCAAAATTTTCTAACATTAGACAAAAAGCCTCCAGAAATAATTTCTCTTCCACTGGATCATAAGTCCCTTAATATCTATCCTCCAATATATAAGATATTAAGTCAGATATTACAAATAACCAAGGAAATCTATTTTTAGAGTGGTCTTTTCCTAGGAAAAATATGTAAATTCACTTCTCAATTACCATCTGGCAATTTTATTTTAAATTAGTCAAACTACCTGATTGATTTACTAGAAACCACTGTGTTAAAAAGCATTATACAAAAGTATGCTAATGCTAATTGTATTAAACAATGTGCATATATCATCCCTTTTGAAAAAAACTCTCCAAGAAAGTACTAAAACTTCCACAGAAATAAACTCACATTACAGATATATTTAATAGATTGATTAAGCGATGTATCAAAACAATTATTCTTTAGGCAAGTACAGGATACCAAGTCCACTAAATTACTTGCATAGCATGTGTCAAATGTTCATTAAAGTGAACATTTTTTAAAGTTTAAAAATACAATATGGGGTTAGGAACACAAACATGTATTCCTGACATTATAGTGCTAAAGGTTAAACAGGTTAAAAGTCCCCAACAAAAAGTCTCCAATGGTATGTAAATATACCTTATAATCTTTCTCTCTCTTCCTCCTTCCCTCCCTCCCCCTCTCTCTCTTTTCACCACATTTCACCACACGACATGCTAACTCCAGACACAGTGGACATGCTGCACAGTTTCTCCCTGTGGATGTCACATAACCAGCCAGAGCTCAGTGCTAGCTTTTGCAGCTGAGATAGGTTCATGTAGCCATGCAAGACGTTGCCTGCCCCTATTAGATCATAACTTTGTCATGCTGGTGGGACTGGCGAGGGTTAAAACCTCATACAATTAGGCGAGGAAATAAAAACCTGGAAGGAAAAAATAAGTAAAACAACTAATCTTGAAGTGTATAACCAAATAATAGATAAAGCTGAAAGAAAAACTATTGAAATTAAAAAGAGAAAGTACATGAGAGATACAAACGACTAAAAAACTGGGTATATACGATTTTCAAAAAATTCAACCATGAGAAAAGAAATTAGGAAACCAAATATTAACACTATGAAAGATGAGAAACATCAAAGAAGAAATCAAATAACATCCAATTTAGAGGCAATCAATGGGAATCTAACATAAGATGGCGAAGGACCGCAAGCCCAGTAAGACGTAGACATGACTCGCGACATGACTTTCAACAGAGACATGTAAGACACAAAGAGAGGACACACTGCCCTATACACAATCTACGAGACAGGCATTTGAAAGATCAAGACAGGATCTACTCCCTGCACGTAATCCACCACTTATAAATAAGAGCTATAGTCAAGCAGTCCAACAGAGCCCTCCAAGGAAACCTAGAAGAGAGGTAAGAAACATTAAACAAAATGAACATGGAAGAGGTACAAGAGAATTAAGAACATCCCCAATGTCCAATGGAAATAGGTACAATATTAGAAGAACAGCCCCAAACATCCAATCAGGAACCAACACCTTTTTTATAGAAGGCCCAAATGATAGAGAAGTTGAAATGGACACAACCAACACAATCATGGGAATCCTCAGGCAAACGCTGAAGATCGACAGAAGAAATAAAAACAGAAGAAGAAGGAATAAGAAAAAAGGAGAAGAGGGGGGGGGGGGGAATTAACATTGATGGAAACTTTAATTTGACAGGGAAACAACTATCTATTGGAGAGACAGAAGTCTTACAGAGAGGCTTGAAATTTGCCCCTACTAGAGATATCAATGAATTTGATTTCTATATAGACATGAACAAATGTATTAGACATCTCTGTCTTAAGAAATTCTTTATACAGGAAGAGCAGACAACAGAAAATGTACACACAGATTTAAAAGCAAAATCACACTTCTTCCCTAAACATCTCATTTCAGATTAAATGAAAACCTTTGAATCAATGGTTATGAGAGAAACCATTGAACAAATTCCAGCAAAACATGCCAGTCAGAGAGAAAAGAGCAGCGAAAGCGATTAAAGAAAACAAAGATATGATTATCAAGCCTGCGGACAAAGGGGGAGGTATAGTGGTCCACCCAAAAGATAAATATATACAGGAAGCAGAGAGAATTCGCTTTGATCAACTAACATATCAGAAACTAGATACAAGCACAATAGAAAGTGTCAAAGAGAAATTTGAGAAATATATTGATAAGGTCCTAGAAAAGGGTATTTTAACAGAAAATGACACTAAGTATATATCTACTCCTCATCCAAGGACTCCAGTGTAATATTACCTTCCTAAGGTACACAAAAATAAGGAAAATTCACCTGGAAGGCCCATTAAATTATTTAGACAATATACTAAACAACTAGACAATTTACTCCAACAGATAGTAGTCCAAAATCCAGCCTATTTAAAAGACTATACATATTTTACAACTTCTGGAGGATATAACATGGAAAAAAGGAAACCTCTTGGTAACATGTGATGTCACATCTCTTTAGTATAATACCTCACGAAATTTTAAAGATGATCAAATTGAATATATTTTAGAAGGGATCCACTTGATTTTAACAAATCATTTTTTTTGGTTCCAGAACACATTTTACCTCCAGATCAGAGGAGCGGTGATGGGCACCAAGTTCGCTCTCAGCTACGCAAACTTATTTATGGCTTATTGGGAAGAACTGTTTGTGTATCAGGGACATCCCTGGACAGTGAATATGGTGTCCTATTGCCGTTTAATTGAAAACATATTTTTTATTTGGACAGACCCAACTTCAGATTTAGACACTTTTTTTAACCCATCTCAACAACAATGAATGGGGGATTATTTTATCTTCGCAGCATAGCACTTTAGAAATACATTTCTTAGATCTAAATATTAACATTAAAGAATCTCATATAACAACAAAAAACTTGTTTAAAGAAGTTGATGCAAACGGATATATTAAGAAAGAAAGTTGCCACCACACCCCTTGGTTGGCAAATGCCCCAAGAGGTCAATTTCTAAGAATAAGACGGAGTTGCTCAGAAGACTACAATTATATAATACAAGCAAACAAGATCAAGACACAATTCCTGGAGAGGGATATGATGAAGAAAAACTACAATCAGCCATAGAGGAAAAACAGAACAAAAATGAGATCCCATTTATTTGCAATTTTAATGGGAATAATAGGAAAGCATGTAGGATAATTTGAAAATATTGGCACATCTTACAGGACGATCTGATTCTTAAGACTGTTCTACCATCAAAACCTAAAATAATATATAGAGGAGCAAGGAACATAAAAAGCACCTTATCCAATAGCAGCCTGAAACCAGCAACACTTAAAAGTAATTTTTTTAAGCCAGAACAAAGCATTCTATGGACGTGACCTCTGCTTAGCCTGTAGAATGACAAGGAACAGGAAAAGGCATATAATTGACATGGAATCACATATTAATAAAAAATTCACAATCAGAGACCAGCTGACACGTAACTCTAAAGGAGTGATATGTGTATTAAAGTGACCTTGCAACCTTCTATATATAGGGAGAACTATCCGTTGTGTAAATATAAGAATAGCAGAACATGTGAGAAACATCAAGAAAGGATTGGAGTCACACAGTCACACAGTTCAAGTTGTTTCATAATCAAAATCCAGAAAGGCTGTTCTTTTATGCAATAAAATTGGTCAAGAAGGATTGGAAAGGAGGAGACTACATTAAAAAAATTGTGATGGAGGAAATGAAATGTATTTTTAATTTTAATACCATGATCCCTTAAGATTTAAATCAAGATTTTAAATTGTGTCATTTTATGAGCTAATTCTCCAATTCTTAGAGGACCTTACATTATACTTGATAAGTTTGTCTTGATAAGTATCGCTTACACATCTCTTATTCATATTTTTAGTGGAGACATCCTTGAAATATAGTATTATATATATATATATATATATATATATATATATATATATATACTTTTAAATAGGAAAATGTTTTTAATGCAAATATTTTTTTAGGAAAGGTTGTTTTTAATACTGTTGTCTTTTTTCTTAGAATGTACTTCGATTTAAAGGACCACTATAGGCACCCAGACCACTTCAGCTTAATGAAGTGGTCTGGGTGCCAGGTCCATCTAGGATTAACCCTTTCTGCTGTAAACATAGCAGTTTCAGAGAAATTGCTATGTTTACCTATGGGTTAATCCAGCCTCTAGTGGCTGTCTCATTGACAGCCGCTAGAGGTGCTTCTGCACTTCTCACTGTGATTTTCACAGTGAGAAGACGCCAGCGTCCATAGAAAATCAATGAGAATGCTTTCCTATGGACTGGCTGAAAGCACGCGTAGCATGCACATTCAGCCGATCACGGCGAAAAGGAGGAGGAGAGTTCCCCACGCCGAGGGAGCCCAGTGGGGGAAACAGGTAAGATTTAACCCCTTCCACCCCCTAGAGCCTGGTGGGAGGGGGGCCCTAAGGGTGGGGGGGACCTAGAGACCCTATAGTGCCAGGAAAACGAGTATATTTTCCTGGCACCATAGTGGTCCTTTAATTATTCTCTTAATAATTTATTATGTATGTGTATAGCTGTAATGATATATAGAGGAATCTCCTATTTGGTCATATTGACTATGGTAGCCATATACATTTAACTGGAACGCAAGATTGAACACTGCGTTCCACAAAATAAAATAAGAGATGCAAAGGAATCCCTCACTCCTCCCACTGCCAAGATGCCCTCATTCAGATATGTAGACGTCACACACGTTTGCTTTCCGCACACTGGGAGGATCGGCGAACCCCAAGGAGAGAGACATCTGCGTGATGTACTGGAATGTGCACTATTGTTTTGCATTTTTGTTTTATTACAGATTTATGCTGAACTCCAACAATATATTTTATGTACCTTGTAGAAGTGGTTTAGGGAATCCCACTCAAAAGTGTTTTGAGCTTACCATTTATTTCTCCATATTGTGCACTTGTTTGATGCATATTGTGCACTTGTTTGATCAAGTGCCATAAACTAACTACTAACCACTACTAACCAAATATGAATTGTCTAATCTCAATAAGTCTGCAAAATACATATCAAGATCAGCAAGACACTTGTAAGTTTACCAAACACAATGAGTCTACTGAATTTTGATCTGGCCACAAAGTGTCAATAAATGTCAAAGGAGAAATGAAAGTTTTTGGCTTAAATTCGCTAATTAAGACTCAGGGGTAAGATGAACCATTGCCTTGGATTTTCAGCAAGGAGCATTTGTTTACTGAATAATGCTTGGACTTAGACTGGCAATAGTATTCGGTAAAGTGACAACTGTGAGGAATACAAAGAGAATTTCAAATTTAAGGCCAAAATAGTCCAACTGTAAAAAACCTCCAAGTCAAAAATGCTTCAAGTTCTGATACCGTGGCCTTAAATTTGAATTTCACTATGAATAACTGATAGCTAACTCTAGTGAATAACCCTGTATTGTTGTTTTTTTGTTGTTTTCTAGAATATCTACAAGTGAAAATTAATAATATTGCAAATCTTCTTAGAAGTATGGCCTTTAATGGGTATGATCTGACTTTTAAATAGCATAGCTGCTTAAATGCTGATCTCCATCTAACCATATCATATTGCCTTTTGATGTGGCAATACCTAACTTTATTCTTTTTAATACAGTTATAGATTACTTCATTGATTGTCACTGGTTTTAACATGCCTGACAAAAGGCAACAACTGCCGAGGGAACTGAAGTGACTGAAAACTGACAGCTTTCATTCAAGTAATGTACCTCCCTCGCTCTTCCCCAAATACTTTAATGGACCCTACGCCTCTAGATGCTCAGTAAGAGGAACAGAGTTGAGATCTTGATGCACAAGACATGTCTAATATAGAGCTCTCAAACAGTTACTGATCTGGAGGGAAGCAATCTTCTCATTTCCCTAGCAAAATCCCTAGCAAAATACTGCCTTTCATTCACTTAATCTTTATGCTCCCAATACTCGATGCAGATTTTGGGCTTTTTTTGGAATCCATGATCAAGTAGCTTTCTTTGAGTGTCATTCTGGTGGGGGTGACAGTGCCCAGCAGCTGACAGGAGTAGTAAATCGTGTTAGTTTGCATCACAAAGTTGGGGACAGGATAGTATGCTACATCTAGTCATTCAGCGAACTAGGCTTTTAGATGCTTGGTGTCTCAGGTACCCAGATGCCATAGGTTATACCTTTGACCCTGCCCCCCATTCCATCTATTCCAGAATTGATTTATTTTTAGCATATGATCTAGACAAGAAAATATTAGAGAGGATGAAGGTCAACAACATAAGTTTGTTGGATCATGCTAATTTGGCTGTTTATCTCCACACTCTTCATTCAACCTCTCAGTGGACCATAAGAAATACTCACATTGACTGTATTTTAATTTTACTGAAAGTCCAATCTAGTCAAAAGAAGGCAGGGACATTCTCTGTGTATATTTCCTATACATACAACACTGACATAGGCCCCTGGCAGATGAAGCATGAGGAGCTGAGAAGGACCAGCAGAAGCACTATGGTGGCAGCCACAAGGGACATGTAAGTAAAATTCCCCTTCCTCTGAAGCCCATGGCCACCAGACACTAAATGGAGCAGTCACCACTGGGGCTCTTTTCAAAATTAGCAAAAGACCCAGATGGTGACAGACCCGCTTTATAGGAACACTATAGTGTTAGTAATACAAATGTGTATTCTTAACGCTATAGTGCCATGGTGGCTGTTTAGGTACCCTGTCCCCGCCTAGGAGGAAAAAAAATAGTTTTTTTACTAACCTTTTGTCTTTCTCAGCACCAGTCACTGCAGGAAAGCTCCATCACCTTGGCTGAGATCACTGAGATCGATAATCTCAGCCAATCCAATGCTTTCCCATAGGAAGGCATTTTAGAGGCTTTTATGCAAGTGAGGCAAAATGCCAAGCTGCACAAATCATATGGTCTCCCTGCATAAACAGCAGAATTTTACTTATTTTGGAGGAAGTGCCTCTAGTGACTGTTTGAGTGACACCCACGAGAGGCAATTAAACTCTGTAATGAAAACATTGCTGTTCTGGATGATGGATGCCTTTACTGTCTCTTTAAGTATAGAATACGATGCCATCTGAATTATTTATTTATTATTAAAATCGCCATTAAAGGTTTATTATTTCAGAGCTGGGACATACTCAACATAGCAGTTGTATCTCCTCCAGTAAAGTCTTTAGTTCTGAAACTGAATCCATTGCTTCTCACATTCAGGGTAATTATGTTATTCACGATGATACCGAATGTGAAGTATTTAAAAAATCTTATGATGTAACAAGGATGCACCTTAAGTGGTGGAATAGTGAACATAAATGTTTAATAGCACAGCAAATAACAACCTACAATTGCGTAAGTATACTTTACATCAAAAGCAAACATGTAAATTAAAGGGGCACTGTAGTGTCATGAACACAAATGTGTATTCCTGAAACTATAGTTCTAAAACCGCTGTTTAGGCGGTCAGCTACCCTTACCTAGGATTGGAAAGGGGATTTACTCCTCATTTTCCAGCGCCGTGTGGGGCTCTTTGCGTCTGGCCTACCCTGATCCGCCTCCTTGGCTGATATCAGAATTACAATGTTTTCCCATAGGAATTGGCAAAGATTGTCAATTCTGATTATCTCAGCCAAAGAGGCGAGGTGGGGAACAGAGCCAAGTGACTCCCTGGCCAATAAGCATCTTCTCATAGAGATGCATTGGATCAGTGCATCTCCATGGGAAATGTTCACACTGTGCAGGACAGCCCCAGGAAACACATCTAGTGGCCCTCTGAGGAGTGGCCACTAGAGGTGTTCCTAGGCTGTAATGTAAACACTGCCTTTTCCCTGAAAAAGCATTGTTCACATTAAAAGGCCTGCTATACTCCCCAGAACAACTACATTAAGCTGTAGTTGTTCTGGTGATTTCATCCAGGCATCCATTTTGTAAGAGAAAGTGCACTTGAACATATGTTACTTTTTTCTCCACTTTCTAGCTACACTTTCTTTCTTTCTTTATTTATTACATTGCAAGGAAAATAAGTATTTCCACTTGTAAAAAGCAGACAAAGTATGGGTATCTCACAGTGTTTTTTTTTATAAACTAACACTAAAAGTTGCTTTTGTTACACTACAAAAGAAAAAGAAAAGTTGGGTCGGTATATCAAAAAATATCATACCATAATTATCTTGTGCCGAAAAACAACAACGGTATAAATATGTCACAGTCTTTCTACTGTGACAAATAAAATGGAAAATACAGCTTCCATAAGAACTGTATTAAATTAATCAGACACTTGCGCGACCTCACCATTGGAATTTCACTTCCATCTGTGCTCTAATTCATATGCAAATCCATCACTGAACTGCGGATGAGCATTAGGTTTTCAAATACTGAAAGTAATAAAAACACACAGCAAATATAAGATTCCTTTTCAGAAGAGAAAATATTATTGGAGTAACTGTAGAATGACTGGAGATTAACTCATTGCTCAGTTAACGGCTATGTAATCAAATGCCTCAGTGAATGGTTAAATAGAATCTTTGTAACAAAGGCACTAGCTTTTGCCTACATAAATGACTTATTACAAGTGGGCAAACATTTCCTTGTTAGAACAAAAAGGAAGAAAAATAATTATGGTTTTAACAAAAAGTTGTACATTTTATTCCTTTGAAACAAACATAATGCATGTATATAATTGACTCAGAAAATACATAATCATAGGTGCATTTGAGATGCGTAAGCATATCTGTCGATGCATTTTCTTTTTTAACATATATGAAAGATCCTAAATGATACATTTCTAGAGACTGTGATATATTTTAGCCCCAATGTTTTCACTTGAATTCTCACAGGGAAATTCAAGAAATGGATTTCAATGATAAATCTCCATTTCAAGTCTCATAACAGAATAATAAATAGACCAAGGTATGCTTACCCTGATTCATAATAACAACTACAAAGACTTACAAATATCCTCATCATACTGCCTTCTCCTTTACTGGTCCAAAAATGTAAAGACCTCCATGGCTAATCCTAGATATTAACAAACCCTGACTCCCACCTCCATAGCTACTGCTTTTCCAACAACAAGTATTAGGATAAGTGATATAGTTTATTAAAACTAAAACATAAACAAACAGTGGATCTTCATCTGAGTGACGATGGCTTGTAATGTCATACAACCAATCAAGCTACTTGGTAAGTGAGATTTACCTGGGAATACACTGTGATTGGTTGCATTTGCAATACTGTAGGCTGTTGAAGTTCCAATGACATTTACAAGCCTGTAATACTTAAACTTTCATTTTGTGTCTCCTATTTTTTTTTTATTATTCAAAATGGCAAAACAGACCAGGTGCACATAATCACTGAACTTCCAAATCAAGCAAGCTAGAATGCACAACAAACCATTATTATTAACAGAAAGACTAACAATAGCCCAACAATGTAAAAAAATGCTAATAGACTTAAAAATCCTAAAAATAAAAAGCATGTTTCTGTAATATTCAATTGATACACACATGAAATTCTACACCTATGCCCTATTTTTCATTTACAGAACTCTCTTCTGACACTTTATCACCCCAGCAACTTTGCATACACTCCATGATTGGCATTCCACACATACTCTTAGCTCACAGCAACCTTGGGATGATGTATAAGAAGACATCACTAAACGTGGGGAAAATACGCTTTTCATGAGACACTTGGTTCAAGTATGCAGCATGTGCACTTAAACTCTCTCCTGCAATTGATTGGTTTAAAAAAAAAAATGGCATGGCAACCATTGTTCAAAATTCTCATTAATGTATTTATATTGGTGACTCCACACTCCCATTAATGATATTTGTTATAAAGAGATTGAAAGAGTGAATCATGCTATCTGTGACTCCTTGGCTCATTTTCTAAAGCAAAAAGGTACGTGTAACTCCCACCAATCTAGAACAAAATAATAAATAATAGAGCCACAATAATTAAATTATAGCGCATGAGATTTATTCCACAACCAGTATATTGTGGCATTCCACAATACCACTTAGAGTGACGGTCTCCCCTATCTTCCTATCAATCTGGCAGGCTGTGTAAGTCCTAGTATTTCCTTATGATTTAAGGATCACTAGCATCTATCTGCAAAGTTTAGAGGTGTTTAAATTGAAGGTAGTTTATATTTCTCTCATCGATCAACATACTTCTAGTTTGGCTGGCACGTCTGCTTGTGAACGGAGTTTTGATTTAAATATTGAGATGTTCTTTCAATCTAGATACAAAACTCCTCCATCACACCTTTCCCAATATTAAACTAGCTTCAATATGTGTTTGCTCTACTAGCAGTATTTTGGATAAAACACATAGTTTTCATATTTTAACCCAGTGGTTCCAAACCAGTCCTTATGGTTCACCAACAATCCAGGATTTATGTATTTCCCTGTTCTATTCCAATGGAGATACTAGCAAAACCTGGACTGTTGGTGAGTGTTGAGGACTGCAACCCATAAAAAAATAGACTCTATAGTTAAACAATGCCTTCTGTAACAGCATCAGTTCAAGTGTGTTTTCCATTAATTTTTGTCTTTTAAAACTTTTCAATATCAACTCCTTTAGAATGAATTCCTTCTATCATTAATGCGTATATGGAATGTGCTATGTATTTTAGAGTGTAATCATTCGAATATCATTGCTGTGGAGTTATTGTAGGAAGTATTCAGCAGTAGTGATGTCCCGAACTGTTCGCCGAACAATTCGGGACATCGCTATACAGCAGGTTTCATATCTAGAACTCAATATTGAATAATCAGTTTTCAGGCTTTTTTCAGGGCTTTTATGGGGTAGATATCAGTACTGAAAGGCAAAGTATAAAATAGCAACTGTGTTCCAGTGACTAGACAAGCACATATATTAGGAACTAGGTTTTCGTTAAAAAAGCATTGGAAATCGGCTTTAACTTATGTTTTCACACAATGTTCCATTTTTCTAAATTCATACAAAATATTTACCAAAGGGCATCAGACTCCAGTTCAGGTACAGCCAGGGAGCACATTGAAATGAGGAGGAGTAGAAACATTGTTTAAGTTCGCAGCTTTTCTGTATGCATTTCTGGGTTTCATAACATGTGCAAGGAAAAGAGTTTATAACAACTGACAAGGAACAAAGATGAAGGAGGTTAAAGAGGTATGAATGCCTACATTAAATTTTTATTTAGCAATTTACAGTTAAATAATAGCAAATTAAAAAAAAAGCATAAATAAACATAATATTATGTTTAATGTAAATATCACTATATTAACCCCTTAAGGACCGAGGACGGTTCAGGACCGTCATCGGCATTTTAGCCTTGCCGACCGATGACGGTCCTGAACCGTCCTAACGGTCTGGGGGTACTTACCTGATCGCCGTCGTTCCCCCGGCGGCGATCAGTGTTCCTCCGGTTGTGGGGAGACTGCCTGCAGCCCAGACAGTCTCCCCACAGATTAGGACCCCTGTGGCCATGTGATCGCTTAACACAGCGATCACATGGTCACAATAGGTGTCCATGTGTCTGCCTGCAGGGGGACTGTCTGTGCTGACAGGCAGTCTCCCTGCTAGTGTAAAATCAGAAGAAAAAAAATAAAGTTAGTGTTAATTAAAAAAAATAAAAATAATTATATATGTGTATATATGATATATAGACATATATTATATCTATATAATATATGTCTATATATCATATATATATAATGTCATACTAAGTGTATTTTTATATTAATATATACTTATATTAATATAAAAATACACTTATAATTAAATTACACACGTATATATATAATATATATAATAACTATATATATTGTATATATATATTATTATAAAATATAAATAATAAGTAATTTAAATTAAATATTTTTTTTTTAAATAATAATAAAAAATAAATAAAAAAATATATAGCTATATGAAATTTTATTCTAACTGTATTTTAAAATTAATATATATATATTTATATCAAAATACACTTAGAATGAATTTGTATATATATCTATGTATATAAAAATAAATAAAAATAATAAGAAATATACATACGTCCATATACAAAATTACATAAATAATTATATAAATATACACGTAGACTTCAAATATATAAATATGCATATATATTTAAATTCTACGTGCGTATTTATGTAATATTTTACATAATTCAGTAATTTTATTGATTGCAATTTGAGGGACCTGCCTGCCAACCCAGGCCGAAATTCCAGAGAATTTAATTTGTTAGCACTGTATTTTACCCTGTAACGTTCTACGACACCCTAAAACCTGTACATGGGGGGTACTGTTTTACTCGGGAGACTTCGCTGAACACAAATATTAGTGATTCACAACAGTAAAACATATCACAGCGATGATATTGTCAGTGAAAGTGACTTTTTTTGCATTTTCACACACAAACAGCACTTTTACTGATGATATAATTGTTGTGATACGTTTTCCAGTTTTTAAACACTAATATTTGTGTTCAGCGATGTCTCCCGAGTAAAACAGTACCCCCCATGTACAGGTTTTATAGCATTTTTGAAAGTTACAAGGTCAAATATATGGGTCAAATATTTTTACATTGAAAATGGCCAGGTTGGTTACGTTGCCTTTGAGAGCGTATGGTAGCCCAGGAATGAGAATTACCCCCATGATGGCATACCATTTGCAAAAGAAGACAACCCAAGGTATTGCAAATGGGGTATGTCCAGTCTTTTTTAGTAACCACTTGGTCACAAACACTGGCCAAAATTAGCGTTCAATTTAGTTTTTTTTACTTTTTTTCACACACAAACAAATATGAATGCTTACTTTGGCCAGTGTTTTCGACTAAGTGGCTACTAAAAAAGACTGGACATACCCCATATTGAATACCCTGGGTTGTCTACTTTAAAAAAAATATGTACATGTGGGGTGTTATTCAGAGATTTATGACAGATAATAGTGTTACAATGTCACTATTGATAAATTTTAAAAATGTATGTTTTGAAACCGCAATATCCTACTTGTACCTATAGCCCTATAACATGCAAAAAAAAGCAAAAAAGCACGTAAACACTAGGTATTTTTAAACTCAGGACAAAATTTTGAATCTATTTAGCAGTTTTTTTCATTTGCTTTTGTAGATGAGTAAAAGATTTTTCAAGTAAAAGTCAAAAAACATGTATTTTTTCCAATTTTTCATCTTTTTTTTATTTTTTTTAAATTAAAATACATGAGATTATATAAATAATGGTATGTAAAGAAAGCCCCTTTTGTCCTGAGAAAAACAATATATAATTTGTATGGGAACAGTAAATGAGAAAGCGGAAAATTACAGCCAAACACAAACACCACAAAAGTGTAAAAATATTCCTGGTCGCAAATGTACAACATCGCAAAAACAGTCCAGTCCTTAAGGGGTTAAAGTCACTGGGCTCTGCACTCAAGTTCTTCCTGGCCTCAGTGTGCCAGTGCCTGAATCCAGCCAAACAATATACACATTGACAGAGCACATACAGAGGACAAAATATGTGTCCTAAGCACTATTGCTTTATTACACAATCATATATGAATTACAGGTCAATATTTCAGTCCATAAACAGAGCTGAAACATTGACATTCTCTGAAAAGGCAGTGTTTACATTAAAATGTCTGCAGGGACAGGCTACAGACACTAGAACAACTACAGCTTAATGCAGGGCTGATCGAAAGGTAGATCCCCAGATGTTTTAAAACTACAGCTGCCATGATGCTTTGTCATTCTAAAGGCATTCTACAAGCATCATGGGAGTTGTAGTTTTACAACATCTGGGAATCTACCTTTTGCATTAAGCTGTAGATGTTTAGTGACTATAGTGCCCCTATACAAACAGACAAATAAAATTATTTTTATAGGGGGACATGAGTGGAAAGGGCCATACAGAGGGCTATCTCAGAAGTAAAAAGCAATGCTAAGGAATTTTCTCATTTGGTCCAGTGGGGTATATCCAGAAAGCTTCTCTTCTGAGAAGTTCTAAGGTCCGATCACCAACCTTTGGCGAAGGAGGCAAATTGCCTATGACATAAAAGCATAAAGAAGGCAAGGGATGCCTGGCTTCAACAAAATGCAGCTTCACTTATACGTTAGATCTACCTGAGGCCAATGTAGAGCAAATAATGGATTTGTGTCCCCTCGTATTTCCTCTAAGGTTGTTGGATGTTTTTTCAAATGCAGCAGTCAGAATCATGAGAATATCATCAATACATCTGTAATAGCATACAGTGTGATCACAAAATGTGGGTAAAATGTTCTCTTTCTATATACACATGTATATGTTGGCAATTGATGGGAGCCATAGCCTCCCTCTGAAAGTGCCAGTCTTTTGGATGTAGCAAGCATTCTGAGAGCAAAACAACTGCTTTGTACCTTGGTGATAAAGCCCTCAGTGTGGACCTTTCAATCCATGTAGCCCAAGAAAAGTAATCCTATGTATCTGTTTGTTTTGCATAATGAACTTCCTCATTCAGCTTTTTACATTAATTCATTTAATATTTATTTGTAATAGAGAATTGCATGTCTATTACATAATAAAACGTCTTGTTTCTCTTTTCTGATACATTGTATCATTTCTATGCTTAGTCTGGGCATAGTGCCACCTTCTAAGCACACCCAGGACCTTTAGACTTATATATGTATATATATTGTAAATATTCTGCTGTCTCTCTATTTACATCTAACCTTGATTACTTTTTATTCACTGAATTCTAAGCCTTCAGCAGCTGTTGTTTTAAATATTTTTGTCCCACATGTAGATTTATTACCTTTCTTAGGTTTGTCCATCTAATCTTATGTCACCTATTACGTTATAAGCCTCACTTCTGTCTCAGTCACCTTATTTCACGTTTCACAGCCTCTACATAATCATGTTTTGGCAATTTATAATTTTCTTAATAAAAAAAAAATATTTAAAGACAGAAATGTGGACTTGAAATTCACATATGATTGTGCAATAAAGTAATAATGCTTAAGACACATGTTTTGTTTACTGCTCCTTTATCCTTAACCTTTATTTTTCTATAAAAAAGGTCATATGTGCATGTATTGTATTAAAGACTTCCATCTGTTCATTTGTTGTAGGTTTTAGTTTGCTGGTTGTTTGCCCATATTTGCATTTTTCTATTTGCATATACTTAGAATTCATAGTCTGCTATCCCACTGTTCTAACACTCTAACCCCTGGATATCTTTACAGCCTAGATCCTTGTTACTTCAAAGAACTATATGCTCATCTCCTGTCATGATTTCCCACTGGTGTACTAACAGTTCATTGACGTCTTGAATATCCTGGTAGCTCTCCGAAAGCACATCTATTAAATTCTGAACACTCTCACAAATGCTTACACATCATGTTTCCTTTGTTTACTGCCATTGCAAACTGAGAATTTTAATGGTAATGTGCATTTGTTAACAATGTATTTGTCAAGTAACCCAGTACCAAACTACAGCATTTTCACAGTATGGACCAACATGGACAAATACAAAATGTTCTCAATAAGATGGTAAATTGAGAGAATTGCTGCTAAAACTGTATTTCTCAGTCCTTTACCATTTTGCATACCAGATTTTCTTTTTTAAATTTGGGATACAGATAAAAGATGCAAACTGTAAAGTACTTTTCATTATGTTGAACAGTTGAATATGGGAAATAACATAAGTGTACAATTGATAATACGCAAGAGTGTTGAAATCCATTTATTTGATCTTTTTAGTACCGGAGCCCATAAATGTTGATAGCCGCAGAGTTAATCTGCAAAGCAAGTATGTTCAATACCAGATTTCCACTATCATCCTATTATGCTATTTATTTAAGCATCCATGTATTGCACAGAAAGCTAAATATTTAGCTGTAACCTTCTATGAAGATCTAATGATGTTATGAAGTGCATAATTTTAAATACTCATAATCCACACCTATCACAGGAAGTCCATGTCATCATGGCAACAGTGTAACAGCAAACAAATACCGTATTTTCCGGCGTATAAGACGACTGGGCGTATAAGACGACCCCCAACTTTTCCAGTTAAAATATAGAGTTTGGTATATACTCGCCGTATAAGACTACCCCTCTTCCAATGCACACCAAATAAAAATTAGCCATGATGTACAGTGAGCAGACAGAGCTACACAGCAAGACATTAAATAAGGATAATCTGAAATAGCATTTAAAGCCCAGGTATGTGCCAGGCTGTTTGGGCATATAATCCATGCCTGCTGGTCTAGCACACAGGAGGCTAATTGTGATATATTCTTTTTACTCCACCCCCCCCCTCCATTCTTTTTACTCCCCTCCCAGATCCTCCCTACATTCTTCTCACCTCCCCTTCCCTGTGCAGAGTGGATGGTCGAGCTCGTCTTCGTCCTGTCAGTGTGCACTTCCTGTCAGTCCGGCCGGGAACAGGTAACTGAATCTCCTGTACCGCGCGGTACCCGGCCGGACTGACAGGACGAAGAGGAGCTCGGGCCACCCACTCTACACAGGGAAGGGGAGGTGAGAAGAGAGGCAGTGCGGCAGCCATCTGAGCGCTCTCTATAGAGCGATCAGGCGGCTGCAGCATTAGAAGGGCAGGCAATGGGGGCGCAGGGCGCCACCGGCAGCCATATAGACCCTATACCCGGCGTATAAGACGACCCCCGACTTTGGAGAAGATTTTCCAGGGTTAAAAAGTCATCTTATACGCCAGAAAATACAGTATATTTCATATAAATAAAAACTCTTCTACATAATTCTCCAATACCTTTCTATACTTTTGTGTATTAGATGAGTAAAGCATGCTAATTTATCACTGGACCATACAGCCAACTGTGTCTATTTCAGTGTTAGTAGGCATTTGTGTTGCTTTTTTTAAAGGGACACTATAGTCACCAGAACAACTACAGCCTATGGTAGTTGTTCTGGTGAGTATAATCATTTCCTTCAGGCTTTTTACAGTAAACACTGTCTTTTCAGAGAACATGTCATGTTTACATTACAGCCTAGTGATAACGTCACTGGCCGCTGCTCAGATGGCTACTATAGGTGCTTCATGGGGGACTGCTGCAGTGTGCACCTATACAAACAGACAAGTAAAATTATGTGTCTCAACCCTCTGCATAGAACTGAACTTTCCTCATAGAGATGCATTGATTCAATGCATCTCTATGAGGAGATGCTTATTCGTCAGGGCTGTGTTTGATTTGTGCTGGCTCTGCCCTTGATCTGCCTCCTTAACAGTCTCAGCCATTCCTATGAGAAATGTAAAAAACAGAAATAAGTGCTATCTATAAATAAGCTGCAATTCACCAACAAGGTGTTGCCCTAACCTTGTGAAAAAACAAAACAGATATATACAATAAAGAGGTGAACAGCGCTGACCTTATATAGAAATATATACGTTACATACGTGGTAGATGGTACTTGGCAATGATATAGCTTAAACAAAGCAGAAAAATAATAATAGTGCAATATGTAATAACAGTGAAATAAGAACAAAAGGAGTATATGATCCAAACTCACACTTTGAAGAGCTATAACAGCTCGGTTTAGAAGGACCTGAACGGAATAATCCCCGTCTGTGGATTAACACACAAGTATACTTATAGACCAATATCCTCAAAAAGAAAAACTGAAAATGAAAATTATGGGTGGGAAAAAGTAAACACCAAAACACACAAGGAACCTGATAGAGTTCGTTCCAGATCACCTACAGATCTGTTGAGAAATAATAGATACCATACACTTTCCTTCTCAGAACATTTGGATGAAACATCTTTTTTAGAGATCCCTATGAATCAACAACTACATACAAACCACCTACCACTTACTCCCATTATAAGACAGAAAAGAATCTTAGAGGAAGGAGATCAGGAAGAAAACATCACCACAATAAAAAAAGTCAGATCAGACCGATTTTAAACCAAAGTAACAATACAGAAAATCATGGTATATTTAATCTATCTGGTAAAGTATTGAGTGGTATACAAATTAATGTTTTAAAAAAAGGATTAAAATATGCACCAACAAAAACTTTTAACAACTTCCAAGCTTTTATAGATGTAAACAAATTTATAAGAAATGCAACACTAAAAAGATTTTATACTTCAAAAAATTTAGCAATGGATAATGCTACAACCAGTACTAATTCCAACACAGAGGTTTTTAAAAATAGCTTTTTAAAAAAGAAATCTACTTTCTATCCATCCCATTATAAATCTGGAGCGCTGGAAATTTTTGAAAAGAAGGTAAACAGAGACCTCGCCAAGATAGAAACTAATTACAAATATGATATATTTAATCTAAATAGAAAAGAAAGAGAAGCTATTAAACTTTTAAAAATGATAACTCTATTGTTATCAAACCGGCCGATAAGGGGGGAGGATTAGTTATTTTATCAAAAGAAATGTATGAGACTGAGGCCTATAAACAACTTAATGACCCACATACCTATACCAAATTGAAAAAAGATCCAACAGGAGACATTAAGGTATTACTAGTAAACCTTCTAAATGAAGGTAAAGAAAAAGGAATTCTAACCTTAAAAGAATTTAATTACATCAATATAATTCATCCAAAGATCCCTGTCATATATTTTCTCCCAAAGATCCATAAAGATCCCATCAATCCACCTGGAAGACCCATTGTCTCCGGTATAGGTGCTATTTTGGCAAATCTGTCCGAATATATAGATATCATGCTCCAGCCATATGTAAAATTAAGTAGATCTTATCTCAAAGATACCATAGACCTTTTAAATAAATTAAAAGACATCACATGGAAAGATAATTACATTCTCATCACCTGTGATGTGAAATCCCTTTATACGATAATCCCCCACAAAAAAGGTATTTTAGCAGTTAAATCAATTTTAGAAAATTACAAAGATATGGATCCCATTCAAATTGAGTTTATTATAAAAGGAATAGACCTTATTTTACATCACAGTTATTTTTGGTTTGCAGATGCTTTTTATCTCCAAACTAAAGGTACAGCAATGGGAACCAGGTTTGCGCCCAGCTATGCCAACCTGTATATGAGAGAATGGGAAGATAGAACTATATGGGAAGGGCATAGCTGGTGCGGAAACCTGGTCTCATACCATCGCTACATAGATGACCTTCTCTTTATTTGGGAAGGCTCTATGTCTTCAGCTAAACTATTTATAGATTATTTAAATCATAATAATGAAGGGATTATTTTAACTTCCCATCTAAGCGAACAGGCAGTGACCTTTTTAGATTTGGAGATTTATATTAAGGATAATAAATTATATACTAAAACCCACTTTAAGGAAGTACATACTAATACCTTTATTAGTTATGATAGTTGTCACAATCCAGCATGGTTAAATGGAAGACCTAAGAGCCAAATGCTCAGGCTTAAAATAAATTGTTCAGAACCCTCTGTATTTCAAGCACAAGCCCTAGACATGAAACAAAGGTTTATACAAAAGGGCTACAATATTGAAAAAATAGATAAGACAATAACATCCATCGATGGAATACAAAGAAAAACACTATTAAATAAAAAGCCCCCTCAAGATTCTCAGACGAATAAATTCATTCTCCCCCTTATTTTCGATTATAATAACAAAAACAAAGATATTAAAAAAATTATTAATAAAAATTGGCATTTACTTAAAGAAGACCAAATATTAAATAAAGTTTTACCTGAGAAACCTACCATAATATTCAGAGGTGCACCCAATCTGAAATTACAACTTACAATTTTTTTTTCAAAAGATCAAAATATATGCAAAAATAATTTTTTATAGGTGCAACACCTGCATTACATGTAAAAAAATGCAAAAAATGGATAAATGCACTTTAAATTTTAAATCAAATAAAAATAAAAAAACTTTTAATATAAATGAAATTATTACGTACAATAGCAACAATGTGATCTATTTATTAGAATGTCCCTGTGGACTACAATACGTTGGGAGAACTGTACGTCCACTAAAAATACGAATCAGCGAACATTGTCGCAATATTGAAAAGGGGTACACAAACCATTCTGTATCTGCACATTTTTTACAGCATAATAAAGATCCTAGTCTTTTGAAATTTGTAGGGATCGCAAAATATAAGCCACAATGGAGAGGGGGTGATATTATTAAAAATATAGGGAAATTAGAAATGGAATGGGTTCACCGTTTAGATACCCTTCACCCAAATGGACTCAATATAGAATTTGATTTAATCCATTTTTTATAAAAAAAAAAAAAATTTCATTTGAATACTTTGTATTTATGTATATCCATAGCCATTCGCAATATTTTTCAATATTTTTTAATATAAACCATATAATTTTTATGATGTTTCACTTATTTATTTATTATATATGTTTTTATATATATAAAATCATATTAATATTGAGTCCAGAGGTCTGTTTGAAAGTGATTACATATATATTAATGATATAACACTCTTTTGGATTCATATGTTGTATTTTAATATTCAATTTTGTACAAATTGAATTATTATCTATGCTAATAGCTTTATTTATATAAAATCTCTATTCTATATACCACTGTGTTGCCTTTCTGGGCATTTACGAACTTTGCCCTTATCCAAAATGGCACCCGGAGGACTTCCGTTCGCGTCATCGTGACGAAACCGGAAATGACAAAGTTACACACACCGGAATCTGTTTCCACTAACAAAGAAGACTTATAACTTTGAGGACTCCCTGCAGCAAGCATCCACTTTTGAAAAAGCCACGGCGAAACGCGTCTAGTGAGGAAGAATTTTGACTGGTATTTTATTATATTATTTTATGTATATTTGCTCTTTCACTTTTTATTAATTAAAGTATATATACTGCATGTAAACCCAGTCTCTACAAGTCTTACTTCCTATTTTATTTTGCTGCTGCTATTTTTGGGTCCTCCATATCCCTAGGTGGGGATTGTTCCACCTGAAGCTGTTTACACTAGAGCAGGTCTATTGCTCTAGTATATGTAAGTAGGATTATCTTTATTTACTATATACTTACATGCAGGGCCGGTGCAAGGATTTTTGCCGCCCTAGGCAAAAGAAGGATTTGCCGCCCCCCCCGGAACATCGCAATGCCCCACCCATATGAACTAATGCCAGTGCTGCACACAGTGTGTGTTTACATTGAAAAGCCTGCAGGGACAAACTATAGACACCAGAACAACTTTATTAAGCTGCAGTGGTTCTGGGGACTATAGTGTCCATTTAATGTGAGGTAAATTAGAGATTAGTGTCACTAATAATATACTAGATTGCCTACTTACAATCAGATGAGGATGGTGATGGGCTCTGGCTGCAGTCTGGCTCCACTGGTCTGGTGTAGAACAGGATCTCTGGAGGCTGTTTGTAACTGTGGTCACAAAATTCAATGTTCTGGGAGAACGGGAAGCAGCTCCATTTTTTGGGGCCTCTTACATAGCTCAAGGTCTGGGCCCCAGGGCCTGACGGTGAGTATGCCCATAAAGCCCACCCATAAGTCCACCTACATGTTCCACCCATGAACTCACAGGGAGTAGAGTGTGTAGGGGATTTGTTATGTGTTACTGTAGAGGATCTAATGTGTGTGCTTACGGAATGTAGTGTATAGGGATACCAGTTTGTGTAGGTGATGCAGTGTGTTTGTGTGTAGGGATAGAAGCAGTGTGTGTTTGTGTATAAGGGATGTATTGTGTGTTTCTTGTTGTGTGTAAGGGATGCATTGTGTGAATCTGTGTTTGTATGCATAATGGATGCAAAGTGTGTTTCTTTGTATGTAAGGGATGCAGTGTGTGTGTCTGTAAGGGGTGCGTTGAGTGTGTGTAAGATGCATTGTGTTTCTGTGTGTGTGTGTAAGAGAAGCAGTGTGTGTTTGCATGTGTGTGTAAGGGATGCATTGTGTGTTTCTGTGTATATGTGCAAAGGTTGCATTGTCTTTATGTGTAAGGGTTGCATTGTGTGTTTCTCTGTGTGTAAGGGAAGCATGTTGTGTTTCTGTGTGTATAGGGATGCATTGTGTGTGTGTGTGTGTGTGTGTGCGCGCGCGTGGTGTGAAAGAGCTCCCTGTCCCCCTGTCCTATAGTGCTCTCCCTTCCATTCCTTAGAGATCTCCCCTGCCCCTTAGTGGTCTCTCCTCTCCCCCCACCCTCCCCTAGTGGTCTATCCTCCACCCCCCTCCCTTAGCGGTCTCACCTCACACCCCTCCCCTAGTGGTCTCTCCACCGCCCCTCCCTCCTTTAGTGGTCTCTCCCTCCCCTACGTTCTCATCTCCCACCCCTCGTGTTCTCCTCTTCTTCTCCCCCTGTGTTTTCCTCTTCTTCTCCCCCCTGTTATCTTTTCTTCTCCCCCCTTCCCTCCCTGTAATCGCTTCTTCTCCCCCATAATCTTCTCTTCTTTTCCCCCCCTAATCATCTCCCCCCTCCTTCTCTCCCATCAAATCATCTCCCCCCCATCAAATCATCTCCCTCCCATCAAATCATCTCCCTCTCATCATCCCTCCCCTCCCTCCGTCATCTCCCTCCTATCAAATCATCTCCCCCCCCTCCCATCAAATCATCTCCCCCCCCTCCCATCAAATCATCTCCCCCCCTCCTCCCATCAAATCATCTCCCTCCATCAAATCATCTCCCTCCCCTCCTTCCCATCAAATTATCTCCCCCCTCCCCTCCCATCAAATTATCTCCCCCCTCCCTCCCATCAAATTATCTCCCCCCCCTCAATCATCTCCCCATCATCATCGTTTCCCCCATCAAATGATCTCCCCCCCCCATCCATCAATGATCCCCTGCAATCAAATTATCTCCCCCCCTCCCTCCTGCAATCAAATGTCTCTCCCCCTCCTCCAATCAAATGGTCTCACCCCCCCCCTCCTCCCTGCAATCAAATTATCTCCCCCCCCTCCCTCCCTGCAATCAAATTCTCTCCCCCCCCCCCCTCCCTCCCCCTCCAATCAAATGGTCTCACCCCCCTCCTCCCCTGCAATCAATTATCTCCCCCACTCCCCTCCTGCAATCAAATGATCTCTCCCTCCCTCCAATCAAATGTCTCACCCCCCCCCTCCCTCCCTGCAATCAAATTATCTCCCCCCCTCCCTCCCTGCAATCAAATGGTCTCACCCCCCTCCCTGCAATCAAATTATCTCCCCCCCTCCCACCTGCAATCAAATGGTCTCACCCCCCCTCCCTGCAATCAAATTATCTCCCCCCCTCCCTCCCTGCAATAAAATGGTCTCACGCCCTCCCTCCCTCCATCCCATCAAATGATCTCCCCCCAGCTTCTCCTCACCTCACCTGCCCTGTAGCGTGGCCGAGCTCCTTTCCGGTCCCGCGACCCGGCGGGACTGACAGGAAGTGCACACTGAGTGTGCACTTCCTGTCAGTCCGGCCGGGTCGCGGACCGGAAAGGAGCTCGGCCACGCTACAGTGCCGGGGAGGTGAGGCACTGCGGCAGCCGCCTGAGCGCTCTCTATAGAGCGCTCAGGCGGCTGCAGAATTTAAAGGGCCGGCGATGGGGGCGCAGGGCGCCCCCTCCTATATGGCGCCCTAGGCGGCTGCCTAGTTCGCCTTATAGGAAGCGCCGGCCCTGCTTACATGTACTATTCACACTATTAGTGCTTCTTTTCTTTCCCGTTTTATATATTGTGCAAGTCCATCTCCTAAAATCCACCAGGAAGATCTTACATTAAGAAATCCACAGACGGGGATTATTCCGTTCAGGTCCTTCTAAACCGAGCTGTTATAGCTCTTCAAAGTGTGAGTTTGGATCATATACTCCTTTTGTTCTTATTTCACTGTTATTACATATTGCACTATTATTATTTTTCTGCTTTGTTTAAGCTATATCATTGCCAAGTACCATCTACCACGTATGTAACGTATATATTTCTATATAAGGTCAGCGCTGTTCACCTCTTTATTGTATATTCCTATGAGAAAGCATTGTGATTGGCTCTGAGATTCAGTTCTGATGATGTCAGGCAAGCGGACAGTTTAGGGGCAGAGGCAGCTTCTGCAGACTTGAATACAAATAAGATGTTACTATAATTAGGGATGCAAAGGGGAGGGGAGATGTTAGATGGTGGTTTTAACACTATAGGGTCAGGAATACATTTGTGTTCCTGACCCTATAGTGCTTTTTTAAAAACAACATGAACGATTATCCTAGATAGAGGAACTTCAGATTAGCCCTTTTACAAACTTGGTATTGACCAAGAAGGAAAGGCTACAGGAGACATTTAAGTGGTATACAAGTGTCAGATGAGAAAAATGTCCTAAATATATAAGATGGGCAAGAATGAATCCAGACACAGTGACAGTTTATAGCCACCAGGATAGAAGCCAAGAGGTTAGATGCTTAGTACATTATACATCAAGTGGTCAACCTGGAGAGGTATGAAAACATTTTAGCATGCCAAGAAGGAAATGTCAAAATATTAATGTGATTAACAGTTAAGGAAATAAGATAGCTACTTAACGATGATATTTGAAGATCTTACATACTTGCCAACTGAGTGTAAAAGCAATATTAACACAGAGGTATTTTTTGATAAAATATAAAACACTATATGAGATGAAACCAGCAAAAAATAAATGAAAAAACAATTAAGTTAGGAGAAGCATCTGTATCAGGACAGGGAACAATTGTCTCAAATGTCTCACCAACATAAGGTATACACTTGACATGACAGACATAAGCTGTTGAAATGCTACTAAACCATTGTTCTTGACTGAATATGTAATTAAAACCCTATGTTAATACTATGTGTTTCTTTAATAGTACAATAACACTATGTGGTTCAGCTAATGCATATTATGAAATGTAAACTGCCTTAAACACAATACTGCATGATATGGCAAATGCTGGAAGCATTCAAGAAACGACATATGCATTTAGCCTTTGCCAAATGCGTTCTATAGTCCATTTTAATACTTATTTTAAGCTTACTGGTCTGTAGGATTTAACATAGCCGCAATCCACTCTTAATTTTTGTTCTCAAAAACTCATTTTGTCTGTTACATGCTTCAGATCACATTAGTTCTTTAGCCATATATCCACAGACTACTTTCAGCACAGATCAAATTTTTTTTAAAATCTATGTAATAAATCCCTGTATCAGTAATAGCCTTTTGTGAACAGTCAGACTATAGCAGTAAAATAAAACCATTCATGATGGCTTGCTTTTTAACAGTCTATTCATTCAAGCAGATTTATGAGTGGATACAGAGAATTCTTATTTTAATATTTTTCTTGTCTGCAATGTAACCCCTGGGGTACTCACCAACGACTTCTCATAGTGTTCTCAACCACTATTAAACAAAGTAGTGTATTCAAAGAATATTCTAATAAAAAACAACAAAAAAATTAGTGTGTTAAAAAAACAATCACAAACTGATCGTTAAGAAAGGTTAAGAATAGCTCCTAATGTCTGAGATCGAGAGAAAGATAATAGCATGTAAAGCTAAGCACATTCTTTTGAATGCGGGTGGTTTTGTTTGCAGATTTCAGATGTAATATTTGGAAATATATGTGTCATCTGCCAGCAGGAAAACCAATTGTGTTTGTCACATTGCAAAATGATTAAATGCCAGTCTTGGGAGGTATTGCTGTGCTTTTGATTTACAAGAATCTGTAGTTGCTTGTGTTTTTCATCCTTTCCCGAGCATGGTAAGAATAGCTCATGCTCATCCTTTTTTAATTTTATTTAAATAACTGCTTTTTACCGACAATAAATGGCACGGGTATAACTATTTGCATATATATTACTGTGTACATCCGAATGCATGCCGATCTAATAGGAAAGTCAGCACATTAAAAAAACGTCTGTTCTCTGAAGACTTATTTTTGTATCAGAAAACCTCTGGCTTACTTAAAATGATTTCCTTTACCACACAATGCCCTTGATTTTAATTTCAGAATTTCCAAAGTTTCCGTAAGGAGCCATTTTTTTTCTCTTAAATTAATCATATAGGTTTATATATATCAGCATGTATAAACCATTATTAATCACCAGTATTTTCACAAGAGAACCAGATTTTCATGAGTTTTAATATTTAAAAAAGAGAAAAAGTAGAAAAAAAAGGATGGATGGCAAATGGATGGACAGATAGATAGATAGATAGATAGATAGATAGATATAGACAGAGACAGACAGTTAGAGTATTGCTATAAAGATCATCCTACACACAAAAGGTATGTTAACAGGAGGTTGGCAAAAATTATGGCATGTGTATATGTATGTATGTATGTATGTGTCAGTATGTATGTATATGTTTTTATCTGAATGTGTGTATCTATGTATGTGTCAATTTTTTTTGTACCTGTGTAAGCAAATATGTATTTATGTGTATATATATGTCAGTATATGTGCATATATCCCAGCAATCAAGTGCCAACACTACATGCAAATACACCTTGTAATCAAATGCAAACTTTGCATGCACACACCCCTGCAGTCAATCGCAAACATGGCATACAAACACATCCCTGTTTTAAAATTTAAAAACTAGTTAAAAACTTGACAGAATGCTTGAACAAGCAGATTATACGCATTTAGTTAACAAATACCAAAAACTAGTCTATAAAGTTTAGATAAAAATAACGTCTCTGGCAATTGCAAAATGTAATCTCGATTTGAATCTTGATTTGAAAACACATATAAGTAATAACTCTCTTATTACATTGTATAAGACTTGCCATTGTTTAAATATACATGAAGTTAATTATAAGATATTAAACGGATGGTATAGAATGCTAAAAATTAGAGCCGAGATAATTGACTTCAGGCGTTAATAAGAGACCGATCATATCCCTTTTAAAACACCCGATTATCGGGTTTCCCCTTGCCTTGAGTCCTCCCATAATCTTGGACTTCTTTTTCTATAATTATTTTTTTCAAACACTAAGACCAAACAAATTTGTTTTGATATTAAACGGATGGTATAGAATGCCAAAAAAATAGCAAAAATGTATTCCACAGCCTCCTCCAATTGTTGGAGATGTTCCGAGTCAATAGCAGGTTTTAAACATATCTGGTAGGACTGTCTGGCAATCAGACATCTTTGGAAGACGACAAACCTATATTTGTCATCCTTATTAGAAAAGAGGTTCAACCTAACCCCGAATATGGCTTTGTTACACATGGATATGGGAGTGATTAATAAGAATCTTGGACCCATTATCCTACATATATAATGGCTGTCAAAACATTTATAGCCAGAAATTGGAAGACCCCCCCATGGTGGAAAGCTGGTCTAAGATACTCACTCAAAGTATTTTTCAATGTAAAATGGAGCATGCTTTTGCTAGGTGCTCCCCATTATAGGGTCATTAATATAGTTTCTGGGACAAATGGATTAAAAAATTAGAGCCTAGATAATTTACTTCAGGCGTTAATAACAGACCGATCATAACCCTTTTAAAACACCTGATTATCGGGTTTCCCCTTGCCTCAAGTCCTCCCATAATCTTGGACTTCTTTTTCTATAGTTATTTTTTTCAAACACTAACAGGTAAGTCTCTACATTTACCTGTCACAGCACTCTGATTGGTTGGTTGGGAATCCAAAGCCACAAGATGCTCACTGTTTAGTAGACATACCCCTATTCTTGACATAGCGAGTAGGGGCATTAAAGAGATTTCAGTCTCCCTTATGCGAATCTGGGGGTCCTATTGACCCTCATAATGTGAGGGAGGACATAGGAGGCTTAGGAAGTGGCGTCTTTCTGACGAATGGGCGAAATTCATGTATGAATTTCGGGCAATAGCCCCAGTATTTAACTGGGCATGTGCAGGAATTTTACAGCTATCTAGTGTGGGCAGATGACATGTCCCACAGGGCCTTCATCTACCCACACAAAGATGGCAGCGCCCAGGATCTAGGTCCGGGCACAAAATAAAGATTAAAAAAGAAAAAAAGGTAATATGGGGGGCCTGGGGGTATCTCTCATGTACTTGAGATTTAGTTACTAGACTTCCCACATAAGCAGATCTAATCAGATATGCACTTGATTTAGGCTCATTTTGTAATGGCACAAATGAGCTAAAAAAAATGTAAATTAGTAACAGAGGCTTTTTTGAGTTTCCATGGGCCTGACTCATACCTTTTTTGCACTTTTGCTATGTGTTTGTTTCACTATTAATTTACTGCATTCTTTTAAAGTGCACCCATAAATACAATATGGTTTTCTTCTGATACTGTATATGTACATGGGTAATGGGTAAGGCAGTGGCTGAGTGACAGGCAACAGAGGGTTGTAGTTAATGGAATATATTCGAAGATTGGACTTGTCACCAGTGGGGTACCTCAGGGATCTGTACTTGGACCCATTCTCTTTAATATTTTTATTAGTGATATTGCAGAAGGTCTTGATGGTAAGGTATGTCTTTTTGCTGATGATACTAAGATATGTAACAGGGTTGATGTTCCAGGAGGGATAAGCCAAATGACAAATAATTTAGGTAAACTAGAAAAATGGTCAGAATTGTGGCAACTGACATTTAATGTGGATAAGTGCAAGATAATGCATCTTGGACGTAAAAACCCAAGGGCAGAGTACAGAATATTTGATATTTGAGTCCTAACCTCAACATATGAGGAAAGGGATTTAGGGGTGATTATTTCTAATGACTTAAAGGTAGGCAGACAATGTAATAGAGCAGCAGGAAATGCTAGCAGAATGCTTGGTTGTATAGGGAGAGGTATTAGCAGTAGAAAGAGGGAAGTGATCATGCCATTGTGCAGAACACTGGTGAGACCTCACTTGGAGTATTGTACACAGTACTGGAGACCGTATCTTCAGAAGGATATTGATACCTTAGAGAGGGTTCAGAGAAGGACTACTAAACTGGTTCATGGATTGCGGGATAAAACTTACCAGGAAAGGTTAAAGGATCTTAACATGTATAGCTTGGAGGAAAGACGAGACAGGGGGGATATGATAGAAACATTTAAATATATAAAGGGAATCAACACAGTAAAGGAGGAGACTATATTTAAAAGAAGAAAAACTACCACAACAAGAGGACATAGTCTTAAATTAGAGGGACAAAGGTTTAAAAATAATATCAGGAAGTATTACTTTACTGAGAGGGTAGTGGATGCATGGAATAGCCTTCCAGCTGAAGTGGTAGAGGTTAACACAGTTAAGGAGTTTAAGCATGCGTGGGATAGGCATAAGGCTATCCTAACTATAAGATAAGGCCAGAAAATAATGAAAGTATTTAAAAAATTGGGCAGACTAGATGGGCCGAATGTTTCTTATCTGCCGTCACATTCTATGTTTCTATGTTTCTACGTTTCTACATATCGCACACAGTTAAGTATGCAGAATATAATAATGTAAAAATGGGAAAAGCACACTTTTCACTGTTTTGTTTATAATAATTTCTACATTACATGTAATAATTGCATGGAATGCCATTTTAAAGGTAAAGTTTTGCAATATTTGGACTGCTGATACCAAAACTTTAATTTTAAGCACTTAAAGAATCCAAAACCAAAACTACTAAACAAAAGTATATACAGTTGTAATGAAAAATAATGTAACCTCCAAATCAGGTTTGTTGTCAAAAGTTACAGACTTTCATAGGTTTGCAATGAACAAATTAAACAAAAACAATTGAAATAACTCCCCAAATGTAACTAAAAATGCAATTTCCAATGACTTATCCAATCTCAAAATGATTTAACCCCTTCATGGACCGGCATTTTTACTACTTAGTAGAGCACCCCTTTTGCTGTTATGACCTGCTGCAAGTGAGATGCATAGCCAGCCACCACTATAGGCACGCAGACCAAGTGGTCTGAATGCCTATAGAGTCATTTTACCCATTTTATCCTCATTTTCTAACAAACCTGCTAATTCTTTTTATTTTCTTGTGTTTTCACACATATTTATGTGTTTGTCACAGTCCTGTAAAAACTCCAAATGTGTACACTGCCACTGTTCATGAGAACTGCAATACCTAAGAAATAGGCCAGGTTTTCACAAGTTAGAGGGTCATATTGATGCTAATTTCAGGTTTTTAAACTTCTAATTTTCATACATAATGCATTTCATGGCTACTTGGTAGAGGTGGTATGGCCAAATTGATTGTAGAGGATAGATGCCAGAAGGGGTTATTTTAAATTATATAGGAGCGTGATAGATGTCAGAAGGTTTACAACTTGTTTGAAGCTGTGATTTCAGAGCCCCTCTGCAAAGTGTGAAATGCTACACAAGTTGCCTCTAAATCTAGTTTCAATGTAAACTAACTCTCTAATTTACCATGTCTATTTCCCCTCTTAGATAGTGTTTTGATACACTTATGACCATTAGCATTTAAGAGAACCATTGTGTTCCGGTGCCATATGCAAAAGAAACATTAATAACAACTCACAGATGACTAATCATGCCTCCTTTTGTGCATATATAGAATGTAGGAAGCACACCCTACAGAAAGAGTATAAATATGGCTAGCGCAGTTTAAGCTATTTGGAAGGAATTGTGAAGTCCATTGTACTAGTTCATAAATAGGAGAATAACATATGTATGGAATGGAAAATTGCAACAAAATCATAGATCCAATTTTTATTTCTGTGACAAGCACAAAATAGGAAATAAAATCAAACGTTTTTATTCGGATTGATGTTGGTCTGAAACCCAAGGTAGAAGTCACTTGTTGTTCCTATAGATATGCCTTCCACTCTAGTAAGCACACTTAACAGTTGTCCATCAATTAGATTTATACCTCCTGGATTCCAAGATCTAATTTTAAATAAGGCGCCATCTTTCCTTGCCGAGATCCCTGGGCAAAAAAAATACTGTTACTTTACCAAACAGTAGTTAGGTTTTCTATTATTTTGTCCTTTTAATTTCTAATTGTTGTTGGTGTAAATAGTTTGTTTTCCATCTGTTTTCTGTATGCACTGTGACTATTGTTTGTTCATAATAAACATTCCTTTATTAAGCACTGCCTTTGTCTGGTAAAGTCTGACGTTACCTGGAGACACCAATTTATTATTGGTGTGAAATTGAATAGATATCGTGCTAAATTGTATTTGGTGGGTTTTTATTCTAATTTACTTTGGGGACCAAGTAACCCAATTAATGAATTGGCTTGGTGGTGGTAGCTTAATAAAAAAGTAATATTTATATTATTACAATTAAGTTTGGATGTTGTTAAGGGGGATTTTTATCATTATTTCTGGTCTAGTGCAGACAAATAGTTTATTTTAACCCTTTCATCACCAGAACCAAATTGTGCACACACTTGGATTATGGTGCGATCATGATCACTTTGGGTTTATTTAAGATTTTACTCACCACTCTCTACTTGCAATTGCCTTTTGGTTGGGAAGGGAGATGATTTTTTACTGAGAGCTAAGTGCGGTTGCCAGAATTTCATACCTGTGAAATTCCAGAAGAGTGCCAAAGCTGAACACAATGCTTTTGTTGAGAAAGCTCTCTCCTCCCAACATGATTATTCATGTAAGGTGCAACGGGTTTAAGTGGTAGAAGTGGCAGAATTCCAAGCATCTTGCCTGGTTTTGTCTGGTTGTAGAAAAAAGGATTAGGAGGAACCCCAAGCCTTCAAGATGCGAGGTGTTTCCTGAAAACTGGACTTAGCTGTCCATTATGCTTCATCTTATATAAATTTGGCATCAGGCATAAGCACAATAAGATTGAGCATAAAAATATTACACCTCATGAGCTTCAGAAAAACAAATGGATTGTCTAGGGTTGTTTTTTCTCTCATGCAGAGGGTACTCACCTGATGTTTAGTCTTGGACAACCAAGTTGGGGGAACAGTAAGATATGCAACTGTTTCTGCAATAAAAGGACTTGCAACAAAAGATTTGTTTCAGAAGGATTGGGAACTAACTATTGCACACATTATTTAACATTTTCCTTGTTCACTTGCATTTATTATAATATTGGTGCCCCTTACAGCTGTTAAACCCTTGCAAACTGTGCTAGGGGTAAATCAGTTTACTTCATGGACTAGATATCAGTAGGAGAAAGAGGATCCAGGCACTCCAAGTATCTTCAAATGTTTTTATTGGGAAAAGTGAGATACCGCAACTTTTGTCCCCTGAAAGGGTCTTTGGCAGCTTGACAAAGACCCTTTCAGGGGTCGAAACGTTGCAGTGTCTCACTTTTCCCAATTAACACATTTGAAGATACTTGGAGTGCCTGGTTCCTCTTATTACTACTAATATCTACTCCCTGGGGATGGTGCTGGTCCTTGGTCCAGTTTAGTACCCGGATCTTCATGTCATTCTCTTTTTTCAAATACTTCATGGACTAGGCATATTAAAGGACAACATGATCACCTATGGTTGCTGTACCTTTCTGACGTATAGTTTATAGCCTTGTGAATGGAGTCAATTTTTAAATGGCATAGATTATTTCTCTAATGGACACATGATCTACAACTTAAATATCCTAAATGGGAACTTACAGAAGGGCAAGGCAAAATGTCTGTTCTCAAAACATACAGTTGCAAGAAAAAGTATGTGAACCCTTTGGAATGATATGGATTTCTGCACAAATTGGTGATAAAATGTGATCTGATCATCATCTAAGTCACAACAATAGACAATCACAGTCTGCTTAAACTAATAACACACAAAGAATGAAATGTTGCCATGTTTTATTGAACACACCATGTAAACATTCACAGTGCAGGTGGAAAAAGTATGTGAACCCCTAGACTAATGACATCTCCAAGAGCTAATTGGAGTGAGATGTCAGCCAACTGGAGTCCAAACAATGAGATGACATTGGAGGTGTCGGTTACAGCTGCCCTGCCCTATAAAAAAAACACACACCAGTTCTGGGGTTCACATACTTTTTCTTGCAACTGTATCTATCTAGTTTAATTTAGTAAACAATGGATTGTGAACAGTTATAGTAGTAGATATTGAATGTTAATAAATAACCAATTAATACAGTAAATATATGTAAAACATAGTGAAGTATTAAATGACTGAACTACTAACTACACAGCCTGATATATCGTAATCTACATTAAATTGTTTTCTTTCAAAATAGTGCTGTCTAATCAATGTCACATTCCATTAAATACTAAACCTTTAAAGAAACACTCCACTGTAGTAGTTATGGTGTCAGGTGTGCCCCTGTAGTCAAACTATTGTAGAATGGTTTGTCTTCTTACCTGGTTTCTTCTGGGCACCACTACAAGTCAGTGCAATGCAATCCTATGCAGGGCCGGACTGGGGATGGGAAGCAGCCCTGGAAAAAAATCTATGCCAGACCCATAAGTCATTGTGCTATGTAGGGTGTTTTATATATATATATATATATATATATATTTTTTTTTTTTATACATTTCTCTCTTCTAATTCAAAATATTAGTCCTTTCAGGGTAATTAAATTATACAGTAAAGCATACTCACACACAGACACAGACAATCTTACTGATGCACACAAATAGGCTCATTGACAGACAATACCAATATCCCAATGACACACACAGACAAGGTTACTGGCACACACACAAATTTAGTACCGACAAACTCTGATACACACACAAGCTTACTACAAACAAGCTCACTGTCATACACACACGCTCACTACAGACAAGCTCACTGATGCACACACACTCTCCCTACAGACAAGCCCACTGACACACACATGCTCCCTACAGAAGAGCTCACTAACACACAGATTCACTACAGACAAGCTTACTGACACACACATGCTCACTACAGACAAGCTCACTGACACACATATGGTCGCTACAGACAGGCTCCGACACACCCATGCTCCTTACAGACAAGTTCACTAACATGCACACACACATATGATCCCTACAGACAAGCTCACTGACACACATACAGGCTCACTCACTAGCAGGCACACACACACACA
>OW240916.1:114378971-114399924 GCA_933207985.1 Pelobates cultripes
GACAGTGTCACACACACAGTCACACACACACACAGACAGTCACACACACAGGCAGACAGTCACACACACACACACACACACACACACAGGCAGACAGTCACACACACAGGCAGACACACTGATCTGCTTCTTACCTCCACATCCCCTGGAGCTCATGGAGGCTGGTTGTTGGAGAAGCAGGGACTCCTTCCTGCTTCCCATGCAGCAGTTACCAGGGCCCCCGCCGCACACTAAGCTCCGCCCCACCGCACACTAAGCCCCGCCCCCTCCGCACGCTAGCTCTGCCCCAGCTGCAATTTTTTTATTTTTTTTTATTATCCCGGCCGGCTATGTGTGAGCTATGCCGGCCGCCTGGATTTTGACAGTTATAAATTCATCTTGCATACCCCACAACATTACAAAAGGACAAGGATGGACGCTATAACTTTAGGGGTGTGAGTATTCTGAGAAATGTAGATAACCTACTAATATTTTAAACAATTAAAATTTAATTCAGAACAAGAACATTAATCGTGTTTACACAGATTGATTTTTTAACATTTCTGCAGTAGTTAAGACTTTTTGCTTTATGTATTAATGATGTAAAAATTGTTATACACTCAGACACACCAACAAAATGGAGCTCCTAGAAAAAAGCTACATTAGGATAGAAAAGAGAGACAGATAGATTTGGGCTCAAAATAGGGGTCTTATCCTTCGTAAATAGGGCCACTTGAGAGCAGGGCTGCCATCAGATATTTTAAGGCCCCTTACACAGATCAAGGCCTAGGCCCCAAGGGCTTGACCCTGAGTCGGCCTACACCTTAGTCCCTACTCACAAGAATATGTAAAGTGGATGCAGTGTGTGTGTGTGAATGCATAGTGGATGTACGGTGTGTATGTATGTGTACAGTGGATGCAGAGTATGTGGGTATAGTGGATGTAGAGAGTGTGTGTAAGTAAGTGGATGTAGTGTTGCGGTAGTGGATGCAACGTGTATGTAGTTTGTGCAGTGTGTGTTGTGGATGTTGTGTGTGTAGTGGATGCAGTGTCTGTATAGTGGATGTAGTGTGTGTAGTGGCTGTAGTGTGTGTGTAGGGGATGTAATGCGTGTAGCAGATGCAGTGTGTGTTTATTTTATTTCACGTTGTCTACATCTGACCTGTGGTCAATTAGGTGGGACACTAGATTCGCGGGTGGTCAGGTAGCACAGTGCAGGCTCCTGTATGCTTGCATAGTGAAGAGAGGGCCAAGACTCAATGTTACAACTCCAGCAGCGAGGCAGCAGCTCCTCTCCTCTGTCGCGAACCTGGCATGCATGCAGTGTGCAGTGTTGCCATGGTAACCTGCTGAAAAGAGAGCCAGAGCTTGTGAGAGGACACTGCAGGAGGTGAATTCTGGAGTCTGATGGGTCCCCTCTTCACTATACTACATAGCAGGGGTTGCAGTGCACATATATATATATCTACGAATGAAACTTCAATTGTATTATGCACTCGCTGAAAAAACAGCAAATACTGTATTTTCAATACAAATCCTTGGTAGATGGATATTTGGCTGGAAGTTTTCCCTCCAAGGTAGAGATATATATATATGTCATTTAATAAGGAGTGCTCAACCCTTGAAATATATATATATGTTAAGGTGGAGCCTGGAGTTGTGGGAGGGGTTACTCAGCCTATTTATACCCAGACTAACCTCTACTCAGGGCCGACACCGTTCCAGACTCTTTTGCGACTCCTTCCACCTCAGTGTTGTTCCCACCAAAGAAAGAAGTACCTATTCCAGGAAAATACTGCCCTTCACCCACAGCCAACCACATCTACCAGGCGAACAGAGGGCCCTCCCCACCGGCGATCCAGCCAGCCAGCCAAAAACCAAGCTGCCGCATTCCGCTCCTGCTGCCACGACGTCACTTTTGTGCCGCCAGACACGCTGGTAACGTGAGTACCACTTCCCCCCTGTGGTCACGAACCTCCCATTCATGGATCACGGATTTGTTCGGTTACGTTCGACCACTGATCACTTGACTAAATGTTTTTTAATGCGACCCACACCAACAGCCACCTCCAAGTACATTCCCACGAACAGTACTGGCACACCAAATTCGAATTGTTTAACATGGCTGGCCTAAACACGTTCCCTGGTATCCAAGACGACCGATAAACAATACGCATTCACAATGACACTGGTGCCTAAAAAATGCCTCTCCCCCAAATAACCAATACATAGAGTCCCGGTCTATGGTTTAAGGATATAGAGGAGTAATTAAGGAATGGAGGTTTCAGTACCTTAAGATCCCAGCACTCAGTAACTAGTTTCCACTGACTATTACCAATCACACTATGACAGGTCAGAATTTCCCACGTTGCCATTTCAAATACATGGGGCCACACACCAGCACATTCGACATGACGCTGTAATTACCAATTCCCTCCATGCATGTATGTGTGGCCCTAATGTATAGTGGCATATTGTGATGTTACCAGTCTCACAAACCTTATTTTACGTGTGTTTTATACCTCAATATCTATATTTCCAGTTAGGTCTGGCACTAAACAGGACTAGGCTGGTTCTTTTTTTCTAGGACCAAACCGATATTTAGGACCCAGGTAAACTAAGGGCCAGACTGGGGAAAAAAAAATAATTAAAAACATGTCGTATTCACTACTCACCTTCATCACTGTCTTAGGCCTCCTTCTGTCAAAACCCAATACCTTAAGAATGTTGACACCCTGCAACTACCAGCCAGTCAATCTGCAGGCAATACCTTTCCATAGTATAATTCAACAGGTACCAGCAGCTGGCACATATTTACTTACTCTAATTCAATAGGTCACTAAAGCTCCCATACCCCGGCTGATCGTTACTATCCTGACCCAACAAGGACTGTCCTTTCCCACTAATAGGAATATAGGACACATACAATCTTTCTAGCTACAAGGTAAGTAATTCCTTTGTAACCCACAGTTACTCATCCCCTCTTAGGCACCACATTTGACAGACCATCTGGCATAAGATCCACAAAGTTTAGATTTATTTGTCACGGGACACTTTCACTCTTCCTCCTCCTCGCATGGGTCCCTTCATAATACCTTTTTGAGACAATGGCCTTTCCTGCTCTGTATCATGGTTAAACCATGTTTCTCACGTCACCCCACATATCACTTCCTCACACGCAGATGCCAATCCGCCTGCCATCATTGTGTAAAAAGAAAACTGCAAGCAAGTCACGCGTTACCAACCGGCACCTAAATTGTCACCTCCACCCCCACTAAGTACAACTAGGGCAGGTTCACCGCCAACGTGCACTTAAGCATTCATGCCAGATGGTACTCAACAGGGAATAGAAGCCATAACTATCACTGTCATGCAATTCTCGTTCCAGAATGTCTCATGCTTCGGACATAGCCGAAGACATCTCCTTACCTAGCACAATGCTAGAGTCCCCAGCCCTGCCAGACCAAGCACCCCAACTGAGAACACATAGATAGCAAGCCTGGGATCTCTGCGTTCTTGGACCATTCCCAAGATTATGGCCGAACTTAGACAAAGAGGCATCCCATACCCTGCCACGGCTCGTAAAGCGGAACTATATCGCCTGCTGAATGCTAAACCTGACACCCCTCGCCCAGGAACTAGCACACAAGGGAACACCTACGAAAACACGGCAGGACTTCAGGCAATTATGTCATCCCTCCTTTCATCAGTTAACTTTATTAATGAGAGACTGGAGAAATTGGAAGCCCACATTGTCATAATTACCCAGGCGGCCACCCACGCCACACTCCCATCGACAACCCCATCCCTGGGTAATAGCTCTACAACTACCCCTGCATTAGCCACCACACACACTTAGTGCACACTTAGTGCACACTTAGTGATCGATGCCATCAAAAAAGACCTTCTTGAAGGTAAAGACATACATTTAGTCTACCTCCTGATTGCATTCCATGACTTGGTGGAAAATAAGGCTTACTGTTACGGTGATGTGTCCGGGGTGCTCAAGGCCAGGGACCCTAGGCTTAATAAAAAATTATCCATTCCCGACTTCATGATAGCATTTGGCCTGTACAGGGATGTTATTTGCTACATTTCCCCCCATCATAGGGAAAAACTAGACTTATACCTCCACAAATTGGTAGACCTGGGGAACAAGTATGGAGGCCATTCTTTCTATGTTTATCATAGGTCATTCTCAACCAAGGTGGCGGCAGCACTGATCCAAACATCCGCTCTGACTTGAGCCAACTTGACACAGGGCTGTTCGGCCGCCACTTTGCTGGCCTCAAGCCTCTGTCTTGTGCCTTCTGCACTTCAAGTGCACACTATACTAATTTATGTCCCAGTGAACCCAGCTTGCCTACTACCAGCCAGGTCACATCCACACCCAACAATTCAGAAAGGATACTCAAAGACAAGCTTGGTAGGCCTATTGTTTTCCTGGGCGAGGCACAGAAATGCAACAACTTTAATGCAGGAGGTTGCAGCTTCAGCGCATGTAGGTTGTTGCATGTCTGTTCCCTTTGCTTCAGAGCCCACACTAAGACCATGTGCCCCAGCAGGCTGTTCTCAAAACAATGACTCACCAAAATTAACATTTACAATTTAGCTCACTATCTCACCAATTACCCCTCCATGCACTTGGTCAATTTCCTCATCACGGGGTTCACAGAAGGGTTCCACACAGCAGAACTAAACCATGGCTTCATGATAGGTCCCTTTAAACAGCCCCCCTACTCCAAATGGAGAACCAACCCAATCGGCATTGCGATTGACAAGTTCAATAATAAAAAATGTTTGATCATTGACCTCTCCGCACCTCATTCCTCATTTATTCCAAGCCTAAATTCACTCATACGTTCTGAAGAATTCTCACTACAATATGCCACAGTGGACAACGCCATAGAAGCAATCTTGAAAACTGGGTACTGTGCTTGGCTGGGAAAAATGGATATCTCAAATGCTTGCAAGTTGCTACTCATACACCCATCACTGTGGCATTTACACAGCATCAAGAGCAGCCCCAAACATTTCGACACATCCGCAGAAACACTATGTTGGCTTCTCCTAAATGTGTGCTGCTGCCCTGTAGCAATACACTACTTTGATGACTTCCTCACAGTCGAGGATCCCAACAAAACTCCTCAAAGTATTAATAAAACCGTGGCACTATTCTCGCCATTGGGAGTTCCCCCATATGTAGAGAAAACAAAAGGTCCTTCTATCGACCTAAACTTTTTAAGTATCTACCTGGACTCAGCAACCATGTTAGCTAGTTTACCAGATGACAAAGTCAAACGTATCAGAGATGAAGTAACAGGGATCTTACACAAGAGTAGTTGCTCCTGCAGGGATCTGCAATCACTACTTGGCTCTCTCAACTTCGCAATTCGTGTAATACTACAGGGCTGCTCATTAATATCACGACTACTACACCTCCTACCGGAGGCCCCTTACGACAATAGCACCATTTCTCTCGAGTCTCACACAAAAGCAAACTTGCTAATGTGGAGTAGATTTCTTACATCTTGGAACGGGAAATCTATGTTCATCCCCCCCCACTAGACAAAGAATTAGTGGTCATATGGACTGACGCAGCAGCCCACACAGGGTTCCCGGTCATATACCAAGATCGTGGTCCGTGACTCATGGCCCCCTGAAACTGCAGTCATTCAGCACCACAGCCACATTATTCGAACTTTACCCCTTAGTCGCAGCTGCTTACACCTGGGGTACCTGGGAAGGCAAAGCCGTCAAATGCCTCTCCGATAATGAAGTTGCCTGCAACATTATAAACAAAGGGAAACATAGAATGTGACGGCAGATAAGAACCATTCGGCCCATCTAGTCTGCCCAGTCCTCACTAGTAATCATGAGAATCATAAGGAGACTCAACTGGTTAGCAGCATCACACAACTTTTACTTACTTTGCATACATATACCTGCCCGGGAAAATATTGCTGCTGACACTCTATCTTGATCCAACTTTCAGGCATTTTTCAAGCACCACCCTACAGCTGTCAGCACACCCGAGATAACCCCGCTTTCCAAGGCCTGATAATGGACTGATCCACCTAATGCAACATGCACAAACTTTGGCGAATACCGCCTTGTCAGACAATACTAGGAAAACGTACGACAGAGCAATGACAATCTTCAACAGGTTCACGAAAGAGCACCATATTACTGACACTTTCTCCATTGATAAGATGGTTGTGTTCACCACTCACTGCCATTTACACCTGAAACTGGCACACAACACAATTAAGATGTATCTGACGGTAGTACAACACTACCTACTCAGCTCATTTCTCACTCACAAACTGTTCATGTCATCCTACCACCTGAAAAATGTCCATAAATGTATACAGAGAGCTGACGGTCCCCTTAACGCTAGAAGACAACCTATAGACGGGCAGAAATTTAAGACACTATCAAACTTACTAGAATCCAACCCATTCGAACCTCGTACAACCAATACAATCAAATCTGCCATATAGGGGGCGGGGCCAGGCCGCCAAGCAGCATGGCAGCAGAGTAACATGGCTCCGGGACAGAGTCCCGAAAAATGGCATACAACTCACACACAATCTGCCCCAAAGCTGGAAAGCACACGGTAGTGATACGGGGCACCACCCAAGCTATCTAACCATACCAAACCGCAGCCACAATTGCATCAGGAACACCGAAACAGACGAACCCGGCCTACACACCAGCCTAAGCCTAAACATGGGCAACCGCAGACCAGGAACTGCCACATAAGTGCTGGACCGGAGGACAGGGATCTACGCGGGCGAGAGCTGTGGCCCCGCTCCGCCCCTCCCCCCCGGCCACATGGAGGCCACATGCCACGGACTGGAACACACACGGCTGTACAGGCACAGGCTGCCTAACCGTGGCCCGCCAGATAACTACACCCGAAATCAAGGGACGTTTAGTACCTACGCCACAAGGCCGGTACCTGCACTGGATCCAACTGCTTATTTCAGGTCAGACTTCTGGCATTACCTTAAGAAGCTGCCCCGTGGATGTGACACCCACAGACGGAGATGGGCTCTAGGGCCGATGCACGTGGGCAGGGGGGGCCAGGCGGGACGCTGCCGCGACGTCCTTGGGGCCCACTGGCCGGATGCTGCAGCCCTGGGATTGTGCCTTGCTGAGAACGAAGCGCCGTCACCTCTGGGTTTTGTGGAGGGCCTGGAGGTGGTTGTCCCCAACACTGTGAGCCCTTGTAGAGTGGAGCGCGGCAGCCCCCGGCGGACCGGTAGCTGAGGGGAGGTCGGCACCTGCCCCATCCGGCTGGGGCTCCGGAGGCGCAGTGGGGGTGCAGGGGATGACTGGCGCACAGACTCTAGGTGGGGGGGTCCTGTGGGCTGGTGGGTTCCCGGGTACCCGCTGCACTGTGGATCCCCTGGTCAGAGGCTTGACATGACCTGGGGGGACGCAGTGGAGGGCTGGCGCCCCTGGGACTGGCTGCGGATGTGTCTGCAGTCGGTTCCCTCTGCTCAGGGGGTGTTGTACCTGCAGCCCCTCTGCTGTCTGGGGACTAAGATGATATATGCAGCTTATGACAAGAGACTCCGCTACACAGCAGAAGCATGCGAGACTGACTATATAAGCTGACTCCCTTGCATGTCTGAAAGTTTAAGAAGTTCTATAATAATACTCTGCTGTGCATGCTGAATATTTAGGGGTTCTGGCTCATGTTATTAGATAATTAAGATGTTTTAATATGAATAAGTATATGGTTTCTTGCTTTGCATTGCCCCTGAGGCATTTGTTCACTGATGTCGCATAATGTTTATTACACTATAAACTGTATGAAGCTTGCCAATAGCGAAGACCTGCTTCGGTTTAATACCTGAGCTACATGGGCGTAAAATAGTTAGGTTTTATCACCTGCATTGCCGTTGCTCATATGACACTTACTGTGGCTTCTATGGGATACGCCATCCGCGGGCTAATTCAAATAGTTAAAGACATTCCCCCGCGTGTGGCACCCTATACAGGCCATTACATGTTTGCTAAAATACACAATTAAAGCTTTATGTATTGTTGCCAGATAATATTGATGCATAGCCACTGTCTGCTGATTTTTTGATTTAATGTACTGCTCTGACCATTTGATACCGCGCACACGATGCACACTTTGAACACATCATGCTCACTAAGCACAACTTAAGCGAATGAAGAAATAGATGCATAGGCGCAATTATCAAGACGCGCGGAACCGCACTTTAGTTTTTCCCAACATTTAGCCTGTCAGCCAGCAACACACATATCTGCACGCTTCACATAATGCGCCCATCTCGTATGAGGGATCGCGCAGGCTTCAGCGAAGGCAATCAAGTGCTTCTTACGCTAACCTGCCCGATACCTGTACTGTATATTACACTGCATGAGATTAACAATAACATCACTATACAATGTGCATCACAGGTCAGCGGTTCAGATTTTACAAGCATGGAACATACAGATGACTGATATTGTGTGGTACAACTGTAATCAGCCTCTGCGCAGGCACATATGCAACTATTATTTTATACAACACTGAGCCTCTGCGCAAGCAACATTATATTGATTTTCGCTTCTCACACTATGCATGCAATTTTACTGCAAAAACAATAAAAACCATTTAAAACAAATCTGCCATGTATGTAGCATTCTATGGGTTCCTATGGCCAAACAAATTTACTGTAGAAAGAAACACACAAGCCACATGAGGTCTAGCATTGGAACTGAGAAGTGGTCTGTGGTCACCACCTGCAGAACCACTCCTTTATTGGGGCTGTCTTGCTAATTGCCTATAATTTCCACCTGTTGTCTATCCCATTTGCCCAACAGCATGTGAAATTGATTGTCACCAGGGCCGGACTGGGAAAAAGATTCGGCCCGGGCATTTTTTTATCACAGCGGCCCACTAAGAAGGGGGCGGGGCAGAGAGGGTGTGTTTTGTCATCACTCAAAGTGAGCATGTTGGTTCAATGCTCTTCCAGGGCAGACCATGCACAGAGCTCTGCTGAAGAGCTCTAGCATGAGAAAAAAGCCCTGTATTTGTTCTGCACAGTGCAAGCAAATTTAATAACATGCTTGCACTGTGTTTCCTTGCAACTTGTCTCTGGTGTCTCTATAAATGGATACCAGGAGACAAAAGGGCCAGGAAAGAGTATTGTGCATGTGTTTGGAGCCTGCTTGGGGTATTGCGCGTGTGCAGAGTGAGCTGGTCGTGGTGTGGTATTGTGTAATAAGGTCGGTTTTAGTCGTGTTGTGTTTGTGGTGTAATGTAATGCATATGTGGCTAGGGGCTTTAGAGAATGTGTGTTTAGGGGATGTAGCAAGTGTGTGTATACAGGCTATAGTGTGTGTGTGTGTGTGTGTGTGTGTGTGTGTAGGTGATGTAGTCAGTGTTTGTAGAGAGTGTGTGTTCAGGGAATGTAGTATGTGTTTGCTTACAAGGAATCTAGTGTGCTTATAGGGGATCCAGAGTGTGTGTGTGTTTGAAGGACCCAGAATATGTATAGGAGATCTAGTGAGCGTGCGTATATAATGGATTCAGAGTGTATATAGGGATCTAGTGTGTGTATGTGTGTAGATGATCCAGAGTTGGGTAGAGGATCTAGTGTGTGTCTGGAATGAAATGTGTTTAGGGGTGCTGTGTGTGTGTGTGAGGGGTGCTGTGTGTGTGTGAGGGGTGCTGTGTGTATATTTATATGTGTATATATATTATATAAATATGTTTTGAAGTATTGTGTATGTGTGTGATGCAGTGTATCGGGGGGTTGTGTGTGTATGTGAGGGGTGCAGTATGTGTGTGTGATGGATCCTGTGTGTGAGGTGTGGGTGCTGTGTGAGGGTGTTGTGTGTGTGAGGGTGCTGTATGTGTGGGTGCTGTATGTGATTTATTTGTGTGAGGGTGCTGTGTGTGTGGGTGCTGTGTATGATGTGTGTGAGAGTGTTGTGAGTGCTAAGTGTGAGTGCTGAGTGTTATGTGTTTGAGAGTGATGTGTGATAGTGCTGTGTATGTGTGTGAGAGTGCTGTGAGAGTGCTGTGTGTGTTGTGTGTGAGAGTGCTGTGTTTGTTGTGTGTGAGTTATGTGTGAGAGTGTAGAGTGTGATGTGTGTGAGAGTTCAGAGTGTGAGAGTGCTGTGTATGATGTATGTGAGAGTGATGTGTATGATGTGTGTGAGAGTGCAGAGTGTGATGTGTGTGAGAGTGCTGTGTATGATGTGTGTGAGAGTGCTGTGTATGATGTGTGTGAGAGTGCTGAGTGTGATGAGTGTGAGAGTGCTGTGTATGATGTGTGTGAGAGTGCTGTGTATGATGTGTGTGAGAGTGCTGAGTGTGCTGAGTGCTGAGTGGGAGAGTGCTGTGTATGATGTGTGTGAGAGTTCAGAGTGTGAGAGTGCTGTGTATGATGTGTGTGAGAGTGCTGTGTATGATGTGTGTGAGAGTGTTGAGTGGGAGAGTGCTGAGTGGGAGAGTGCAGAGTGTGATGTGTGTGTGAGAGTGCAGAGTGTGATGTGTGTGTGAGAGTGCAGAGTGTGAGGTGTGTGAGAGTGCAGAGTGTGATGTGTGTGATGTGTGAGAGTGCTGTGTATAAATGTGTGTGTGTGTGTGTGGGGGGGGTAAACAAACAAATAAAAAACTATGGTGGATAAATAAAGAAAAAAAAACAAAAAACTAAGTAGGCATTAAATCCCCCCCCCTCCCTCTTACCTTTAGCCTGGGAGGGGGGACAGGCACGTGGTAGCTGGGAGGAGGGGGACCGGCACGGTGACATCATCCCTGGTGGTCCAGTGGTGAGTGAACTCTAGCCTGAGGGCTAGAGTTCACTCTCGCGAGATCGGCGCGCGCCGGATCACGCGAGAGGAACCGGCGGAGCTACAAGATAGAGCTCCGCCGGGTCCTCTCCCTCCCTCCCCAGCCGCAGGTCTGTTTAAATGGGCCGGTGAGGGAGATCTTTGATTTCCCCACCGGCCCTCCATGGCAAACAGCGGGGCCGGCGCTCAGATAGTGCTGGCCCTGCATAGACCGGCAGGGGAGATCCTGGGACCTCCCTGCCGGCCTCGGCCCATGGCCACCGCGGCCCACCGGGCATTTGCCCGGTGTGCCCGATGGCCAGTCCGGGCCTGATTGTCACTCAGTGTTGCTTCCTAAGTGGACAGTTTGATTTCACAGAAGTGTGATTGACTTGGAGTTACATTGTGTTGTTTAAGTGTTCCCTTTATTTTTTTGAGCAGTGTATATATACACATACACACGCACACACACTTGGGTCACTGGACTCTTCAGGCCCTATACATCTGTATTGGCTGTACCCTGCTGATGGCGGCCCTGTTTGGGTGGTATGATCTTGTGTGTCACTTTACTTTTACATAAATGACACTAACAGGGTTATTCACTAAAGCTACTTGGGCCGTAAATTAGAAATTTACTTTGAACTCTTGACAGTAATCACTTTAGTATAGAACTCTGTAAGTGCTCTACAAAACCCAAATGATGGTAATGCCTCATTTTATATTTCATGATTTTAAACCAGGATCTACATAGTTCATATCAAACTCACATGTACTTCACTTTTTTAACCCCTTAAGGACCAAATTTCTGGAATAAAAGGGAACCATGACATGTCACACATGTCATGTGTCCTTAAGGGGTTTTTAAAGGCAACAAGATCTTAGGTCAAATAAAAATCGGTCCTAAGACAATTCAGTAGAGAAGTAACAAAACATTAGAGGATCTTTGCACTGTATTATATTAACTATTTAATTAAATTCATAAAATATATCAGTTTTATAGAAATACAGAACAGCATGTAAATTAGCCTGGAGGTAGTTAAATAGGTACAATACTAATATATGAACCTTAAATTTTTCCTCTAATAAATTCTTAATTCAAAACAAATGATTGTATAGATGCTAGTGCAAGAAGCAGTGAATGCATATTTATTTCAATATAATAGTGGACATTATCTGAATATTTGTGGTTTGTCACTCTTCTGCACATTCCTCTTTATGCTTGTGCTTGCCTTTTAAGTAATTCCTTGGTATTGATTCTTCTAATTATGTACAGTTGAAGGCCCAGCATTACTATGCTCCAGTTAACTAAATGTTATCTCCAGTCTTGGACATTTTCCCATAGTTTGCAAAGCCTTTGCATCAGCTAGTCTTTCATTAAACTATATCATGTCACATGGAAATCAGCCTCTAGCCACTGAATTTTGGTTAGAAAATATGTACAGACTGCTGTACAGATTTTCTAGTAACATTGAAAGCATTGATTAATTGAAATATCATCTTATATATGTTGTCATACAGATTTATTTTTTTAATTTAAATAATACCAGAGAAGGAGATGTATCCATCCATCCATCTATCTAATATACCTGTCTGTCTATCCAAATATCCATCTATCTAACATTGATATTTAATCAATATTTAATTATTTTTTTAAAATATATTTTAGATAGGTACCTTAAAGGGACTCTCCAGTGCCTGGCACTGCAAGTCCCCTCTCCCTCCCACCTCCCAATCCCCGGTTGCTGAAGGGGTGAAAACCTCTTCAGTGACTTACCAGAGGCAGCGACATGTCCCACGTCGCTGCTTCTTCCTCCGCCGCCACTCCTCCTCTTCATTACATCGGCCGGTGGGCGAGACTGATCCCGCCCACCGGCCAGGGAGACCTAATGCTCATGCGCGGCAATGCGCATGTGCATTAGAGCTCTCCATAGGAAAGCATTGAAAATGCTTTTCAGTACTTTCCTGTGTGGAATTAAGCGACGCTGGAGGTCCTCACACAGCGTGAGGACGTCCAGCGACGCTCTAGCACAGGTTTTCTGTGCTATAATCCAGGAAGTGCCCTCTTGTGGCTGTCTAGTAGACAGCCACTAGAGGTGGAGTTAACCCTGCAAGGTAATTATGACAGTTTATAAAAAACTGCAATAATTACACTTGCACAGTTAAGGATAGTGGGAGTTGGCACCCAGACCACTCCAATGGATAGGAGTTGCCTGGGTGCCTGGAGGGTCCCTTTAACATTGTATAGCTATTAAAACTATTACAAAATGTGCGTAACTTAAAGGTCTCTCTATCATCATTAATACAATATTTCTTCTATTACTAGGTCCCACGGAAGGAGAGAAGAAAGAAAAAAAACAAACAATGGAATTGACCTTTATTACTGCCTATATTTCCCTATTTCCTCCCCCCTACCTCCCACCCCCTTCCCATCTATATCCTAATTATCACAATCATAACCCTAATAAACATGATTGTCTAATGTACCTTATCTTTATTTATAGATGAGAGAGAGCCCTTTAGTCTCTTTGGTCAATCTACTGTCGTAATATTTTATTCCTTAATTACATTTATTCCTTCATTACACAACATTTATAGTTTCTATTTTTAATATAAAATATCAAATCATGAAATAAACATTTCTTAAGCAAGATAAAATATCCATATACATTAAAGGGATGCTAAATAAAGCATGAAAAAAACTAAAAAAAAAATATCTGTCTTATTTTAGAATAAGTTCTCCTTAACCCCTTAAGGACTGAGCCAAATGTACACATTGTGAACAAAACAAAACGTAAACAAAACCTGGCATATGTGCTACATATCTGTCCAACCGTAATTCACCTCTTTCATATTAGATGCACCCACACTTATTATATATCGTTTTATTCAGGGGAAACAGGGCTTTCATTTAATATCAAATATTTAGCTATGAAACATAATTTAATATGAAAGAAATAGGAGAAAATAAGACATTTTGTTATTTTTTTTTAGTTCTACATGACATTTTAACTGTCAATGTCATAATACAGTTTGCTTTTACTGCAATAAAACACACATATTTGTATTCAGCAAAGTCTCACGTGTAAAAAAGTAGCCCCTATGTACATGTTTTATGGTGTTTTGGGAAGTTACAGGGTCAAATATAGCATGTTACATTCGAAATTGAAATTCGACAGATTGGTTACATTGCCTTTGAGACTGTATAGTAGCCCAGGGATGAAATTTACACCCATAATTTACACCCATTTGCAATAGTAGACAACCCAAAGTTACTTTCGCTAACTTTGGCCAGTGTTTGTGACCAAATGGCTACTAAAAAAGACTGGACATACCCCATTTGCAATACCTTGGGTTGTCTACTATTGCAAATGGTATGCCATTATGGGTGTAAATTTCATTCCGGGCTACTATACAGTCTCAAAGGCAACGTAACCAATCTGGCGAATTTCAATTTCAAATGTAACGTGCTATATTTGACCCTGTAACTTCCCAAAACGCCATAAAACCTGTACATAGGGGTACTGTCTTACACGTGAGACTTTACTGAATACAAATATGTGTATTTTATTGCAGTAAAAGCAAACAGTATTATGACATTGACCGTTAAAATGTCATGTAGAACTAAAAAAAATCAAACAAAATCGTATTTTCTCCCATTTTTTTCATATTAAATTATGTTTCATAGCTAAATATTTGATATTAAATGAAAGCCCTGTTTCCCCTGAATAAAATGATATATAATAAGGGTGGGTGTATTTAATATGAAAGAGGTGAAATACGGTTGGACAGACATGTAGCGCAAATGCCAGGTTTTGTTTACATTTTGTTTTGTTCACAACGTGTACATTTGGCTCCGTCCTTAAGGGGTTAAGCCAATAACTACAGAGAGCAAAAACTTAGCAATATATAGCAAATAAAAAATGCCAAATACTAAAATAAAAACACATACAATATATGAAGATACCCCTACCATAGTGTATATTGTACACAGAGCTGGCAATACTTTTTGTATTATAAAAACCATAGAGCTCAGAAACTTGGTGTAATTGTATCAGACAGAGCATGTGAAATTGCTATCATGTTGATTTACTAGAGCCTAAAGCTATACTTATTGGCACTGCAAAATTACAGCAAAAATTTAATTTACAGTCTTGTGTAACCTTCCCATATTGCAAATTAGTAAACATTTAACTGGAGTACAAGTGTTCCAGAAACCGTTAACACTATTTGCTATTTACTAAAAGGTGTTGCGGTTTCACTGAAAAAAAATAGTGAGACCGGGTATAGAGAGAAACAGATAATTGCAAAGGTTTTGTTTTCAGTATTGCAGAATTTCTAATGATGCTGAAGAGTCTCTGAAAGTTTTCACAAGGTTATCGATAACAGTGCTGCTGAGAGACAATCACAGTGCATATCTTACACAATTTTGCTTCTCTCTGTCTTCTGTACAGATAAACCAGAAACAAAGTGAATAATTATCAAAATACACAAGACTGAATTATTGACACAGACCCTTTTTATGTGTTCCCTCACATAAACACTACAATATATGGGGGGAAAAAAGTAATTGTGATGTGATATAACACCACCATCTACATAAATGTGAATAACTAACAATATAATGTTGTTAAATGATAGAGAAAGGAAATACATTTTTTACAACAAAGGTAGTAGTATAGCTATTGGACAGTAATTCTGAAAATATTAATATACTGTAGATAGGTTACTATTGCGCTCTATCAAGAACTCAGCAACACTTAGCTAAATGACCCACAATATTGTTATATTTTACTTTTGATGTTGGAATACATTTGTTGTTTTTAAGGAACTAAGTGCACTAATTCTTTCCTGGAACAACATTAGAGGCCCTCGGTCCTCTAATTCTAACAGGGGGGGTCTAATATATGCCTGCAATGTTCTACATCTTGTGAGTGCAGTTGGTTGCTTAGGTGGTTTATTTACTAAGCAGTGTTTTATTTTATCTTTTATTTAGAGCCAAAATCCCAGATTTGTGTTACATATAAATATTTGTGCATTATAGACCATGCAGAAGGTTATAAGGTTAAGGCTGCTACACCTACCTATAAAAGCTGAGTATTAGTATATTTTTATACATCTTTTTCTTTATTTTATGAATGCTGGAAGAGTCTAATAAACACATAAAAAATTACTAGTAGAAAAAAGAGGGGGTAGCAAAGCCTTAGTGGTGTCCTCCAATCCAAATTCAGATGGATGAATACATAAAAGAAAGGATGATAAAGTGCAAAATATAGTGTAGTATATTGAAGTTCAGGAAAATTGAACAAAAAGTAATGCACTGTTTTATGGAGCTGATAATAACCTTCAAATGTATGCTCCTGGGCAGTACAATCTCCTTCTATGCATTTCCTTGGTGTCTTGATCCAATAGAGGAACTCTGGATGGTATATAACATAAACAGAAAGAACCAATAAAGTGTAGTATATTTAATACCCCAGAATCGAAAGGTATTTGTGGATGTACACTCAATTTGCTGAGCCCACTATTGGCTTTCAGTAATGTGCATGCAATGGGGTAGTCCACATACTTGGGTATACAGGGGTTCCCACTCTATTGGTTTACATAGCAGCAGATACTCACTGAAGATATATAAATAAAACAGATAAAAGTAATAAAAAGAGATGTACAAGTGGAAAACAAAATAAGTTTTGCTCAATTCATATGGCATAGGTGATATAATCCCCACCAAGGAATTTAATGGTACAATCTTCTGGTTGAAATCAGGAAATCATGGCTTTACATTTTATTTTATTAATTAATTTTTATTTTGTTTTACAAAATTCTACCAACAATTTCAAAAAATATCCTGCATCATACATAATTATTAAACAAATACATACTTAACAAACAATTATATATACATCTGAGAGGATTATCCTTTTCTAATTTGGATTCTGAAAGAGGGTTCAGTTCTCTAGTAGTGATGTCGCGAACCCGAAATTTTCGTTTCGCGAACGGCGAACGCGAACTTCCGCAAATGTTCGCGAACCGGCGAACCGCCCGAAACGCCATTGACTTCAATGGGGAGGCGAATTTTAAAACACACAGGGACTCTTTCTGGCCACAATAGGGATGGAAAAGTTGTTTCAAGGGGACTAACACCTGGACTGTGGCATGCCGGAGGGGGATCCATGGCAAAACTCCCATGGAAAATTACACAGTTGATACAGAGTCTGGTTTTAATCCATAAAGGGCAGAAATCACCTAACATTCCTAAATCACAATCAATATGGATTGACACCTGACATATGACATATTGACACCTTGACATATGGATTGACACCTGTCCTCAGAGCCCCTGATGCACACGGACACAGAGCAGAATAGAGACTGGTCCCCCTACATAGGGTCACTTGGCAGATATGGATTGACACCTGTCCTAAGGATCCCTGATACACACTGACACAGAGCAGAATAGGGACTGTTCCCCTACATAGGGTCACTTGGCAGATATGGATTGACACCTGTCCTAAGGTTCCCTGATACACACTGACACAGAGCAGAATAGGGACTGGTCCCCTACATCGGGTCACTTGGCAGATATGGATTGACACCTTGTTACAAACTGCTATTTGTAACGGCCCTTTAAATGGCAAATTGCCCTGCTTCCCTGGGTTGTGGAGAAGCCTATTTGCCAGCCTCCTCCCGCATGACTATGGCCCCTGGGAGATTGTGAAAATGTATGCACTTTTATTTGGTGTGTATGGCCCTTTAAGACTGTCGGTGGGCATATTGGGGCTTATGGACTCTTTATGTGACTGGTGCTGGCCCTTTAAACACCTTTTTTGGGACATCAGGAAGATTGGGACACTGCCCCTTTAAGGCCGTGTCCCCAGACTTGTTGGGGACACGGCCCCTTTAAGACGGTGTCCCCTGTGTCCCCAGACCTGGTGCAAACCCTTTGTGCCTGCCTTGCTATTTCCCACTTGGTTCAGTAAATGGGAAATTATTTCAGCTGCAGAGACTAAGTCCCATTCGGCGATGGGACCAGGGCCGGATTAACATAGGGGCTGATGGAGCTGCAGCTCCAGGCCCAGGCCCATGGAATAGGCCCATTTAAAAAAAAAAAAAAAAAAAATTTTTTTTTTTTTTACACACTACTCTTAGGTTTGCCACCTGACTGGTATTTTAATGGCACAGACGGTATTTGAGGCTGCCTGGCCCTGCCGGTATTGCAGTAATACCAGCAATACAAATGCAGGTAATTTTCTCAGAATAAATGGAAATTACTCTGCAATACCAGCACCGGCCAGTAGGGGTCACTGTGTGTGTGGAGAGAGGCAGGGATAGGAAGTTACAAAATATCCCTGCCTCTCTCTACTACTCACTGATCCGTGGGGGAGCAGCAACACAGCACAGGGAGTCCTGACAGCAGCTCTACAGCTCAGGTAAGTGAGGGATCGGGGGAAAGGCAGCAGGGACACATGGGGACACTGAGACACTAGGGGACACATGGGGACACTGAGACACTAGGGGACATACACTAGGGGAAACTGAGACACTAGGGGACACATGGGGACCCTTAGACACTAGGGGACACATGATGACACATACACTAGGGGACACTAGGACACAGACACTGGGAGACCTGGGAACACTGAGACACTGGAAAACATGGGGACACTTAGACACTTGGGGACATATGGGAACACAGACACTAGGGGACACATGGGGACACTGTCACTAGGGGACACTGAGACAATAGGACACATGGGGACACAGACACTGGGAGACCTGGGGACACTGAGACACTAGGGGACACTGTGAGACATGTCTCCCAGTGTCCCTATATGTCCCAGTGTCCACATGTCTATGTCCACAACTGTCCCCATGTCTCCCAGTGTCCCTAAGTGTCTGTCTCCCAGCCAGTGTCCCCTAGTCTCCCAGTGTCCCCTAGTCTCCCAGTGTCTGTGTTCCCATGTCTGTGTCCCTAGTGTCTTAGTGTCCCCAAATGTTTCAGTGTCCCCATGTCTCCCAGTGTCTGTGTCCCTAGTGTCTCAGTGTCCCCATTTCTCCCAGTTTCCCTAAATGTCTCAGTGTTCCCGGGTCTCTCAGTGTCCCCAGTATCCTAGTGACATGGGGACACACTGAGACATTGGGACACTGGGAGAAATGGGGACACAGACACTGGGAGACTAGGGGACTGGGCGACATGGGGACACTGACATTGTGATACATAGGGACACTGAGACACTGGGTGACTTGCGAGACTGAGACACTGGGAGACAGGGAGACACTGGGAGCAATCCATCTATACAGCAGAATCAAACTGTGATTAGTTTGGTGATTTTATAGAATTTTCTCTGATGTCACTCCTTGTGATTTACATCATGTGATGTCACGCATAACTAATTAATTATACAAATGATTAAAGCTGGTATTTTTTTCCAAGAAAGGTGGCAACCTTAACTACTCTTCACTACTCTTGCTTAAAGGAGCACTATATGGTCAGGAACACAATCATGTATTTCTGACCCTATTATGTTAAAACCACCACCCTGGCCCCTTCTTGCCTCCCTAAATATAGTAAAATATTACTTGTATTAAATTCTGCAGCTGCTGGCTCAGAAGTGGTGGTCTGAGCAAATTACAATACTTCCCCATAGGACTGGCTGAGACTGTCAACTAGGCAGATAAGGGGCAGAACCAGCACAAGTCCAACATAGCCCTGGCCAATCAGCATCTCCTCATAAAGATAAATTGAATCAATGCATCTCTTTGAGGAAAGTTCAGTGTCTGCATGCAGAGGGTGGAGACACTGAATGACAGTGCTGCACACTAGGCAGTACTGCCCCAGGAAGCACCTCTAGCAGCCATCTAAGGAGCAGCCAGTGGAGTTATTTTCTCTGAAAACACAGTGTTTACTGCAAAAAGCCTGAATGGAATGATTCTACTTACCAGAACAAATACAATAAGCTGTAGTTGTTCTGGTGACTATAGTGTCCCTTTAAGTTTGGGAACTTAAGAGGTATGTATGGGAACAAAACTTGTGTGCACTTGCTGACATTAAAGTTAGTTTAGGTAATGCAGATGTTGGTCTCTCTAACACTGTGGCATGTCCCCTTTCTTCTACACTCACTACAGACATCTTTTCTCTGTCTCAGACTATATACCAGGAACTTCTGCCTGCTAGTAAGAAGGTAAGGAGACAAGTGGACCAGCGAGTGCTAGGGGACAGTCCTTTGAAAGAATGGAGTGAGCGCATCATTAGGATTGCAGGATTGTCAGGCAGCCTGACACGCATTCATGCCAGGCTGACCTTCCAATTCTTTGGACAAATGTTCCCCTTTTTGGGCATGTTCACCCCTTTTGGCAGGTCTTGTCACGTGATTCACGCCAGTGGCACACCCTTTTACCCCGCCCATTAACTTCCTGCTTCACTGGACACTGCTGTTAGGGGTTACTTGAAAGATGAAATCATAAATTAGAGAGGGATTAGCATAGAGTATGTGTTTTCTTATAGCTGCATCCTGTGAGTTTCCCTCCAGCACCATCTCCATCAGATACATGACGCTTGGGAGGTATGATTGTTTTAGTGTTTTTGGTCGATAAGATTCCATAATTAGGCCCATCATAATTGTCAGCACCAGGCCCACTCTGCTTTTAATCCGGCCCTGGATGGGACTTAGTCTTTTTTTCAGCCGTTTTTTTCAGCCTTATTTCAGCTGCAGAGACTAAGTCCCATTCGGCGATGGGACTTAGTCTTTTTTTCAGCCGTTTTTTTCAGCCTTATTTCAGCTGCAGAGACTAAGTCCCATTCGCGATGGGACTTAGTCGTTTTTTCAGCCTGAAATAGACCGACCTCACAGCCCAAATCTATGGAACTGTTTTGAGCAGGAAAATGTGCTTGCAGTCGGTCATAAAGGGACCTCCAGCTAACTTTTTAACCCCTGGATGGATTTGGCTGATTTTTGGTTATGTTTATGTTTTAAGTGTGCTGATTCCAAATATGTAATTATGAAGATGGGATGTGTAGTTTTAAAGTTACAGGGTATGGCTAAAAACTGTATTTTTACTGCCTGTGTTTAATTATGCTAATCTCTTCCCAAACGTCATTTCGTTCAAAGTGGAGAGAATGTTAAAAAAAAATATTTTTGTTCTGAGTGTGAGAAATGCTTTTCAGCCGCTTCTA
>OW240916.1:114400024-114485846 GCA_933207985.1 Pelobates cultripes
CACAGAAGCTGGCAGCAGTGGCAGACAACTGACTGCTATTCAATCTATAACAGTGAAAAAAGTTTTTTGTTTTTAAATCCAAGCTATTGTGACACCAGATGTAATTGGTGGCACTGACTGAGGAAATGGGCACTGTGAGCCTGACACAGAAGCTGGCAGCAGTGGCAGACAACTAAGTGCATTTACATTACATAGAAAAAATAAATAAATAAAAAGCATACCCTTATCCCTAACCTAGCTATGCTTTTCCCTATCTTATGAACAGCAGCTACACTTTCCCTCCTCTTACTAAGCATGCAGCTTGAGAATGAATCTAAAATGGATGCTGTCCAGTAGGTGGGAGGGTCTGCTAGGAGGCTGTGCTGCTAATTGGCTGGAATGTGTCTGCTGACTGTGAGGTACAGGGTCAAAGTTTACTCAATGATGACGAATAGGGGGCGGGTCGAACCGCGCATATGTTCGCCCGCCGTGGCGAACACGAACATGCTATGTTCGCCGGGAACCTTTCGCCGGCGAACCGTTCGGTACATCACTATTCTCTAGTTTAAATTTAAGTAATAATATAGGCGTGTTATGAATATATTATAAAAGTGCTCATGCTTTCTGGCGACATTTTTCTCTTATCTTGTTTTTGAAGGAGGAATTGTTTATCCAACCCATACCCTTTTCCATCTTTAATTGGTAAATAATTTGATCTTTCCACTGGGAATATTGTATTTTGTGTTGTTGTTTCCAATCTCTCGCTATTAGAATTTTGACTGCCGTAAAGCCATGAACTGCAAGATAGTATTGTGTTTTATTTAGGATGGGCCAGAACATATGCAAAAGGGCCATTTGCGGATTACTTTCTATTTTAATCTGGTCCATACCTAACAAGAACTCAAAAACCCAATCCCATAGTTTTTTACTTTTCGGGCAACTCTACCAGATGTGCATGTAACTACCTATTGCGACACCACATCTCCAACAGAATCATGAAGTATTTGAGACAATTTTAGCTAATCGTGTAGGCACCAAATACCATCTATTACTTACTTTAAAGAATGTTTCTCTTAGTGATAGATTCACACCAGACATCCCAAGAATATTGCTGAACTAAAATAGTTCTGTAAAGAGGAATGGTCAAAAATTACTCCTGACCGTTGTGCACGTCTGATCTGCAACTACAGGAAATGTTTGGTTGAAGTTATTGCTGCCAAGGGAGGTTCAACCAGTTATTAAATCCAAGGGTTCACATACTTTTTCCACCTGCACTGTGAATGTTTACATGGTGTGTTCAATAAAAATATGGCAACATTTCATTCTTTGTGTGTTATTAGTTTAAGCAGACTGTGATTGTCTATTGTTGTGACTTAGATGATGATCAGATCACATTTTATGACCAATTTGTGCAGAAATCCATATCATTCCAAAGAGTTCAGATACCTTTTCTTGCAACTGTATATATAAATTTGAATACATTATCTCTTTCTGGACCCTATTTGCAAAGATAATGGCAACTCCTCTTTTTTTTTTTGTTCATCAAGGATGCATTAAACACAACTTCATATGTCTTATATCCCTTTCTTTTCTTCTCTTTTCCAATGTGTTTCTTGCAAAAACGCAATATCAATGCTTTATTTTTTAAATAAATCATAGAAACATAGAAACATAAAATGTGACGGCAGATAAGAACCATTCGGCCCATCCAGTCTGCCCAATTTTCGAAATACTTTCATTAGTCCCTGGCCTTATCTTATAGTTAGGATAACCTTATGGCTTAAACTCCTTTACTGTCTTAACCACTGCCACTTCAGCTGGAAGGCTATTCCATGCATCCACTACCCTCTCAGTAAAGAAATACTTTCTGATATTATTTTTAAACCTTTGCCCCTCTAATTTAAGACTATGTTTTCTTGTTGTGGTAGTTTTCTTCTTTTAAATATAGTCTCCTCCTTTAATGTGTTGATTCCCTTTATGTATTTAAATGTTTCTATCATATCCCCCCTGTCTGGTATTTCCTCCAAGCTATAGATGTTAAGTTCCTTTAACCTTTCCTTGTAAGTTTAATCCTGCAATCCATGAACCAGTTTAGTAGCCCTTCTCTGAACTCGGTCTAAAGTATCAATATCCTTCTGGAGATACGGTCTCCAGTACTGTGTACAATACTCCAAGTGAGGTCTCACCAGTGTTCTGTACAATGGCATGAGCACTTCCCTCTTTCTACTGCTAATACCTCTCCCTATATAACCAAGCATTCTGCTAGCATTTCCTGCTGCTCTATTACATTGTCTGCCTACCTTTAAGTCATCAGAAATACTTCCTTTCCTCGGATACTGAGGTTAGGACTCTGTCAAATATTCTGTACTCTGCCCTTGGGTTTTTACGTCCAAGATGCATTATGCAAGATGCACTTATCCACATTAAATGTCAGTTGCCACAACTCTGACCATTGTTCTAGTTTACCTAAATCATTTGGCTTATCCCTCCTGAAACATCAACCCTGTTACATATCTTAGTATCATCAGCAAAAAATACATACCTTACCATCAAGACCTTCTGCAATATCACTAATAAAATATTAAAGAGAATGGTTCCAAGTAAACATCCCTGAGGTACCCCACTAGTGACAAGACCATGCTTCGAATATACTCCATTAACTACGACCCTCTTTTGCCTGTCACTCAGCCACTGCCTTACCCATTCAACAATATTGGAATCCAAACTTCAAGATTGCAGTTTACTAATGAGCCTTCAGTGTCAAAAGCCTTACTGAAATCTAGGTAAGCAATGTCTACTGCACCACCGTGATCTTTTATTTTAGTCACCCAATCAAAAAAATCTATATGATTAGTTTGGCCTGATCGCCCTGAAGTCCATGTGATTATAGATGTTCAACAATCCTATCCTTTAACATGGTTTCCATTACTTTTTACACTACTGAAGTAAGGCTTACTGGCTTATAGTTTTTCCTGACTCCTCCCTATTACCTTTCTTGTGAATGAGCACAACATTCACTAACTTCCAATCTTCTGGAACATAGATAAAATACACCATAAAATATAGTGTGGGTATCCAGGAGCTAACACACATATGGAAATGAATAAAATAAGATAAAATACAAATAGTGAATAATTACTAACCCTGCTTGCGAAAACAACAGTGGGCTGATGGTACCAATGTCAGATAATATACTTTTATATACATAAAAGATAATTATAATATGTAACAAAGCATATCCGTCTGAGGAACTGATTGCTCAATATTAAAGTGCAACAGTGTCACAGTGGTGAAAAAGTATCTGGAAATGTTAATATAGCAAATACATTTATTAAAAATATTCCAAGTATAAAAATGACGATAAAAATCATACAGCAAAATATCTAGTGTATAGGGAATCAATTTAGCAAGGAAACCTTAGGTCAAGACCCTGATGGATGAAGATTGTGAGAGTAGACCTATTCTCTGTGTCCTGGCAGCCGGTGAGGACGGCATGCGTCTCACAGTGCATTCAACCTCAGACCTCACGGGATGATGTTAGCAGCAGATCCAGAATCAGAAGCAAACAGGAATACTCGCTGTCAAATCCCAACTTGCAATTGTTGTGCTCGACTTGATCGTGAAGCTTGTCTTACGCGTTTCGAAGGGATACACACCTACTTCATCAGAGACTTTGTGAACTACATGGCATTAGGCAGCTTATATATACAAGTGCCCTAAATTGACAGTTAGTCATATGCAATGTAATAATATAATCAAAAACAATTTCCAATAATGTATTCTGTTGGTGTTCAAACCTAAATGTTTTCTAACACTGAGAATAAAATGGCAATATAGTATGTTGACATATTACACATATGACATGATATTTTGAAATCTTATAGTAAAATATAGGTGTATGATTGAAATACACTAAAACAATCATAGAACATTTCCAATAATGCACTCTCTTATTGTTCTTACATCAATTATTGTATGACTCTGTGAATAAAATAGTAATAATACAAAGTAATAGACTGAATAGATATCATAATCTTTTAGAATCTTGTAATAGGACGTAGGTTTAAATGGAGTCCAGTACGAAGTCCAAATATAATGTTTTCCAAAAAGGATGTATTGAGATGTTTAAACTATCTCTAAGTCTAAAGTTAAAGGGACACTATAGTCACCCAGACCACTTCAGTTCAATGAAGTGGTCTGGGTGCCAGGTCCCTCAGGTTTTAACCCTGAAGATGCAAACATAGCAGTTTCAGAGAAACTGCTTTGTTTACACTGCAGGGTTAAGCCAGCATCTAGTGGCTGTCTTCCGGACAGCCACTAGAGGCACATCTGCGACGCTGGAGGCATATTATGCCTCCATCACGCAGAGTGTCCATAGGAAAGCATTGAAAAATGCTTTCCTATTGACAGCTTGAATGCCCGTGCGGCACTTGTCGCGCATGCTCATTCGGCTCCGCTGACGTCGGCAGAGGGAGCTGACGTTGGCGGGGGAGGAGAGGTCACCAGCACTGAGGGAGTCTGGTGCTGGAAAAAGGTATGGGGGGGGCACCCTCAGGGCACTATAGTGTCAGGAAAACCGCTTAGTTTTCCTGACACTATAGTGATCCTTTAAGATAGATATTGCCTGTGGTGCCAGTGGGTATTAAAATTAATATTTTCAGTAAAGTTAATACAATAAATAAAAACAATAAAAAAGGCTGCGCACATAAAATAAAATCCAATTAAAAGGAAAAGAAAAAAGTCCAGCTGGTTTCTCCTCACAGGTGTCCTTGGTTGATGAGGTCTTCTACTATTGTAGTGGTTTCACTTATTATGAAAGATAAAAAGAGAAAAAAAGGGGACAACCAATGGTGTAGTACGTAAAATTCAGATATAGACGTAAAAATAATAGTATAAAACTCACATTTACCAGAGCTAATGTCCAGCTCTGGAGTGAAGCGCGTACAGCGGTTTAATCCCCGCTTATGGGATATAAGGCAGGTTCCTCTCCGTGAATGGTATCCAATTCTCGGGATAAAAGAAACAGCCAATAGTGCTCACTGTGTGACAATATTAGTGAAATAGTAAAAGAAATGTACTTACAAAATAAGAGCAGACCCACTGCTCTATGATGACAGCTTGGGTGGATTGATCCCCACCTAAGGATTTCTTTGGGTACAGGAAACTTCCAGGAATTTTCAAGGTTTCTAAAACCAGTAAAAAATAAATAAAATAACAATAAAAGGCCAGGGTAAAAAGGAGAGGTATGTGTCTATAAAAAAGATAATTGGCACAAACAAATGACCAAAAATGCTTTAATATATATAAAAAACACAATATTCAAATATCCATAACGCGTTTTGTCACAAAAGGACTTTTTCAAATGGAATAACATGTTTTACCTGGCACATAGATGTTATATAAGAACATAATTAATTTAATTTTGGCGCCAAAACTTGGTCCATCCAATCAAAAATAAAAACATATTTAAAACTTTAGAATACATAAATAACTTAATAGAAGCATAGTTCATAATGTTACAACATGATTCTAATATATGTGAATCTAAAACGAGGGTGGGAAAGTATGAATTTAGACATTTAAAAATAGTCACATGACCGGCGGCACTTCCGCATTTCGGAAGTTTAGCCGCAATGCTACATGGGAAATGTAGTTAAATTTTGCCGCGAGCGAAGGCCACTTCGAAAATAACCTAAGCATGAACATTTTATTATTTTATGTTTGTCTAGTGTGATTTCGGGGGTTTATTAATTAAAACGAAGGTGCAAAATAGTAATTTAGAGCAATAAAAGGTGGTCACATGGTTTTGGGCATTAATGGCCGAAATGCCTTATGGGAAGTGTAGTTTAGGTAGCAGCTAAGACTTAATGATAAAAAGCAAATATACAATGTATACTCATAACATCTTAATCAATGAGAGAGATAATATGGAGAATATGATTATAAATACATTTGTAATAAAGGGAGCTGAACAATAATACAAAAATTAAAGAGCAGATACACCTTATACTAAAAAGGGAACAATGCAAATTGGAGGGGCAGAATAAATAAAGGATAATAATAAAAGAGTAGGTTTAAAAAGATAAAAATGAGTAACAATAAAACCATAGTTTAAAGGTACAGGCATCAAGTTACATAAATATTCATAGAAAGTTGTGTAAGTCAAAATCTGCGTTGAAGCCATGGGGGATAAGAGTCTGAAGTTGATACACCCATTCCATCTCTGTTTTTCGAAGTAGCTTTTTTATATCACCTCCACGCCAAGAGGTAGAACATTTTTTTATACCGATACATTTTAGTAAGCGTGGATCTTTATTGTGCATAATAAAATGTTTGGATACTGTATGGTTTAGGTATCCATTTTTAATATTTCTGCAATGTTCGCTCAGTCTTATCTTTAAGCACCTTGTGGTCATCCCCACATACTGGAGGCCACATGGGCACTTGAGCAGATAAATAACATTTTTCGTATGGCAGCATATAAAGTCATAAATATCATACACTTTTTTGGTTTGATTGGACATGAATTTTGTAACTTTAGGTGAAATGACATGATCCGCAGTTTTACACACAATACATTGTTTACATCTATAAAAACCTTTCGTCTGAGGGAAAAAGGATAGATTTTTTGAAGGAGATTTTTTAGTAAAATTTGTAGTTAAAATAGATTTAAAATTGGGTGCATCTCTAAAAACAATGTTTGGGTGAGTGGGTATAATGGGATTAAGTATCTCATCGTGTTTGAGTATATGCCAGTGTTTTCTTATTATTTTTTTAACATCGTTGCTTTTGTTATTAAAATTAAAAATAACTGGAAGTGATATAGTTTCATTATTTTCTTTATTTTTGTATATCAGAAGTTCATTTCGTTCTTTTTGTTTAATGCCGAAAACCATGTGACCACCTTTTATTGCTCTAAATTACTATTTTGCACCTTCGTTTTAATTAATAAACCCCCGAAATCACACTAGACAAACATAAAATAATAAAATGTTCATGCTTAGGTTATTTTCGAAGTGGCCGTCGCTCGCGGCAAAATTTAACTACATTTCCCATGTAGCATGCGGCTAAACTTCCGAAATGCGGAAGTGCCGCCGGTCATGTGACTATTTTTAAATGTCTAAATTCATACTTTCCCACCCTCGTTTTAGATTCACATATATTAGAATCATGTTGTAACATTATGAACTATGCTTCTATTCTAAAGTTTTAAATATGTTTTTATTTTTGATTGGATGGACCAAGTTTTGGCGCCAAAATTCAATTAATTATGTTCTTATATAACATCTATGTGCCAGGTAAAACATGTTATTCCATTTGAAAAAGTCCTTTTGTGACGAAACGCGTTATGGATATTTGAATATTGTGTTTTTTATATATATTAAAGCATTTTTGGTCATTTGTTTGTGCCAATTATCTTTTTTATAGACACATAACTCTCCTTTTTACCCTGTCCTTTTATTGTTATTTTATTTATTTTTTACTGGTTTTATAAGAAACCTTGAAAATTCCTGGAAGTTTCCTGTGCCCAAAGAAATCCTTAGGTGGGGATCAATCCACCCAAGCTGTCATCATAGAGCAGTGGGTCAGCTCTTATTTTGTAAGTACATTTCTTTTATTATTTCACTAATATTGCCATACAGTGAGCACTATTGGCTGTTTCTTTTATCCCGAGAATTGGATACCATTCACGGAGAGGAACCTGCCTTATATCCCATAAGCGGGGATTAAACCGCTGTACGCGCTTCACTCCAGAGCTGGACATTAGCTCTGGTAAATGTGAGTTTTATACTATTATTTTTACATCTATATCTGAATTTTACGTACTACACCATTGGTTGTCTCCTTTTTTTCTCTTTTTATCTTTCATAATAAGTGAAACCACTACAATAGTAGAAGACCTCATCAACCAAGGACACCTGTTTGGATAAACCAGTTGGACTTTTTTCTTTTCCTTTTAATTGGATTTTATTTTATGTGTGCAGCCTTTTTTATTGTTTTTATTTATCTTGTCTTAAAGGGTTTGAGGGATTCCCCTTTTTTAAGGTTGCTGCCCAATAGTTATCTAGCGCTGTCTCATTCTTCTTATTTAATACAATACATAGTAGCATAGAAAAAATATTTATACAAGGCATAATTTCAGAGAAAAAAATTGATACTGTATTCTACAGCACATACTTATTGTGGATACATATAAGTGAGGATAGGACTAAGGGAAGGAGAGACATAATATTAGGGTAGATGAAAGGATATAGCAGAAGTATATCTCTAGATGAAAGCGAAAATGGGTGGACTTTAGGCATAATCTGTATGCATTATAGTAGTGATAAAAGTGAAGATGAGACTAAAATAAGGAGCCAAGATGTGGATACATTAGTAAAACTGAATAGAAAAGAGACACTATGTTAGAGTAAATGGACATAAATCTGTAAAACAAAATAAGAGTGAAAATAGCAGTACACATAAATGAAAAGAATAGAAATATAGATCTAAAGAGAAACGTAAATATGTAGCTAAAACTACAAATAATAAAAAATCTAAATAAATATAAAGAAAAAAATTAATAAAAATATAAATAGAAATAAAAAGAAAAAAAGAAAAAGAAATATAAGAAAATAAAGAAAAAGAAAAAGAAAAAAATAACAATAAAAATAATAAAAAATGGAAAAAATATAAATATAAATAATTAGATAAAGATAAAAATAGAAATAATAAAAAGAAAAATACAAGTATAGTAAAATAAAATAAGATAAGATAAGAAATAGAAAATAATTATAAACAGTACAAGAAAATAATAAGAGAGACGAAAATGAACATCAAGCATGCCTCTGAATGGATAAGTTATATAGGGAGATAATAGCACCCCCCACATAAGTGACTAAAAGACTAACTGAGACACTCACTAACTATACTCGGTACCTGAGAATGTCTCCACAACACCACTACACTCAGTGCCTGAGCTTTATCTGTCATTTCACTTGTGAAAAAACTCTGTCAAACATACTATCATATACAAACAACATTTTTGTGACTTTGTATTCTCTATCCCATCCATAACTCATATTTTTATGTTTATATTTATAGTCGTTAGGATTGTGCCTACGATCTCAACTAGCCAATTATTTATATATACTCCCCAATTTATATATTCATCAAATCAACATCCCCCAAACAGGTGAGAATTTTTTTTAAAAAAAGTTCAGATTGATTTTCTTCTCTCCAATTTCTTCTTTCTTCCTTCTCTTCTTCCTAAAAATTATGCATCCTTTCTTCTAAAAATTATGCATCCTTTCTTCTTCCTTTTTCCCCTCATCTCACTCTCCCACCATCTTTCTGTCCCCCTCTTCCTCAGAACTTATCAACTCATAAGGCGTTCTCTTTTGTCCAGACTTCTATTTCTTTAGGATCATAAAAAACTTTCCTTGTATCTTTCCAAAATACAATGATTGATCTTGGTATTCCCCAGCGGTATCTTACTTTATGCTGTTTTAGAGGAATTAGAGTGTCACTGAACCTTTTTCTCCCTGTTCTTATATATGGTGATAAATCAGGATAAATCACAATATAGTTGAATCTTTCATCCACAATGACTTTTTCTTCACTGGTTCACATAACCTGTTATTTTAATTGTAATGAAAATAATCCTGCTATAACATCTCTTGGCATGGTTTCAGGTATGTTCTGTGGTTTTATTATTCTATAAACATAGTCTAACGCCATATCTTGATTTCTCAAATCTATGTTTAACGCAGCAAAAAGTTCCAGCAAAAATATTTTCATTTTATCTTCTATGATCGATTCTGAGATGTTTTTATATACGGATATTCTTTCTTTTAGCTTTTTCATCCCATTCATTAATTTTCTGTTCAAGTGTTTTAATTTCGACCTCCATTTTCTATTGTGACTCTATCACCATTTTATACTGACTTTCCATTTGTTCATATCTTTCTTCGATCTTTATTATCTTTGACCCTACTTCCTCTATTTGCTGTTTTAATTGAGCTGCACTTTTTTGGATCTTTGTTTTAAATGTTTCTGTTTGTTGTTGTAAGTTGAATTTAACAAATTCTTGTAAATTAATAGAAGAGTCTCTCCTTTCCTATAATACCAATTCTTCCAATGTCAGGCTATCTGCCCTTGATTTATTTTGTTGTTCTTTATTGGATTGTGGGGGAAAAATGTTGAGACTCCTTTATCTTGTTTAGTATCCTTTTTTATGTCTCTTTTTTTCTGTGCTTTTATGGCAGCCACGTTTAATATGGTTGTTTAACAATTGTTTAACAATTGCCTTTTAGCTTTCAAGCCACTCTATTTCAGTAACCTCTTGATCACAAAGAGCCAATTAAACCATTATGCGTTAAAAAAAAAAAAAGGAACTATATTTCGCACTTTAAATAAAGCCCTTAGCTTCCCTTTCCCTTAACCCCTTTCCCTTTGCTTTATAGTGTAGTTCGGGTTTGCTGCTTCTTTTGCCAGCTATATTTCCAGTTTTAGTCCCTTATAATCACTTTTATTTCTTAGTTCTTTTATTTCTTAGTTCTTTAAAACTTCACTATGTAGCCGACTATGTTAACAGCTTATCCCCGGCATTCCTTTCATTAGTATTAACAAGAAAAGCTACTTTCCACTTATCATGCCTGGCTGGTATGTCCAATTTCCTTCCTTCAGACCCTTACGACTTTTATTTTTCTGTACCGCTTCACAGAGCACCGTCTTGCTCTTTCCACCTGACAGATCTGTCCCCTCCATATCACAACCAGAATTCTTTGACCCGTTGCCTCTATCTTTTGCTCAATGCAAGTCTCCGTTCAATCACTTCTCTTCATTTAGCTTTACTGTCTGCTGAATGCCATGACCACAAGACCACCAACAGCCGACCACAGTATTCTGCCCCTCAGTCCCTGCCTCCTGATGTGCAAGAACGTCCGCACGTCATCACGCCCCTGTTTTACATTTTATTTTCTGGGTGCTTCTCAGCTTTGAGCGCATATGTATCACTTCCGGTGTTTCAGACATTCAGTAATGGCAGCCAGAAGTCCAAAAAGGAGAGGGGCAAACCTTTGGGCTACAGATTATATTATCAGAGAGGTCTCCCTCAGTACATATAGAGTTTGCAGAGCCCATAATAAGCACTCTGGATTATAAATAGCTATTACAAAAGGATTCATGATGTTTTAAAGTCTTCAAAGACAATTTTGTGTGCCAGTGATATTCCTTTAAACAAAACATGAAAATAAAAAAGATTATGCATAGAATATATCTAAAAGACAATACACATTCTGTATCAAATATTGTAAATATATTACACATCCCCCCACTTCATTTGTTAAAGTGCTTCCTAGTCTTGCTCATTAAAGGGAAACTATTTGCAGTATGACCACTTCATCTCATTGAAGTAGTCTCGGTGCAGTGTCCCTGTCTGTTTAATCCTGCAATGTAAAATATTGTGGTTATTGGAGAAACTACAATAATTACATTGCAGGGTTAATTCCACCTCAAGTGGCTATATTCCAGACAACAAGTAGAGGGGCTAACTGGGCCCTAACAGAGTTTTACTCTGTGAAAAAATGTTGGACATCCTCATGCAAATTCACCGTAGTAATACACTGATACAGTGCTTTCCTATGGGTAAGCTTTAATGCGCGAACGACAAACGCCATGCATGTACATCAGTTCCCACCATCGCAGTGAGAAGGAAACCTAGCCAGCAGTGAAGGAACCTCGGCAATGTAAAGAGGTAAGTGAAAAAATGTGTTTTAACCCTGTAATGTTAGGGACCAAGACACTATTGGGTTTGTAATAGTAACGCTATAGTGTTCCTTTAATTACAGAATTACTTGTGGTTCTATGGACTCGTCCTCTCATCTCCTCATTCATGAAACAATTCACATTATAATCTGGTTTAGACACCTTCTGCACTGTTAGTTACAGAGCAGGAAGTGCTATGAAGCATAGAAGGTAACACACCTTTTATTAACAGAATTACAGCTTTAAAATGCCCCTAACTATAGAATCTTGATAACACAGAAATAGGTAGAAAAAAAGTATGTACAGATGAAATTCTGGTTATGACAGTATATCACACAGTGTCTGTATTTACTTCACAGTAGCACTGACTATAAGATTTACTTAAAGGGAAACTATAGTGCCAGAAATACAAAGCTGTATTCCTGGCACTACCAACCCCTACCAACCCCCCTCCCTCGCGCCTCCCCTCCCCCCCCCTCTTCTGGTAAATAAAGATTTAAAATCTCTTTATTTACTTACCTTTTCCCAGCGCTGATGTCCCTTGGTGCTGGGTCGATTCTTCGCCCCCTCCTCCATCACACAATGAGTGGGGTCTAATGTGCATGTGCAGCATATGAATCAATGCATTCCTATGGGGGAAAATCAAACGCTTGAGATCCTCATGCAGAGAGAGATACCAGACCAAAGGTCCATTTTAATTCAGGAAGCCCTCTAGTGGCTGTCTAGCAGACAGCCACTGAGGTCAGACTTAGAGCTGCAATGTAAACATTGCAGTTTCTATGGAACTGCAATGTTTTACATTGAAGCACTGAGTGCAAAAGGGACAGTGCACCCAGATCAATTTAATTAGCTGAAGTGGTCTGGGTGCCTACAGTGTCTCTTTAAATATACCTTTAGACCCATGGAAGTCTTATCATTTGTTGGTTGTAACCTAAATAATAAAATATCTACTTTGAAATTTTAGAAATGCGTATCATTGTTCATGGATCTGCAAAGCTCTGTTATGGTTTAAGACTTAGGTATGCAGAAAGCTGACAATTTCCCTGATGAAGACAGTTGAATGGGAACGTAACGACAAGGTATGTTTTATGGCCTTTGATCTCTCTGGGTTTACTCTGAAGCCTGCAAAGTGGAGAAAATACATAGCTAAGCCTAATTTTCTAACTGTACACGTCCAGGTCAGAGATATAGAAATCAATCATAATGAAGCCAAAGGGACAATGTAGTCAGCAACAAACTGTAGCTGGGTGTACCACAAATTGGAAACATTGCAGTTTAAAGAGAAGCTTTTCTATTTAGAATAGGCTACCATCAATACTGCATATTGATTATGTTGACCAATACTACAGAAAATTATCAGAGATGTATGACTGGCTGGATGTGCTCAGACACTTCAAAATATAAAACGGACCCCATTATGGTGATCTGCAGAAGTTGAAGCAATTACAAACACATTCTTAATGTTTAATGCATTAACTACATGATGTATAAAATGTGGGGATCAACGCCACTCTGCAGCGCCCCTCTATATTTTCAAATCAACATCTGAATTTTTTACAAATTGTCTCACAACCTTGAAAAGCAGAAAGCAAAGATTGCAGCTCGCATTCAATATAGATAGCCATGAAAAAAATTGCTGAGTCAGCAAAACCTATAGGCATATGAATCAACAGCACATAAACAAAAAGCACTATCTACTAAAATATAAACCATGAAAAAAAACACATTTAAAGTTACCTGGCTGCTTTTAACATATTTGTTTAACACAAAATAGCATGACATGTATTTAAAACATAAGATGTTTTGCTAACAAAACATTTGGGCTAACGCAAACAGTAGGTGTGTGTGTGGTTACATGGCTGTTCAGTTATACTTTATAATTTACATTATGTTATTAATTTATTCATTCATCATTTACAGAGAGGACATATTTTAGAAATCATATGGCATAATTTATTTTCTCAAGAATTTTCAGGACGTATGATCAACATAAAAAACTAAATACAAAAAAAAACAAGTCCTGCGCTCACTCCCATCACTCCTGGGCGTCAGCAACGGACACAGTACACATCGGCCCCAATACATACAGTAAACACCAAAGAAAATGTTACCTGCACTTTCTTCTAAATCCCTATGTATATTTAAACAAATGGAGGTCATTTAGTTACTCCAATGGCCAAAACTAAACATTATTATATATGTGAGATATGATTATTTGTAAATAATTTGTTAAGTAGGGGCTTGGAATTGGCTCAAGAAGTTTAGGAAACAAATATGCCATGGGCTGGTATGAATGCCTTGTCAAACTATTTTCTGTCTGAAAAACTATGGTTTGGCACATCATTTAAACAAAATGTCACCCAGTTTTTTGTTTGGGCTAAGTATCATAAAAATACATATACTAAAAGGATAAATAAAATATCACTACTTTTGTGGACTATATTATTTATTAAGCTTTTAAACATTTTTATCATTGCAGAGAAACAGCATTTCAGACAATCAACAGAGGGAATATGTAAGAAACAAGCTTCATACAGAATATGCATTTTTGCAGAAGGAAAACATTGTAATCAATCATCAGACTGTGGTATTCGAAATGAAATCAGCTGAGATGTATTTAACTGCCTGGCAGCAACAAGCAATGTCTCCAAGCATATGTGCTGTTGTTATCAAGAAGGCAGGAGAAAGAGCAAACTGGATAAGTCTGGTAATAACTACTGTCTATACAGACAAGTTGCATCACAAAATATGCTACAAGCAAATTTACATTCACCAACAAACAGATAAAATCAAAAGGGAAAATTATATGATATGGTAATGATGAAATACGAATATATTCATGATTCCATTATTTTCCTTAATGGAGTTTGATAAATGAAAACCCATTGGTGAGGATCTACAAGCCAATACTTCAGAACAGGTTTCATTAACAAGCGTATTATTTTTTTCTGGTATTTTACCAAAATGTGTACACTGAGGTAAATGTTTAAAATCCACAGTGTTATCCTGTAACCGAGCTTAGGCTGAATTACCAGCCACACCCTTAATGACTTGTAACAGGGACTCCAAAACCTTTCCTAGCTTTGCCTGCTGGTCAACCCCAGGGAGGCACTGACCCAATAGATTGTACTGACCTGTTCACCAGCTCCTGTTACCGGTACTTTCCCAGCTTTTCTTCCTTTTTCCTGACTCTCTTGACTTTTTGCTCCCTCTGGTGGGTGATGGAGAGTAAATTATTCTTGGCCTTCAAATTGTAAATTATGCTAGCTTTAATGTACCTATAATCTTAATTTTGTTAATGACAGGAGGCGAATATTTTGCTTAAGTCTCTCTTTAGTTAAGCTCCACAGCAGCATATTTTAACATAGTAACAGGATAAACCAATCAGAAAAAAGTAACAGGATGCAAAACTCCCTCCCACTGATGTCACTTCCTCTTTCTGGCTGCGAAACAAACCAATAACAGGAAACGGAGAATAACTGGAAGAAAATCTCAGCATAGAAGATGAGATGTGTTCAAATCTGAGAAGAACCAGAACTAGGCTTGACATCTTGAAGGAGGTTTAAACTGAAATAAAAAAACAGAGGATTAATTCCAAAATTTTACTATTAGCATGACGTAAAGTCATGATTTTATTAATGACGCGGAGGCTTCTCTTTTTTTAATTTTCCCTCAACAGCGAAGAGAGATGTATACAAAAAAAGAGAGAAAAAACAACATAACATTTGCATATTCACAGTGCTACCAATAGTATCCACCCCCTTAGTATATAAGGTGTAGCACTCCATCCTTCTTCCTCTTCCTCTTTCCGTAGCGATCCGAAGACCAGCTGATAACCAAAACGATAAACTTGAACTGAAATTGGAACAACGGGCAAACTGTAGAATTGTGCTCCAAAACTTCAACACCTCGAGAGAAGTATTCAGGCTAAAATGAGAGGAGAAATATGGTAATATCTCGATTGTCACCTGGTTGTAACATATACTTCAACATAGGCAGTTATCTGGGCCTAGAGACAAGCTCTATTGTCATGATGCCATCATACATGATATACATACGTAAGACCATATCCAACATGATAAACCAACCTTTATGGCCACTTACCTGAGTGAAGAAAGGATTCTAATATGAAAACCTGAGTAGATCGACACAACTAATCTACGACTGTCCATCATGTTAATCTCAATAATTCCACCCAGGGAGGGCAGGAGGGAATAATACTCGCCTCCGTGTCATTAATAAAATCATGACTTTACGTCATGTTAATAGTAAAATCTTGGAATTGTATTAAAGACACAGAGGCTCCTATTATGCTCTTTTAAAGCTGAGCTATAACCCTTTCTGAGAAATGCTGGATAGGTTTAAAATAAAAATCCCGGAATGTACATTCCGTAGACCAATCTGCGGCCTTCAAGATGTCTTCCAATCGACATCCTATTGCTGATGCCTTAGAGGCCATAGCACCTCTGACAGAGTGGGATGAGAAGACCGTGATATTTATCCTGGCCGAAGCCAATAATCACTTGATCAAATGAGCGAGAGTAGGTGTAGTTCCAGGGAGATGCGGTTTCTTTAGCAAGATGAACCAAGGTCCGTCATTTGACGAGCGTAGAGTAGAAGTGCGAGATTCGTATTCTTTTAAGCACAGCATCAGGCATAGATTGGGTTGATTTGGAATTCTTGGGTAGAAGACCTGCTTAGTTGCCGATTTCGTTCTCCGCCAGATATGGAATGACACCCCTTCCGGAGTGAACACAAGGGCCTGCCAGTCCAAAGCCCTCGCGTCGGACACTAGCTTACAGGATAGCAGGCAAAGTAGCATAAGTAATTTTGCCAACAATTGTTTTAATGACAATTCCGTGTTAGAGGGCCATTCGTCTAGGAGCTTGAACACTACGTTAACGTCCCAAAAGGATCCATATCTAGGTTTAGGTGGGTGTGAGAAATAAACACCCCTGAGCAGACAACAGACCAAGGGATTCTGTCCGAGTAGAAGTCCGTCCACGATATCATGGCCTGCCAAGATTGCCGATCGGTACATGTTGACGGTGTGGAAGGCCTTGCCTGATTCGAGTAGGTGCATCAGGAAATTCAGTACAGTATTTACAGAGGTTGATACGGGATCCACTAATCTCTCCAGGCACCAATTGGACCACGTCCTCCATGCCGCAGCATACGAACGCCGTGTTCCCGGTGCCCAAGCGTTTGCCAGGAGTTGGGTAGTTGTTCTCGAAACCTCTGTGATTTCCCAGGGTCCCCAGAAATGAGCCACGCGATGAGCCGAGTTCTATCAGGTTGTGATTCTCCCCATCCGGATTGGTTAGCAGTTGATCCGGTAGCAACCGTGGGCAATTGATCGCCATTTCCAGTAGGTGGGGGAACCAAGGTTGAGATCTCCAGCATGGTGTTATCAGGACCATCATGTTCTTGTAGCGTCAGAGATACGCCAGAGTCCAAGCAATCAGGTTGAATGGAGGGAAGGCATATGCTCGTCCCTTGGTCCAGTCCTAGAGGAACGCATCTGTTGCCATGGCTTCTGGGTCTGGTCGCCAGCTGAAAAACTGAGGAAGCTGTGTGTTCAGTCTGGATGCAAAAAGATCCACACTCAAACCCCATAACTGAGCGATCTTGTAGAATACCTTTGGTTGAAGCCTCCAATCCCCCAAGTCCCTCAGGTATCGGGAGTTCCAGTGTAATTGTTCAGCCCCGGTATGTGTTCCGCGGTTACCAACACATTGTTCTGCAAACAATAATGCCAGAAGTCTTGAGCCAAGACCGCTAAGATGCGTGACTTGGTACCTCCCAGATGGTTTATCTACCTGACTGCCGAGACGTTGTCCAACTTGAGTAGGATCGAGCATGTAATGCTCCTGGGTGAGAGGCTGCGGATGGCAAATGAGGCTGCCAGCAGTTCCAGGGAGTTTATATGTAGGAACGATTCATCTACTGAACATCTACCTCAGGTGGATATGGAGCCGCAAAGCGCGCCCCAGCCATGTAAGCTTGTGTCCGACTCTATCACGAGATCCGGGGTGGAACCGAAGATCGCTTGTCCGTAACCACCAGTTCAGTTCTTCCCTGGACTCCTCGTCCAGGGTGACGTTGGTCTCGTATGATTGGCCATTTCATAAGCAGGATGCTTTCAGTCATTGTAGCGCCCGATAGTGTAATGGTCCCGGGAAGATCGCCTGGATGGAGGCCGCCAGTAGTCTGATCACTCGTGCCAGTTGTCTCAGAGAAATGTCTGGACAGTTCATTAACCGCCTTATTTCCCTTTTAATGTTGGACATCTTTTCTGTTGGGAGGCATAGAATTTGCCGGACGGAGTCGACTCGGAACCCCAAGAATTCCATCTGTTGAGAAGGTTGTAGCACCGATTTCACCCAGTTCACCAGGAAACCGAGGTTCTGGAGGAGGTGAAGGGTCCATGACAAGTGGGTTAATAGTAGGGACTGTGTCCCAGAGAGTATGAAGATATCATTTAGATATATAATAAGACAGACCCGTGTAACCTGAGAAAGGCCTCCACTGGCTTCAGAACTTTTGTGAAGCACCAGGGAGCGGAGGACAGTCCGAAAGGAAGGCATGAGAAATGCCATTTCTTTGTGCCCCACCGGAATTGCAGCAGATTCCTGTGATCCGGCGCTACCGGGATTGTTAGATACGCGTCCTGTAAATCGAGTTTTACAATCCAGTCTCCTGGGAGGAGCAGGTCTCGGAGGCAGTGTATGCCCTCCATCTTGAAATGCTGGTATTGGAAAAAGGCATTGAGGGATCGCAGGTTGATGACCGGGTGGACGCCTCCGCCTTTTTTCGGCACTAAGAACAGGTTGCTCATAAAACATGGTGTATCTAACAGGATTTCCTCTATAGCATTTTTGGTCCGCAGGACCCTGATCTCCGAGGAGATGAGCTCGTGGTGGGACTTTGGTATGTGGAGCCCACATGGTGGGGAGTCCTGAAAGGGAAGACCAGTCAATTCTAGGTGGTAACCCTCAACTGTCAGATGTGATCATGGCCCAAGCCTGAGAGAACAAAGCCAATCTTCCCCCCACATTAATATGGGAAAAATGGGGAAAAATTGTACTCACCAAAAGTGCGTTTTCCTGTGGATGTTCCAAGGCCTTCTTCAAGAGGGGGAAGAACGCTCTTGGTTCGGTCTCTGAGTGTTGAAGGAGCCTCTGCTCGGTCTTGAGAAACCTCGGGAGTTGCAGCCGGGTAGACGGCTCCTACCTCTACCAGCTCCACCGAAAACCTTTTGGTTGAAGACTCGTTTAATGGATGATTGGGCTTTGTCCAGAGCCGTGAAGGTATTTACGTATGAGCCTAGGTCTTTTACGAAGGACTCACCGAATAACAATCCTTTAGCTGAAGCCCCTGGTTCAGTGGATGCCATGCTAGCTAGTTTGGGTTCTATCTTGAGCAGGATAGCTTTTCTGCGTTCAGTAGACATTGGCATTTACGATCATACAGACTATGCATTGGAGCCAGCCAAACACCACCTCAAAGTCCAATTGTGCCTCACCTGACTGAGCTGCTTCCAGCAGTTCATATAATTTAGTGACGGGACCTAGTGTGTCTAGGAACATGCCCTGACAGTTACTGAGGGAATAGTCTAGTCCCTTCTTTGGCTTCCAGCCGGTTTTAGCCAGGAACTGAACTATCTGTGGGTTCACTTCAGGGTTTTTTGCCACTGCATCCGGTATAATGGGTCGGGGACATTCCGCTCTCAGCTTGTTACGACCCTCCTGGGAGAGGGATTTACGTACCCTGAGGGCTAAGTATTGAGCGATATGCTCAGAGGGCTCCCATTCAGCAGAGCTCGGATGTCTTAAATTATCCGGGTCAAACAAGGGCATCTCTATGGTGTCGCGGGCTGCGTCTGTCCCGAGCACCTCTGACTGTGCCACGGCATGAGTTGGTGCCGATGGGAACTGTTTTCCCTGGAGGCTCTCACCCTCTGAGAACTCATCCTCGTAAGGATTCGAGTAATGGTCGTCTGACCCCTCAACCCCCTCATCGTTTGAGTCAGACAGTATATCATGGGCCCGCGCCCGTTTCCATTCTCTGGCCGCCGTAGCCCTGGCCTGTAGCTCTAATGTGCGGTTGTTGCGTGCCATCACAGACAGCCAGAGGTGTGTCAATCAAAACAGGATTTACCTGTGTGGGGGAGGGGTCTTGAGAATGTCTGCACTTGCCTAGCCCTGGTAATGCCCCTTCAGGGGTTGTAAGTGACTATACAGGGGCAGCGTGGGTAGGGTTTGGGGCTTGCATGAGAGCCTGAGTAATGGATTGTGAAATGGTAGAGGACATAGCCCCCATGGCTGAAGAGATGGCCTTAGTGATAAAGCATCCAGTGGTGGCATCCAGTATGCTCTGGAATTATTCTGAGCCTATGAGGCCAGGGTCAGCATGGGGGTCAGTAGTGCCCACTGGGGGACTAGGATGGCAAGGGAGGTTATCACCAGCAGACTGCATGGCAGAAGATAATGACTGCAAGAATGAAAATAACAAATAGAGTGCAAGGATTGCTTAACCCAAGCACAGGACAGGGAGGGAACAAAGGAGAAGGGAGAGATCTAATATATACTCAATGTACCCGTCCGGAGTGCGCCAGCAGGGAGTGCCATTTGATATGTCCGACACCCACAATGTACGAGCGCCTAAGATGGCCACCGCCTGAGTGGAGACGGAAAAAACCCAAAAGATGGCCATCGTGAGCGTACTGCGCATGCGCACTGCTCGCGAGCGGTGAAAATGAAAGTGAAACTAACCGCCACACAGACGAGAGAGGTCCGTCGGTGGGTATCAGCAATGTGGCCGGGAATGGAGCAGGGGAGTGTGGATGGACCCCCGCTGGCGATTCCCGGCAGAGTGTGACCGGGGATGGGAGCACCCACAAGGAGGGGGGGAAAGGGGAGGAAACAGGGCTGGGACACAGCAATAGAATGCAGCAATAGCTCCCGGTTACACAAAACAAATATGACAGATATATAGTCACAATATCAGATACACATATATTATCAAGTCAGTGGGGAGCAATATACAGAAATAAAGTCCTAAATGAATAGGAATAACCTGTAAAATCCCATAATAAATACACAAATAGCAGTCGGAGGATAATGTACTTAGCTGATCTGTGGGAGCAGCAAAGAGAGAGGGAGAAGGATGGTGTGCTACACCTTATATACTAAGGGGGTGGATACTATTGGATACTACTGTGAATATGCAAATGTTATGTTGTTTTTTTCTCTCTTTTTTGTATACATCTCTCTTCGCTGCCGAGGGAAAATTAAAGAAAGAGAAGCATATTAGGAGCCTCTGTGTCTTTAATAAAATCTAAGAATTGGATGTCTAAATGTATGTCGCCAAACTGTATTAAAATAAATACTCAAATAATGAATATACAGTCAGGTCCATAAATATTGGGACATCAACACAATTCTAATCTTTTTGGCTCTATACACCACCACAATGGATTTGAAATGAAATGATGTGCTTTAACTGCAGACTTTCAGCTTTAATTTGAGGGTATTTACATCCAAATCAGGTGAACGGTGTAGGAATTACAACAGTTTGTATATGTGCCTCCCACTTTTCAAGGGACCAAAAGTAATGGGACAATTGGCTGCTCAGCTGTTCCATGGCCAGGTGTGTGTTATTCCCTCATTATCCCATTTACAAGGAGCAGATAAAAGGTCCAGAGTTCATTTCAAGTGTGCTATTTGCATTTGGAATCTGTTGCTGTCAACTCTCAATATGAGATCCAAAGAGCTGTGACTATCAGTGAAGCAAGCCATCATTAGGCTGAAAAAAAACAAAACAAACCCATCAGAGAGATAGCAAAAACATTAGGTGTGGCCAAATCAACTGTTTGGAACATACTTAAAAAGAAAGAACGCACCGGTGAGCTCAGCAACACAAAAAGACCTGGAAGACCATGAAAAACAACTGTGGTGGATGACCGAAGAATTCTTTCCCTGGTGAAGAAAACACCCTTCACAATAGTTGGCCAGATCAAGAACACTCTCCAGGAGGTAGGTGTATGTGTGTCAAAGTCAACATCAAGAGAAGACCTCACCAGAGTGAATACAGAGGGTTCACCACAAGATGTAAACCATTGGTGAGCCTCAAAAACAGGAAGGCCAGATTAGAGTTTGCCAAACAACATCTAAAAAAGCCTTCACAGTTCTGGAACAACATCCTATGGACAGATGAGACCAAGATCAAGTTGTACCAGAGTGATGGGAAGAGAAGAGTATGGAAAAGGAAAGGAACAGCTCATTATCCAAAGCATACCACCCAATCAGTGAAGCATGGTGGTGGTAGTGTTATGGCGTGGGCATGCATGGCTGCCAATGGAACTGGTTCTCAGTATTTATTGATGATGTGACTGCTGACAAAAGCAGCATGATGAATTCTGAACTGTTTCGGGCAATATTATCTGCTCATATTCAGCCAAATGCTTCAGAACTCACTGGACGGTGCTTCACAGTGCAGATGGACAATGACCCGAAGCATATTGCAAAAGCAAGAGTTTTTTAAGGGAAAGAAGTGGAATGTTATGCAATGGCCAAGTCAATCACCTGACCTGAATCCGATTAAGCATGCATTTCACTTGATGAAGACAAAACTGAAGGGAAAATGCCCCAAGAACAAGCAGGAACTGAAGACAGTTGTAGTAGAGGCCTGGCAGAGCATCATCAGGGATGAAACCCAGCGTCTGGTGATGTCTATGCGTTCCAGACTTCAGGCTGTAATTGACTGCAAAGGATTTGCAACCAAGTATTAAAAAGTGAAAGTTTGATTTATGACTGTTAATCTATCCCATTACTTTTGGTCCCTTAAAAAGTGGGAGGCACATATGCAAACTGTTGTAATTCCTACACCGTTCACCTGATTTGGATGTAAATACCCTCAAATGAAAGCTGAAAGTTTGCAGTTAAAGCACATCATTTCATTTCAAACCCATTGTGTTGGTGTATAGAGCCAAAAAGTTTCAAATTGTGTCGATGTCCCAATATTTATGGACCTGACTGTAGATAAATTATCTACACCCCCATTAAATATAATTAATCCATAATGGTATCTGACAGTAATAAATCCATGTATTCACCCCATTGTCCAGGAGTCTCACCTAAAAAAGTAAAGGGTCAGGGTAAAAACAAGGGTGGGAAAATATTTGTCTCCTGTCATTAATAAAATTAAGATTATAGGTACACTAAAGCTAGCATACTCTACAATTTTATAACATGACAGGAGGCTTCATATTTTGCTGTTTTAACGCTCAGTAAGTAATACTAAGGAAGCATGGACAGCCGGATGAAAGTAAAAGTTGCGAAATATACCTTCTCGGTGCCAATCTGCCGATCGGAGGATGTCTTGTAGTGAAGCTACATCCGTGAATGCCACTGAGGCCCTTGCCCCTCTGATGGAGTCAGCTCCAAATGAAGTCTCGACCCCCGCCAATGACAGTAACCATCTGATCCAGTGTGCAAGAGTGGTAGTCGAAAAGGGTTATGTGGGTGGACGTATGAGATTTAATGTTGACTGGAGGAAGATGAACGGATGGGCGAGGTGATGGTCAAATAACGAGAAAATGCCAAAACGACACATAGTTTAGGGTGATTAGGGAAATATGGGTAGAACACCATGGAGGTGTCTGATTTTGTACGTCTAGATATGGAGAAAGTAACTTCCTCCGGAGAGAAAGTGATAGCATCACAGTCAAATGCTCAAACGTCGGACACTCTATGAAAAGATAACAAACAAAGCAGTAACGTGAACTTCGCAGACAGTTGGCATAGGGAGAGGTCCACGTTATCTGGTCAATCCTGTAGGAAGCGGATTATGATGTTAACGTCCCAGAGGTGTGAGTATTTTGGTGCTGGAGGGTGAGACAATTTTATGCCCTGTTAGAGTCTGCAGACCAGCGGGTCCTGACCAACGGGAGATCCATGTAGTGGAATACGGGCCACCAAAATGGCCAACCGGGCCATGTTGATTGAGTGGTACGAATGTCCCATATCAAAGAGATGGGACAGAAAGTTCAAGATGTATTGTCTAGGGGCTGTATGGGGATCGGTGTCCCGTTCCAGACACCAACTGCACCAAATGTTCCAGTATGATAGGTCGCATCTTCTAGTTCCAGGGGCCCAGGAATCCCATAGAAGATCCCTAGACCTCTGCGATAAGTCTCCGAAGTTCCAGGCACCCCGGAAAGAGTCCAAGCCACCAAGGGGCGATGGCCTTGTTCAATCATTGATTGAGGTCGACCCAGAAGGCTTGCGTCCAAGTCTACGATGAAGTCCGGAGTGGGGCCAAAGACTGCCTTGCCGTTCCACGCTGACACGTGGAGGAGCCACCATCGAGGTTAGAGGGACCCTCTGGTCCCGGAGGAATCATGCTTTCAGGCGTTGCATGGCCCGATAATGAAAAGGTCCTGGGTAGATTGTCTGGATGGAAGCCACAAGGAGGCCTATGATCCAAGCCAACTCGCGGAGGGGAATATTTTCCTGCCTCAGTGTTTTTCGTAGTTCCTTCCGCATTGCTGATATCTTCAACTGAAGCAGTTGGAGGACACAGGTAGAAGCGTCCATCTCGAAGTCCAGGAACTGAACCACTTGGGAAGGGGGAAGGGGGAAGGGCTGACTTGTTCCGATTGATCACGAAGCCCAAGGATTTGAGTAAAGAGGATGTATAGTGCATCTGATATTATATTCTGGAGATGTCCTTGCAGAACAGTAAGAGGTCATCGAGGTAGATTAAGCAGCCTATGCCTTTGGTGCGTAGATGCATATTTAATGGTTTCAACAGTTTGGTGAAGTACCACGGTGCGGAACTGAGGCCAAAAGGTAGACATGTGAATTGATAGGTCTGGTCATTCCAGAGGAAGCAGAGGAAGTGGAGCCCGGCTGGGTGCACTGGTACTGACAGATATGCGTCCTTGAGCTCGAGTCGGGTGAACCAATCGCCTGGACACAGGATGTCCTGAGGAAGATGGATGCCCTCCATCTTGAAGTGTCTGCAAACTACGAAGGTATTCAGCTGACGTAGGTTTATGACTGGTTCAAAATAGGCAATTTATCTGCCTTTTTCAAGCTAACAAATACATCAACTAACTCTGTCTATATATAGGTAAATTATACAATTTGATCAAATGCAACACGTGTGAACGAGTATGCAAGACAAGAAAGTGACAGCTGTTGCCAATAATGAACTTAAATTAATAATCAACATATATTAAAAGAGAATGCAAAGCAGCTACTGTCCGTGTGTAGGAAGGACCACCAAAAATCAAGCTTCCCTGTGGACGCCACATTGGCGTTCCACCATTGTTACTTCCATGTACGTCATATCCGCATACATCATATTCGGAAAGGCGCACAGGGAGCCGGAGGTCACAGTCCTAGGCTAAGTCTGGGCGCATGCTCACATCACCCAACCAACACAACAGTACGGGTGGTCCACAAATCTAATTTGAGCATGCGTGCAGACGGCCAAAGAAATTAATTCTAATTTTGCATAATAAGCATATCAGCAAAATTGATTCGCAACCAAAAACATGTGAAATGGCATGTAACGTAACAAACAGAATACAGTTTAATTTGGAGTAATTAGAAACATAATCTTAACCTAAATATTAGAATATAAATAATAATTGAAGGACTGCATATTTTATCGCCAAATTATCGTCTGTACTGTTCATGTTTAGTGGCTGGAAATTACATCAACGGTCACGGTCTATATCTAGAGAGGAAACATACATAGTAATACAAATACTTTAAATATAAGACAAAAAATAAAAATAAATATTCCCAGTATACATATGAACTTATTAATAATTTCAGCCATTGGTTTGTAACAAAGCATCTGCTGGCTAGATATAATATTCTCTCACAACCCAAAATTGGTATCAAGTTGAGCTTGTTGGGCAGTCGACACGACTGGACAATAGGGGCGACCTGTCTGGACAGGAGGGGAATAAAACTCTATTGAGTAGCTCTGAACTTTATCTAGAATCCAGGTATCTGAAGACAGAGTCTTCCACTTGTCTAAACAATTAAATAACCTGCCCGCATGACATAAAGTTGCAAGGTAATGAGGAGAATATCTCACCTGCGTCCCCAGGCTCTGCTTCCTCTGCCTCTATCCGACCTTTGGTTGTAGAAGCCCCTTGATTGGAAATTCTGGAAGAATGGTGTAGTGTGGGATCGTCGTTGACCTGCTGGCCAGAAACGGCTGGCTGTACGAACCCTTGTATGGCCAGCCCTGCCAAAAACCCATGTGGGGTGTTGGTGGAAGACTATTCTCATAGATGATTGCGCCATATTCAATGTGGTTTATAAGCTGATGTGCTTGTGGAGTTCCTTTTAGTAGGGTTTTCCAAATAACAGACCCTTTGCACGGGGGCCTAATTCCTTGGACTCCAGGTTGGAAAGTTTTGCATCCATGCACAGCAGCAATGCTTTCCTTTGCTCCGTACATTGTGATACATTTGCGTTGCCCAGCAGGTATATGAAGCGCATCGCCCATTCCCTGATCACGGATGGGTTTAATGGTCCCTCCTGAGAGAGGGCCTCGTCGGCCAATAAGAGAATTCTTGCTAGGGGTCCTAGCACGTATAGTCTAGGGTTAGCTGAAAGCTGTGTTCAATGCTCTTACGAGGCTCATGGCCAGTCCTGGCCAAGTAAGAATAAAGCATTGCATCAAACTCTGGGGTCAGTGCGACCTTGTCTGGCAGGGCAGGTCTGGGGCATTCAGCCTTCAAGCATTTATGGACCTGCCGATCCAGGGGTCTTCTGATCCAGAAGTGGATGTACTGGGTAAGATGGGCCAATAGAGACCACTCTGAGGATGGATGGTGCCGAATTTGGCATGGATCAAACAGCAGTTTCCCTAACGCGTCCATGAAGATTTCTGCCTCCCCTGATAGTATTGGCAGGGAAGATGGATCCTCAAATGTGGGCTCAGTCATTCCCTTTTGGGTGAAAGGCACGTCCCCAAAGGTAGCGTCTGGCCAGTCGGTCTCATCATCTGAGGCTGAATGGTCCGCTTGCCATACGTCCATACGGAAAGGAGTCCTTCTCTTCTTCCGACAAGATAGAGTGGACAGCGAGTTTGTCCTTTGTGTCCGTATATCTGGGGCGCTTGACTGGCGCTTTCCCTTTACGGTTCAGGTCCGTCCCCTTTCCAGTATAGTTTGTGAGGTCTGGCTTGTTCAATCCTAGGGGAGTCTGAATCCTCTGAGTCCTCTGCTGAGTGCAGAGGTTCGGGCTGGAGTTTCTCCTTGGGCTCTACGGGCAGCACCCAAGCCAGATTTTTCTCAACTGAGGCAGCAACTGCCGCATTAATGAGAGCTTGCAGGTTTTGTTCCTGGTTAGTCATATCCTTAGTGATAGCACGCAGAACCTAAGGGCAGAAGAGGCCAGTATTAGAAACAGGTGGGACAAGGCCTTCTAGGTATCAAACATAAATCATAAATCATGTATGCACGCATATAAACTGGGGCTCACCCAGCTAAAAAGTCCTCCGGGTGTATATATACCCTATAGGGAGGTATGAAGCCACAGACAGAGCGGGCCAATCAGGGCTGTACCAGTGACAACAATCTCAAAGACCAATATCGAATACCCCTGTGGGTTGGTTTGACACACAGAGGGCTCACCCCTGATAAACTCTCTGAACCAGTGTTTTACACCGTCTTGTGTGATAGTGTAAATAAGTGGGGGTCACCCCAATATGGGCAGTGTGGAATCGGGGCTCACCCCAAGACTCATAAAGTCTGCAGACTCTAAGTCAATTATACTTGTGCATACAGATGAGGCATGTAGTATGTATTATGTATAACACCAGAGTATCCCTACTGGGTAGTAGTGGGGCAGGAAATGTCAGTGACACAACTTAATGGCCACCTGTTGTGGTCGTGACCTAAATATGAATATTAATCTCTTAATACATAATAATTAAGCAATACGGAACAACATTAATATTTTTATAATTCATGGTATTATGGTCGAATATGTGGATAGAAAATACACAAAACGTTGTAATATTAAATGTATATTTAATATAACTATAACAAATAAACAGATGCTAGCAGAATGTCAATTTACTACAATTATGATACAATACAAAACTACAACATATTACTTACAAAAGGTTGCTACATGTTACACAACATTTTACTTACAAGGCCCCAGCCCTTTGGCTGGGGTTAAGTCAGAGCTGGTACTACATCTTAGGTTCAGTCAGGTACAGGCAAAGAGACAGAGTTTTCTCCTCCATCTGGTTTTATTCAGTGTAAGTAGGCTGGCCTGTGATGTCACTGCCAGAAGCACATGTCTTCCTACACACTCCCCCTAGTGGTGCCCCCAAAGCATTACACTAAATATGCTTTCTTTATGATGTAAATACCATTACAAACCACCCTTTGACTTATGTCATAAAACAAGCATTTATAAAACCAGTAAATTGTGAATCTTCCCCATTTTAACACTACCTGTCCTACAACAAAACCCACCTTTTGAAGAACGATACCCATTTACCCATTAATTATTACCCATTAACATTTTATTGCTTATATAAATGTTCACCATTGAGCACATGCATTACCAGTTGGGAAGTAGGCACATACCCACCCTTATAATAATGAACAACTCAAACCATGTTTTATTAGTTTAACCAATGATATTGTGTTCATGTGAGGATGTGTCTTGGAGCTTAATATAGTATTAGCCACCACAAACTCATAACACCTATGAATCATGGCACAGACCGACTCGATTTCTGTAGCCTCTGGCTGGTCTGTGTGCCTGGAATTTTCAGAAACATTAGTCCTGGAAACTGGATACTCTATTCTTCGACAGTCTCATAGAACATACGCATGGAGACAGGGATGAATGAAACAGTTCATGTGATCAAGGACTTTTGTGTGTTTGTGGTCACATTGTTTTGTTTTTTCTTTCTTTATACCATTAACCACCTTGACGTAACAGTTTCCTGCTCCTGATGCATTTTGTTCTGACTCTCACCACTCTTAGCTGCAATATTTTTTCTCCTTACAGCAACAGTTGAGCATAGTGTCCAGTGCTTCTTCTTCTTCTGCTTAAAATATCCTTGCTTGAAAGTTCTTGAATGAAAACACAAGCAATGACGAACACAAACATAAATAATAACTGTGCCAATCATCACAAGTACCATTTGACTGTGGTGTCTTAACCATATTTTTTCCTATGGCGTTTGGATAAATACCTACACACCTCTCTTCAAATCCAGCACACTCCTGATTCACAGATAAACACAATATCACTGCTGTATCTACCAATTTAACCCAAACAATCGTTATTACTGCTGCATTTACCAATTTAATCTAAACACTCGTTATCACTGCTGTATTTAACCAATTTAATCTAAACATTAACCAAAACAATTACATTCCTATTTACCACCCTTCTATTTAAACATGTATAGATAACCCAAAATGCCTACTTTCTCTTATCCCTCTTATCATTCTTCCGTTTTTTTTTTTTTTTAACTGCAACCACTCATGCACTTTACACAGACACAAATCAAGCACCTACTGGACAATGGGGTTCCCTCGTTAGAGCCCTCCCACCCCAGTTTGGTTTACACAAAAATACCCCCTGGTCCCTATGGGTCAATTCCCCCCTTTCCCAGGCAAGCATACATACATACATACATACAATAATACATAAGGGTTTCAATTGCAATACAATCACTAGAAATAAGAGAATAGTATGCACAAAATCATAGCATAGACATGTTAAATAGACAATAAAATAAAACATTCAATAGCTCATCAAAGGTCAACATTTAAACACTGGTCTCCATCTGATATTCTATCTGTGTTCCAATGTCCACCTCTGGTTTCTGCTACATCTGAAAAGGTTAGGAAACAGATCAGGATTACTTTCCTAGTCACTTATAGCTTATACTGCAAATATTTTACTTAGAATATATATATATATATATATATATATATATATATATATATATATACACACACACAGACATGTAAACACATTCCTTCAGCTTTTCATTATATAAAAAAAATTTTCAACAAGATAACTTTATTAATTTTTTAATTTTTTTTACAAGGCTCTTAAAAAACAATAAGCTAATAGCTGCTTTCTGCATCTTCTCTGCAATTCAGGAAACACATTTCTAGCCAACCTAAACATGTTTAATAACTCTCCACCCTTTGGTTAAATTATAGAGGAGTGAACCACAACACCTCTTCCGCCTCTGAAAGGATATAGGTCAATATGTCTCAAAGTTCAACACTTCTGACAGCTATGAGTGACTCCCTATTAATTTCTAGCCTTTCCATGGACATGCTTGCACCTCGCGGCTAAGGGCCTGCACAACTAACCACCCTGTGATGGCAGTGGCTTTCCGCATGGGGGTGACCGCCCCCGCAAAATTATAGAGGAGCAAACATACAGCAGCCTCTTTTCCGGCTCGATTAAAGGTTCTGGGCCAATATGTCTGCAATTTAACCAGTACACTCACGTATCACTTATTGTATATTTCCTGGTCTCTCAGGAATTTCTATTAAATAGCGTATCCCCTTCCCAGGGCAATATACAACAAAAACTAGTCACCAAGGGTCTCTATGGTCATGATAGGCCGCCCTACCACTAGTGTAATATGCCCTTTTTAAAATATATTTCCTGGTGTCTCAGAGATTTTGCCTATCCCTTTCCCAGAGCAATATATATAAACAATTACAAATAAGTTACAAAACGCTACTTATAAGTAATACAGGGTTTCAAATAATAATACAGGATAGAACTGCACAACAACTATTGGGTATGCTCCCCCTTATCCGGACACGTTTAAATACCCCCTAGCTCAGGTTCCCCACCCGCTACTGTAACTAAAATCACAGCCCACGTTATGGAGGTTCACCCGCTAGGCAGATACACCCTAATTCAAAGCATGGAAATATTAAAATCAGTTATAGATGGCTTCTAAAATAATATAAATCTTAATCTGAGCCCCTACACTTACTTTGTTAAAAATGCTAACTTGTTAAAATATTCAGACTAAATAGGACAAAGGAATTATTTTACCATTTTTTCAGTTCATTTGTTACCAGTTCCTGCATATGTCCAGTAATTCCTTAGTCCTGGATAATTAAGATGAAAAACACTCCACAAATTGATTAGTTTAGGCAATTACATTTACAAAACAATGCAGTTTATTTTTTCTCATACAGCAAGACTACCCACCCCCAAAAAGGACAAATTCTCCCCCAGCTGTAGCTGAAAAGCATGGTCACACAGCTGTTAAAAAGGTGGTCTCTCCTTCATGAGTCAAAATCATATATATATTTATACTAATATTCTGTGTATACGCACACATAAATCTATTATTCACTGAATCTGCTTTACTAAACGTATCTTTTTCTTAACTACTAATTTACTAGACAAATCCATGAATGCCAAACAAATGTAAATTAGTACACAAACAGGGTCAAATTTAGCAATAAAACCTGGTGAACTAGTTTAGTGAAAAGTTTTTTCCTATGCAAATGGTAGCAAACAATGAAACTAGGCCTCAACTCATTCACACCATGTGGTCAATAGTGGATTAAAATCCACATGGTCAGACAAAAGGTAAAGTATATATAAGTTTTCTCCTATATACAAATGACCAAAGATTGGTAACAAGCAACACAATAATTCATCACTATGTTCTACAGCAAGAGATACATTAAAAACAAATATCTAATCCCTATTTGCTATCTGCATTCATTCCATTAAAACCAAATCATCATTCATTTATTCATTTGTATACAGACAGACAATTTACAGTATGATTTAAGCAAAATGCATAACATTTATATTTTCCCCAATATTCAAGCATAATCCTGCCGACTACGCCAAATGTTGTGGTCGTGACCTAAATATGAATATTAATCTCTTAATACATAATAATTAAGCAATACGGAACAACATTAATATTTTTATAATTCATGGTATTATGGTCGAATATGTGGATAGAAAATACACAAAATGTTGTAATATTAAATGTATATTTAATATAACTATAACAAATAAACAGATGCTAGCAGAATGTCAATTTCTACAATTATGATACAATATATAACTATAACAAATAAACAGATGCTAGCAGAATGTCAATTTACTACAATTATGATACAATACAAAACTACAACATATTACTTACAAAAGGTTGCTACATGTTACACAACATTTTACTTACAAGGCCCCAGCCCTTTGGCTGGGGTTAAGTCAGAGCTGGTACTACATCTTAGGTTCAGTCAGGTACAGGCAAAGAGACAGAGTTTTCTCCTCCATCTGGTTTTATTCAGTGTAAGTAGGCTGGCCTGTGATGTCACTGCCAGAAGCACATGTCTTCCTACACACTCCCCCTAGTGGTGCCCCCAAAGCATTACACTAAATATGCTTTCTTTATGATGTAAAGTCATTAATTAATAAATACCATTACACCACCTCACTGCATTCAGCCGCCAGCTCGGCAGGTCCAGAGGTGCCCGCTGGCATAAACAGGTGTAAATATGGAACCTGCTTTCAAATAGTTTGCCGCGATTTCGCGGTATTATGTGTGCGGGTCGCGGTCTCCAGGCAAATGGCCGCAAATGACCACTGCGATTTCGCACAGGCGCACAAGCTGCAATGGCCGCCTGGATCTCGCGGAAGTGTGCAAGAGCCAAGATGACCACCGTGCAATAGAGGCGTTCTCCGCAGTCCCTAAAAAGCTTGGGAAAATCTTGGAGGCAAGATGCCTGCCGCGACCCAGGGTAATAGGATTTGCAATAACCTAGGATTCACATAGAATTCACACGGTAGCTAAAATAATTGCTAACGTCATATATTCGAATTGTTAGAAAGTCAAAGAAGAAACCTAGTAGAGAAGTATGACAGGAATGAAAGACTAGTAGGAAAGTGAAATGTAAGGAAAAACATAAAGTAAGCTAAGCACACAAGAAAGAAATTCCCACTGAAAACTGTCCTCGCAGACAGGCGCTTCAATCGGACATTAAAATTATTGCAGACCGCGAGGGCATTGCTCCTGACACCAAAACCAATACCCTCGCATTGCTGAGTTTGCACATGCAGCACACAACGCTATTAGCCCTCCCAACTTCACAGTGCATATGAGCACATGGTCAATAATAAAAGGGGTACAATAACTCTATTTACAAAAGAGGTAAGATTCTAAGGACATAGGAAAAATATGAATAATTGATTTTTTTATTTTATTATAACTGCCTTGTTAAAGTGCATTACAAATATCCATTTGTTTTACCTAGACTTTACATTTAAAAGTATTAGATCATTTAACATTGCAAGGAAATATGATATCCTACTATTTATGGAATTTACATACTTTGTGATTAGGAACAAAAACACCTGATATAAAACTATTGTATTCCATAGATCATAAATCTATCTACATCTTGATTGCTTCCAGAATTCAGTAATTCAGTACAGTATCAAAAATTCATGTATGTGTGTGTATATATATATATATATATATATATATATATATATGTATGTATATATATATATATACACACCTAATAAACTTAACTGAGGGTGCTATATAACAGAACAGATAATTGTTCGCAGATACTTTTATTTTTAGTGATGTTTAATTAGATATATCAGATCCTCCTGTTTCAAACTACATATTGTTAAAGCAAAATGTGATAGTAGACTGGCACATTAATACAATCCTCATTATCGAAATCAGATTTTAAAAATATAAAAGAATTAAAAAAACACAGAACTCAATTTATACAAAGAATTTGACAGGGTAAATTATACCTGTGCACCGAGAAGTCCTGAACAAATGAACACTATAAGATTCAGAGAATTCTTTACAAGACACTACTGGGTCTTACTTATACAGAACGGTGTTTATTAATTAAAAACATAGCGATCACATCATTCCCTGAATCCTTACCACATGCAAGCAGGATGCGTGAATGGCATATGGTAAGCCTAAAAACACAGTTTGTGCCACTACCACATCTGCTAGCAGCCATACCCTTGTCTTTGCTTTGAAATTTTGACAGAGGAAGGCAGATCCTTTGGGAATTTGAATGTGAGGTGCAAATTAAAATCACACCTTCTCTTCTCATTTTGCCATCACTTCAAGCATTGATAAACAACACTTTAGCAATCCCAGCCTCCACCCCCCACATACACACAAACTCATCTCTATAAATTTCTCAATGTCAGTCAGAGTAGATATCTCATTTTATATTACAGATATTGAAATGTTGCAGAGTTTCACCTTGTGAATTGGGGCACTCATGAAACTTTTTGTTTCCAAATAAATTATTATGCAAAAAAATTGGACGTATTTCAAAGCCCACTAAGAGGCAATTGCTGCAGAAAATTTTATTTTTTTATGTTCTCTCATATATATATATACATAAATAATACACTACACTGTATTTCCAATCTGACTTAAGCAGAAATTAACTTTTCATAAACAGGGCTAATTGTGTAATACAATCCAAATATAAGAACAGAAAATAGCCCTACTCAGCCCAATATGATAGATAGCTTACTAAGTTCATGCCCTATTAAGGGTTAATTAATTTGGTGGGGTACATAAAATATCCCATTTATCTCATTAGCGATATATCCTTTTAGCTGAGAGCAGTAAGGTAAATTGTTACAGTAGGACTCACTATGAGGTTTGCATTGATGTTGGCAGGTAAGCTTACAAGTTAAAGGTCATTACAGTGGTACTAAAAACCTCTGTTATTTAAAAATACACTGTCCAAAGGTAACCTGTTTAGTTTTATTTTTACACTTCTGCTAACCAAGTGTAGTGGTTGTTTAAACTCAGGGCTAATTTCTGTATTTTGTAAATATCATATGATTATTGGACTTTGGTGAAAATTGTACTGACTTCCACATCTAGACTATATCCAGGGACACATATTTTGCATTAAAGGTACACCCTAATCACCAAAATGACTACAACAGTGTATTGCTTGGGGTGCAAAATGGTTATGAGCACCATTCACCTTCTCTGGCAAAACATTTGGATCAAAGGATCAAGCATCAGTTAATTATGAACCCTTACCTTTGTGCAGCTATGAGCTAGGTTTAAGCAGGTCACACAAAAATCCACCCACCTATAAGAAAGATTAAAGGGTAAAAGGGGACTTTAAATGTAGCCAGTATGACACATTTTACACTTGCAGTAGTGAGAAAACTGTAGCAGATTATTGTGAAAGTGACTAAGACTCTGTGAATGATACATTTTATGCTAGTGGTGACATTCTATTTGTGTCATATAGCCAGAGACATTACAGGAAAATGAAATGATGTATACTAAAAGTATGAAGCATGCCAGGTCTTCTTAGTGGGTCCCAATCCTGTATATTGCTAAGTGTAACAGGGCTGAAAAAGAAACTCAAGTACTGGTGTTTCCACAACTATCACAGTCTTCCAAGTTTGACATGCATATATGCATAGACAGGCATCATGGTTTAGACTTCATTCTTTTTTTTCTTACAGAAACCTTTACAATTGAGGTTGTTTTAAAAACATTTTTTCAGCTTGTATTGTGTTCCAAATATTCTGCTTATTTGTCCTTTTGGATTACAAACCATGCTATAGGTTTTAAAAAAAAGCTGTAGGAAAACACAAAAATGGATAAGCTCTAAGGAAACAACTGGCTAGACTTAGGCAGCAAACACCAAGTGGTATAGGGGATACCCTCAAACCCTAAAAATAGACAGCATAAAATACAAGAAAACAGATTGCGCCAAAAGGTGTAAAACAATAAAATAATATAATAATAAAAAAATATTAAAAAGTCCAAATATTCCCAGTCCAAATATTGCAATCCCAGCTGTTTCTGGATTCTTGGGGACTGTTGGCTCTTGGCTAAGGTGCTTGCAAATATATGTAGGGAGACACAAAGTGACAAATAGTAGTGCAGACTGTTTTGACAGGAAAATGGGACTCACAACAGTGGTATATAAGGAAGCACTCACATGTTATGGAGCTTAAACTAGCTCTAAGTAAGGTTGCTTGTAGCGGTACAATCCCCACTGGTGGATATAACTTATGAGGCTAATATATTTGATAGAGTGTTAAGTTGCTCAAATAACAGCGCATAAGTGGTTTAATCCCCACCAGGGATATATTAGTGTAATATTGTAACATTTATGTTATATTTATTTTAAGCATTAAAGTAGATTTGGTTTTAATTCACTTTGTTGTGATAGATCATTTATTATACTTTTTATGCAATTTTACATTTTATTTGTTCCTCGCACACTTAACTTCAGATCTGGACAACTATTTACCAACATATCCCTGGTGGAGATTATACCACCCATGCGCTGATATTTAAGGCGACTTAACGCTCTATCAAATATATTCGCTTCATAAGTTATATTCACCAGTGGGGATTGTACTGCTACAAGCAGTCTTACTTAGAGCATGTTTAAGCTCCATAACATGTGAGTGCTACCTCATATACCACTGTTGTGAGTCTTATTTTCCTGCCAAAACAGTCTGCACTATTTTTTTTCATTTTGTGTCTCCCTACATATATTTGCAAGCACCCTAACCAAGAACCAACATTCCCCAGGAATCCAGAAACAGCTGGGATTGCGATATTTGGACTGTGAATATTTTGACTTGTTTTATATATTTTTTTATTATTATATTATTTTATTGTTTTACACCTTTTGGCGCAACCTGTTTTATTTTATTTTATGCTTTAACCCCTTCAGGACTGAGGACGGTTCAGGACCATCATCGGCATTTTTGCGTTGCCGACCGGTGACGGTCCTGAACCGTCCTAACGGTCCAATATACTTACCCGATCGCCGTCGTTCCCCCGGCGGCGATCTGCGTTGCTCCCGTTGTGGGGAGACTGCCTGCAGCCCAGACAGTCTCCCAATGGTGGATTAGGACCCCTGGGGCCATGTGATCGCTCATCAGAGCAATCACATGGTCACAATAGGTGTCCTAGTGTCTGCCTGCAAGGGGACTGCCTGTGCTGACAGGCAGTCTCCCTGCTAGTGTAAAATCATTAAAAAAATTACGTTAAAGTTAATAAAAAAAAAAAATTATATATGTGTATATATATGATATATAGACATATATTATATATATATATATATATATATAATATATGTTTTATATATCATATATATAATGTCATACTAAGTGTATTTTTATATTAATATGTACATATATTATTATAAAAATACACTTATAATTAAATTATACACGTATATATATATATATATAATATATAATAACTATATATATTGTATATATATATATATATATTATAAAATACAAATAATAAGTAATTTAAATTAAATAAAAACATGTAAAAATTATAATAAGACAAAAAACAAATAAGGTAGGTAAACCACTACCACTTAGTGCCTACAGACATTGGCACTACCGGTATAGGTAAACCCACCTGGTACCTAATGGAGGCTCCAAGGGTCTCCAGGGGCCAAACCCCAAAAATTGTATATAGAAAAAATACATACTAGAGATACGGGATCTTATTTCTCTATCTATATTTTAGTTGTATCATCACAAGGAGATTTATATTTGTCTGTGAGACTACTTTATTTTTGCTCCAGATTCATACAGTTGGACACACCTGCTTTTTTGCAAGCTGCTTCTCTCTGTACGTTTCATCTTTTTTTCTATATAAAAATAATAATAACATTTTTTAAAACTATATATATATCTATATGAAATTTTATTCTAACTGTATTTTGTTAGTAATATAAATATATATATATATATATATTTCAAAATACACTTAGAATGAAATTGTATATATATCTATGTATATATTAATAAATAAAAATAATACGAAATATACATATGTCCATATCCAAAATTACATAAATAATTATATAAATATACACGTAGACTTCAAATATATAAATATGCATATATATTTAAATTCTATGTGCGTATTTATGTAATATTTTTACATAATTAAGTAATTTGATTGATTGCAATTTGAGGGACCTACCTCCCAACCCAGGTCGAAAGTCCAGAGAATTTAATTTGCTAGCACTATATTTTACCCTGTAACTTTCTATGACACCCTAAAACCTGTACATGGGGGGTACTGTTTTACTCGGGAGACTTCACTGAACACAAATATTAGTGATTCAAAACAGTAAAACATATCACAGTGATGATATTGTCAGTGAAAGTGATTTTTGTTTTGCATTTTTCACACACAAACAGCACTTTTATAATTGTAGTGATATGTTTTCCTGTTTTAAAACACTAATATTTGTGTTCAGCAAAGTCTCCCTAGTATAACAGTACCCCCCATGTACAGGTTTTATAGCGTTTTTGAAAGTTACAGGGTCAAATATATGGGTCAAATATTTTTATTGATAAAGGCCAGGTTGGATACGTTGCCTTTGAGAGCGTATGGTAGCCCAGAAATGAAAATTACCCCCGTGATGGAATACCATTTGCAAAAGAAGACAACCCAAAGTATTGCAAATGGGGTATGTCCAGTCTTTTTTAGTAGCCACTTAGTCACAAACACTGACCAAAATTAGCGTTCAATTCAGTTTTTTACTTTTTTCACACACAAACAAATATGAATGCTAACTTTGGCCAGTGTTTTCGACTAAGTAGCTACTAAACAAGACTGGACATACCCCACATTGAATACCCTGGGTTGTCTACTTTAAAAAAAATATGTACATGTGGGGTGTTATTCAGAGATTTATGACAGATAATAGTGTTACAATGTCACTATTGATAAATTTTAAAAATGTATGTTTTGAAACCGCAATATCCTACTTGTACCTATAGCCCTATAACTTGCAAAAAAAAGCAAAAACGCGTATAAACACTGGGTATTTTTAAACTCAGGACAAAATTTTGAATCTATTTAGCAGGTTTTTTTCATTCGCTTTTGTAGATGAGTAAAAGATTTTTCAAGTAAAAGTCAAAAAACATTTTTCATCATATTTTTTATTTATTTTTTAAATTAAATTACATGAGATTATATAAATAATGGTATGTAAAGAAAGCCTCTTTAGTCCTGAAAAAAACAATATATAATTTGTATGGGAACAGTAAATGAGAGAGCGGAAAATTACAGCTAAACACAAACACCACAAAAGTGTAAAAAGAGGCCTGGTCGCTAATGTACAACATCGCAAAAACAGTCCAGTCCTTAAGGGGTTAAAAAAGCTGTGTATGAAACTGTGTCCACTGCTAAGGGTATCTTCAGAAATGCAGTATGAAATCTGAAACACCATGGCTGTCTGCTCATTTACTCATGTCAAACTGGGATAATTGTGGAAACATAATTTCTGGAGTTTCTGTGCCTAAGAGGAACTTTCCAAAGCCCACCTCAAAATATGTAGGTGATACACTATGGTCAGAGTGATCTTTTATTTTCTACAATCCTTCCTCGATCTGTTTTCCACTCTTTTCTTCCAACTCAGAACTGTGTTTATATAAAGTTTTCAAGGTTTACAGATCAAGAATTTTAATAATGAGACAATAACATTTAAATCAGTTCTTGGTATCAGTTGTTTCAGTCACATTAAGAGGGTGGTGTATATCAGGTTTGTCCCTTAAAGGGACACTATAGTCACCTGAACAACTTTAGCTTAATGAAGCAGTTTTGGTGTATAGAACATGCCCTGCAGCCTCACTGCTCAATCCTCTGCCATTTAGGAGTTTAAACCCTTTGTTTATGAACCCTAGTCACACCTCCCTGCATGTGACTTGCACAGCCTTCCATAAACACTTCCTGTAAAGAGAACCCTATTTGGGCTTTCTTTATTGCAAGTTCTGTTTAATTAAGATTTTTGTATCCCCTGCTATGTTAATAGCTTGCTAGACCCTGTATGTGATTAAAGTTCAATTTAGAGATTGAGATACAATTATTTAAGGTAAATTACATCTGTTTGAAAGTGAAACCAGTTTTTTTTTCATGCAGGCTCTGTCAATCATAGCCGGGGAGGTGTGGCAAGGGCTGCATAAACAGAAACAAAATGATTTAACTCCTAAATGACAGTGAATTGAGCAGTGATCTATACACTAAAACTACTTTATTTAGCTAAAGTAATTTAGGTAACTATAGTGTTCCTTTAAGGGTATTAACGTCTCTAAATGTGGGGCTCTTTCTACTTGTTGCTATGGCAACTACATTTTTAGGTATTAGAAAGGCTACAAATAGTTAGCTGTCATTCTGATAATAGCAATTACTTTATTTTTAGTATTGATAATTATATTGTTATAATGCATACACATTAAGTTAGTATTTCTTATGTTTTGCTACATAAATGTTTAGCCTTAAGCAAACAAAATACGAGGCTCCTGTCTAAAATAAAAATTTCCTAGTGAAGTGAAGGAAAGGTGAAATTGTATTAAAGACAGTGCATTTGATACTAGTCCAGATCACAATAGGGATATCTATAATTACAAACTATCCCTGAATTTTATGGGATTTAAATCACGTTCCTCAGTATTGAGTTAGAGCTATTTAAGGGATTTCTCCCATTTTTACAAAATGTGAATTAATTGTTTGTTTTTTTTAGTTGATTTTGTGTGTACCTGTTATATAGGAGCTTGACTACATTATCATTGTGTTAGTTCTTATACATATTCTATACATCCTCCATGTTGCATGAGGGATTGTACTGGAATTAGTACTATGTTAACAAATACACATGAATACAATGTTAATACTTTACGAACATAGTATAACTCTTAGTTTCTAACCTATTATTGTTTCATTTGACTAAGAACATATTTTAAAGGCTGATCATTTAAGCATTAAAACTATTGGAATACCATTAGAATTCATTCTATCCCAGCTTTCCATTTGCGGTACGTTTATATAATGTATGAAGGATTTGATTGTGTGATATTGATACATAGAAATAAAGATACATGTAATATTTTTTATATATAAATGTGACTATTTTTAAAATAGTGTATGATTAAAAGTGATATTTTATTTATTTTTCCTTCCTACCCTTTTTCATATTGAGCAGTTTACTTCCCCATTCCCTATGTGGTTGGTTACACATTTGTTTTTTTTTATTTGTGGAGTGCTCTAATCTAGCTTCATTAGTCTGTAAAAAAAAAAAAAAAAAATTGTAAAATATTCCCTGTCAGTAAATAATGATAAAGGACATCTGTTTTTCTGCTATTAAATAATGTGTTATCTATGCATATTGAAAAAGAATATAAATTAACACATTAATTACCCGATAAAAATGAAAAGATGCTTGGTAGTAAAGGAGTTGATATGATATGTCTGGAGCAAGAATGTAAACAAATTGCAGCTATAATAGCATGTATGTGTGTAATGAACCTAGTAGGTAAACATTGAAAGAAAATCAATATTTTTCTAATCTGCACAATGGAGGCCCATCATACTTATATTCAGTTATGCAATTTATAAGAAAGCTACCACAGCTCTGTTTGAACACATACTACAAATTGTTAGAAAGCTAATTTAATGTATCTCACATTCCAGAAGCCTACATTTTTCACATATTTCAATTAGTAAAACTCTGCTATAACTGCTTTCTAAAAAAAAAAAAAGTCACAAACAGGAATAATGTAATATTGATTAATGTATATGTAAATTAAACTCTGGTGCAATGTAATTATACATTTTCTTGCTGACTTTCATGTGTTTGCCAATGAATCCCCCATTTTCCAAAAGCCCCTTGTTACATGAAAACACCATTTAAGTCAAAGTGAAATCATGGCTGATGAACTCAAATTGTGGTCACTTATGTAATATCAGCATCACAGAGGTTCAAAAGAAACCCAAATTAATTTGCATGAAGTGCCATCTGTTCCTTTCCAAGTTGATTTCAGTAAACAATTTTAAAGTCATATATTTATTTAAAAACATATTTCATACATAAAATAAATAACACTAGTAGTAATACATTTGAATCTAGCATTTAATGTTAGATCGAATTTTTAATAAGCCAGCTTTTCTGCATGTTTTCAATGGAATATCTGATCCTACAACATATATTGTTTTCTACTGTATTGTTTTGATACAAAAAACTAATTATTTAAATGGGCATAGGGATTTGGGATAGTGTGCAAGTAAACCTTTTTTTTCTATATTGTTTTATGACACTATTCGGCACCAGAATTCCCAAATGACAGAATTATTGTGTTATGGGCAAATGCAAATATGGCATTTCTCAAACTGTGTACTTTGTCTTTAACCCCTTAAGGACCAAACTTCTGGAATAAAAGGGAATCATGACATGTCACACATGCCATGTGTCCTTAAGGGGTTAAGAGATATTGCAAACTGACATGGTGTTAGAAATGGAACATATTGTTTTTCGTATATTTTTCTTTAAGCAATAACATTTTACCTACTTTTAGTGCATAATATGTTTACGCCATTTTGTCCCAGATGAAATACAATAACAATAATGCATAAACAAGCTTCAAGGCTATGCTACGACTCTTTCAGTACATAATATACTGCGGTAACCCTAAATAGATAAAGATGTTCAGACTGTAAGATGCCACCTTGTCCTAAGTCAGGGAATTTTCCATGACGTATGCACCCTTAAGTTTTATTTATGGCCTTGTATTTTTGCCAAGTTAAGGGAGGTCCTAAAATGAATAAAGTAAAAGAAGTGTTACTTTTGCATATATGAACTACGGTAACCTAAAATGAAGACACCTAAGGTATAAATATGTGTACCTTTTAAATGTTAACACAGAGAGAAGAGATTTGGAGACAGATGCTCCATCATATAATGACAGAGAGGCTGACATGATGACATGTTCAGGAGGGTATGTTATTATATTAATGATAGTTGCAAGCATATAGTTTAATCTTATAAACTCTGCTATAAATTATTGTAATTGATTTTATATGTCTATATTTATATTTTTATCTAATAAAATATCTAAAAGACAAAATGTTATTGCTTCCAAGACAATCCTTATTTTATATTGTATTCTCAATTATGTATATATTTTAAATAGAAGCTCTCTTACAAACTATATAAAATTATGGCTAAGATATCTGTATGGTTAGCCCTGCTAAGTTCTATGCTACAAGACGTTATAGTGGTAAATAAGGGAACCAACTGCGGTTACAATTGGCGTCCAACGTGGGGCTTATACTTACTATAAAAAAAAAAATATATATATCTAGATAACCTCTTATATGTAAGAGACAACACAATACTTTGTCTAGGCTCAAGTCTATTATTTACTTATTTTCTATCTATATATTGAGTTATGATTATGTTTGTACTCTATGTTTGATCCTGAAGAAAGTCCTTGTTATAGGACTGAAACGTCGATCTTTTTAATAAATACCCAATAAATTGGATTTTAATGGAAGACCGTGAATGCAGCTTTCCCTACTTTTTCTTGTGTGTGTGTGTGTGTGTGTGTGTATATATATATTTTATAAAATATAAATTGCACAAAAAAACATTTATAAAAAACAAATAAAAATGCTAACTTTGGTCAGCATTTGTGACAAAGTAGAAAGAAAACAGATTACCAAGTAGTGAGTCAGTATACAGAAACTTTCACACTACTTGATAGAAGTGCAGCGCTAAGTGTAGTGTTGTAGTAGTGCAAATTGTACACTTACCCCTTACAATACACACGGGGTATACATGTAAAATAGACACAGAGAAAGAAATATATAGAGTAATATTGTACAGTAACACTTGATAAATTTTAGTAGTACAATATTACTCTATATATTTCTTTCTCTGTGTTTATTTTACATGTATACCCCGTGTGTATTGTAAGGGGTAAGTGTACAATTTGCACTACTACAACACTACACTTCACGCTGCACTTCAATCAAGTAGTGTGAAAGTTTATGTATACTGACTCACTACTTGGTAATCTGTTTTCTCTCTGGTTTGACAATTATAGTGGTTTCTTGGAATACCCACTAAGTGCATGTAGCAGCTAAACTAAATAATTTCACCTAATATCACAAAGCACCATTATTCTAGCTACACCTATTTTGTATTAGTTTATTTATGTTTGCGACTAAGTGGCTACAACAAACGACTGAACATACCCCATTTTGAATACCCTGGGTTGTTTACATTTGAAAATAGTATGCCAGGATGGGGTTATTTCACATTCCTGGGCTACCATATGGTCTCAAAATGCAAAACAGACCCAGCAAACCAATCTGGCAAACTGAATTGGGCAAGCCCTATATTCACCCTGTAACTTTCCAAAACACTATAAAACCTGTACATGGAGGGTATTGTTATACTCGGGAGACTTCGCTGAACACAAATATGAGTGTTTAAAGCAGTAAAACATATCACGACAATGAAATCACCAGTAAAAGTTATGTTTTTGTGTAAAAATATGCAAAAAAACAAATAAAAACACTAACTTTGGCCAGCGTTTGTGGCTAAGTGGCTACTAAAAAGGACTGGGTATACCCCATTTTGAATGCCCTGCATTGTATACTATTACAAATTATATGCCATGATAGGGTTAATTTTCATTCCTGGGCTGCTATACGGTCTCAAAGGCAACATAGGCACAGCAAACCAATCTGGCAAATTTCAATGTGCAAACATGGAAAAGGGGAAAGCCCTATATTTGACCCCTGTAAGTTTGCAACAACCCATAAAATTTGTACTATTGTACTCAGGAGATGTTGCTGAACACATATTGGGGTGTTCTTTGTCAGCAACACATAACAGAACTGAGAATCCATGCCTAAAGTACAATGTGAGAGAAAAATAACACAAAAAAATGACTGTTTGACAAAGACTGGTGGTAGAATTAGTGCATGGAAAGTGTTAAAATACCACCATTTGAAATACCCTAGGGTGTCTACATTTCAAAAATATATGGTTTGATGGGGTAAATTACATTGGTCAGCTTCAAAAATGTCCCAAATAGGACATGGGTGCATGATGACCAGCTGTGAAAATCCCAAGTTGGAAAACTGGAATGCACACCCTCCAAATAAGATCTCTTAGCCCCCAGATAACCCGACACACCTGTACATGGATGGTATCACTGTCCTCATGAGATTTTGCTGAACACATATTGGGGTGTTCTTTGGCAGTAACCCTTAAAGTTCTCCGTACATGTATTCTTAAATTACTATGTTTTTCAAAAAATCATCAATTATTATTATTTTTATTAATTTGGCATAGATTGGTGGTAAAATGGTTGCATGAAAAGAGTCAACATACCCCAAGTTCAATACTTTAGGTTGTCATCTTTTAAAAAATATATACATGTGAATGGTTATTCAGGGATTCCTGACGGATATCAGTGTTACAATTGCCCTATAACTTTCCACAAAAAAAAAGCTAAGAACATGTTAACATTGGGTATTTATAAACTCAGGACAACATTTAGAAACTATTTAGCAGGGGTGATTTTTGGCGGTTGAAGATGCGTAATAGAATTTGGAGGTCAAAGTTCAAATCATTTTTTTTATAGTAAATTATATAATATGATAAAAATAATGGTATCTTTCGAAAGCCCATTTAATGGTGAGAAAAACTGTATATAATATGTGTGGGTACAGTAAATGAGTAAGATGTAAATTACAGCTAAACAAAAACACCGCAGCCCTGGTCCCAAACAATAAAAAAAAAAGAAAAGTGGTCTGGTCACTAAGGGGTTAATCTTATAAGCGCTGCAATAAATTATTGTAATGGATTTTATGTCTATATTTATATTTTTATTTAATAAAATATCTAAAAGACAAAACATTATTGCTTCCAAGACCATACTTATTTTATTCTCAATTATTTATATATTTTAAATAGAAGATCTCTTACTAACTATATAAAATTATGGCAAAGATGTCTGTATGGTTATCCCTGCTAAGTTCTATGCTTTAAGACGTTTTAGTGGTAAATAAGGGAACCAGCTGCAGTTACAATTGTTTCTCAATTAATACATGGAATGGAAAAACCTTAAAAATTAGGAAAATCTCCTGTATTTGTAGATATTTTTGTTGTCATTCTCTAAGCAGTGCTAAGTGATATAGCAGGTAAAGTCATGCATCTTAAAAGCTAAAATATAGAGGAAGATATCTTAACTTATATTAATCTACTCATAAAATCTGTAATGAAAACACCAGGTAGTTTAAGGACATAAATAAACAAGATATACAGTGCATTGGTAAAAATAACTTGTGCGTAGGTAGAGGGTATTGTGTATGGGCATCTACCAGTAAACAGCCGCTAATCCCCAACCACTTTGCTTGCCCAAAATAATCAAACCACAGACATACTTAGTGAAAATAGGCCATGGCTTTAGTAAATATGTATAAATCTTTCAACTTCAACTTTATAACATAAAACAACCTATATACATAACTTACTCAGTAAATATATACGTCATTGAGTACCACCTTGCCAACCAAAAACATTCACTTGGGCAACTGTCCTCCACCCTCGTCCACACCAGCACAAGGCCTTTCTGGGCCGTTTAGTCTCGTATTGCTAACCACTAGCCGATTATTGGCTCAGTGGACACGTCTGTTATCCATAACTGTACTTGAGGTTAGGAGAGGGACAGCCCTACCCATCCACTTTCCACGGACCGCTGGTCCAACCCGCAATTGACAAGGGCCATATACCGCCACACTGTGACAATAAAACAACACAGACAACGAACACAAATAAAGAAAGAAACAAACAAACAAGGGGAGGGAGGGTGGGAAGCTGTTACCAACTTATAATTAAGATGGCTGCTTAGCCTGTAAAATTCCCACCTATTTATACTATCCCACTCCTTTGCCCCTTATCCTCCATTCTAATGACCTCCTTACCATTCTATCTATACACATCCCCTCACACTCATATGTCCCTGTCCTATCTAGGCCTTGCCTGAGTCCTCAGGGTCTGTTTTATTATGGAATCCTTTCTTGACAGCTTAATGTCCATTAATTTCATTTCTGACACAATACCAACCCATTTAACAATCTTTCTTCACCAAGGGATATCTTGACCCCCTCTGCTGCCTTTTTTAATTTAACTCCTCTGAAGCTGACTGAGTAATTAATCAATTGACTAAAGAGCAGTCAACATTGCAGTACTCCTGTCAATCATACTCACTGTTATTTTAAAAGTCTTTGCAATGGATGACAATAAAGTGATTTTCTACCAAGTGTTCATGTACTTACATATGAATAGTTAAAATAATTTAAATAAAATTTCACTGAAACTATATATACTTCATAATGTTACATCGCAGGCTTTTTGTTTTGGAAGGGTATTTGACTAATCAGTTAAGCATTTTAGGAAATGAATGTACATTGATTGGATTTAATGAAAAAGAGTACATTGTATTGACAAGGCTAATTTGTAGAGAACACTTTCTTCAAAGGTTAATTATGAATCCAGTTTTAAATGACTCCAAATTGATTCAGGAGACTTTTAAAATGTTCAGAAATTTACTAGTGCTATGGTACTATAAACAAAGTCATAAATGTTACACAATCCAGGGTAGTTATACAAATCTGGTTCAAACACATATCAGCAACTTAACTTTAAGTATCTCATTTGTCATTCCATGTAATGCAGAGGTAGGTATATGGCTGGATCTGGCTTTACGGATAAAATATGGTTTGATGTATTAAATGAATGGTGAGTTTTGTCTGAAAAGGCACCAAAATTGTGACTTATGTGATATTTGTGTATATTTATACAACATACAAGATCCATAAACAGCATTTTCAAGTCTCACAGAATGTAATGGTTTTATTTAAAAAAAAACCTCACCTAGGCAAAATATAAAAGGGGTTTGGTTACAGTATATGATCATACTTTGCACAACAATAATGTACCCCGTTCTTGGTGGGTCCTATCCTAGCATTCTAATGCCTGATCTTATGAGATTACTCCACTTATTTGGAAAATACTTTCTCCTGGGACTATCTGCACTGCAATGTTATATAGGGCCCTGGGTAAAGAATAAGGGACTTGGAATAAGGTTACTGAAAATGATAGGGATCTTGGAATAAGGTGACTGACACAGAGATTTGGAAACTGACTGCATATGGAGTGGAAAATGGAATTTAGATACTGCAAGGATACTAGAAGTATGGTAGGGGACGGAAGGGATTTGTATCTGTGGCTATTGTTGTTAGGGAACTGAAGGTATGGCTAGGGAAGAAAGGGGATTGTACATATAATTGGGGTGGAAAAGCAGAAGTTTAGGGGGCTGAGGGGGGTAATTATGGTGACAAGGACATGGGGAAGTGACTTGGGAAGAGAAAGTGGTAAAAAGAGGGGCAGTGATATGAGGCAAGGGAAAATGACAAACTGAACAGTCCCACATAAAGACACGCAAAATATTTATACACCGATTGACACTACATTCACACTCACATACATAAATAATTAGTGTGTACCCCTCAACATTCATGTACAATAATATTACTCACAAATACACATTTTCATCTACATTTACTCAGGCACTGAAAAGCTACATAGATACCCTCCATACATAATGAATTTTACATTACAGAGGATAACAGTATTAAAACACACCAATCTGTAATTTCTTTATGAGTATTTTCGAGCACCCCTCCCAAGAATGATGTCTGGATCTAACTTTACTATAAATGGTATACTATATTGAATATTTCATTATGCGCTACTGTAAAACATAGCTGGAAACAAACCTATAGACAATTCTTGAGATCCATTTGGCATATGGATTTATTGTAGTGAAAACAACGTAAATCTATATTATGGTGGAACATAAAACAAGCTTTAACATTGAATCTAGATCGGTAGAGAAACAAAGTTATAGAAAATTATATTTGCACAATTATGTGTGATATTATATAGTAAACTATATTGCTAGAGAGTTGAATAAAATGTAATTCAACTACATAAAATTATCATGTTTATTTTTGGCACACAATTTGTTACAATCAATTCATTGAGATGGCCAATAAGATCTTCTAACCATATAATTTATGAATTTTCTCAAATAAAACAGAAAATGCTGGATAAAAACAACAACTAGAAATGGAGTTATTACAAGTATTTAACTGAGTGTCTAAATGTAATCAAAGTCTTTTATGAACACTCTTGGAGCAGTGTCTAACAGCTGGGACTGTTCTCGATAATTGCTTCGGCATTAGAAAGAATGAACACAATTGCTGCAGGAAAAAAAAACTCTTTAGCAGCTAAGTATTAATGAATATTCTGTTTGCAATTGACGTTTCTGGTCAAAACAGTATGTGTTTGGGGACAAGCATGTCATTTATAGAACTACACTACTTTAGCCATGCATTTAGAAACGTATAGTTGCACAACTAATCATAAAAGGTCGTTACTTAAACTAATAGCAACAGATTTCTTCAGATTATTCGTTAGGTTGTTTGAATATCTGGAGAACAATGTACACAAAGGTAACTGGGTTTTATTTATTAACCGAATAGTTTAGAGTTTATAATGCTCTTTAGTTACAATGTGCAAAATGCAATAGACTAGCAACTAGTTTCTGTGGATGATCTCTGGGTTAAAAGGCTCTCTCAGGTTTTCATATCTAGATTCATCATCAGAAATATCAGGTATCTGAATAAAGTACTGTTGGGCATTGATTTTGAAAATATGACTGATCATGCAAAATGATGTCTTTTATTAAAGGATGGTGATCATACAAAGCCATTTATCATCATATAGTTATTTGGCTTCTTATTAAATCATAATGATAACAGAAATTACCCAAATGGTCCTGATCAAAAGTTTACATGCATTTGAATGTTTTGCCTTGTTACAGACACAAGGTGACACACGCAGGCTAAAATGGCAATTAAAGGTTAATTTACCACATCTGTGGCTTTCTAAATTGCAATTAGTGTCCTTGTGTAAATAGTCAATGAGTTTGTAAGCTCTCATGTGGGTGCACTGAGCAAGCTAGATGTTCCATGGGGAGCAGAAAAGAACTGTCAAAAGACCTGCATATAAAGGCAATTGAACTTTATAAAGATGAAAAAGAATATAAAAAGATATCCAAAGCCTTGAAAATGCCAGTAAGTACTGTTCCATCACTTATTAAGAAGTGGAAAATTTGGGGAGCTCTTGATACTAAGCCAAGGTTAGGTAGACCAAGAAAGAGTTCAGCCACAACTGCCAAAATAATTGTTCAGGATACCAAGAAATATCCACAAGTAACCTCAGAGAAATACAGGCTGCTCTGGATGGTGTTATTGTTTCAAGGAGCAGAATACAACGATACTTGAACAAAAAATTAGCTGCATGGTCAAGTTACCAGAAGGAAGCCACAAAAAAGCCTGGTAACAATATGCCCGACAACACCTTAACACACCTCACATCTTCTGACACACTGTAATTTGGAGTGATGGTACCAAAATATAACTTTATGGTCAGAGCCATAAGCGCAGCATGTTATTAGAAAATACTGGCAGACAATTTGCATTCTTCTGCACGAAGGCTGCACATGGGACACTCTTGGACCTTTCAGCATGACGATGATCTTAAGTACAAGGCCAAGTTGACCCTCATGTGGTTACAGCAGAAAAAGGTGAAGGTTCTGGAGTGGCCATGACCTGGAGGCATTTTGCCAAGACCAATGCGCAGCTATAGCACCTGCAAGAATTAGGGTCCTCATGGACAACTATTACAAAAGAGTGCATGCTGTCATTGATGCTAAAGGAGTCATTATTTTTTTTTCTTTGTTGCCTTTTTTGTTTTATGATTCTGCCATTCTGTTATAACCTACAGTTAAACATGAATCCCATAAGAAATAAAAGAAATGTGTTTTGCCTGCTCACTTATGTTTTCTTTAGAAGTTTGGTAGGATGTGGATGTAAAGAGTGATCAACAATTGAAGATTATGCTAGCTTTAGTGTACTAATAATCTTAATTTTAATAATGACAGGAGGCGAGTATTTTGCATATGTCTCTTTACTAACTCCATACAGCAGTAAAGAAACACATAGAAAAAAGAGCCAATCACAGGAGAGCAGGATGTACATAAGGCAATGTGACCTCATCATTTCCTCTTTCAGAAAGCGACAACAAGCAGAAGTAAATATATAGCAAACAATAAAACTAATAATAACTCCAAGTTCCCATGTGCGAAGGAGCAAACTTCCAAAGAATTCTATACGAACAACGAAAAAGAGTTCAGGGTTGAGACAAATCCAAAGGATAAAATCTCCAATAGTTTCACGTGAACTGCCAATTATCTTCAGAGACGAATCATAATGAAAAGAGAATGTGTGACAGGTTTAGACATAGTCACGGACATGTAACTCCAATTAACGTTCCTCCTAACATCCCATTGGAGAATATAGTAACTATAATCTAATAACTGAGTAATTGTAATGAGAACTCTAATGAAGATTCCATGTTAATGGAAGTACGAACATATCACACAAGCACCAGTGTGAGAGGCAAACCTACCGTAGCCCTGATATCTGCAAAGCAAACGAATAGAAAGGGTGTGCAGCGAAGCAGGGGGGGGAAAATACTTGCCTCCTGTCATTATTAAAATTAAGATTATTAGTACACTAAAGCTAGCATAATCTTAAATTTTACCACATGACAGGAGGGTTCGTATTTTGCATTTTTAACGCTGAGAAAAGAGTATAGAACTAAATAAGAGTGCTACGGTGTGCCGAGAGACCCAGTATTCAGCGTTGTGCGGAGGTCTTCCCCGTTGAGCGCCCACATATACACCATCTAACGGGAAATTATACAAGACCAAGCCTGACCGTTTGTCAGCAGGATGTTTAGTCCCGTAGAGTGAAAGGAGAACAACCTCCACAACTCATAGGCTGTAGAGGTATGACATTGGGTAGTTGGTACCCTAGAGGATCCTAGTCCCTTGGGCATCCTCAGGTAGTGATATGGGCTGCAGTTCCGTCTCCATCCTCACATAAGGGATCAAGATGCAGGACCGAACCAGACAGGCTGGGAATGTTCAGATGTAGGGGTAGGGTCATCGCATCCCTGGCTTCCCAGACTCCCAAGAGTTCCCCGGCAGCCTGCGATCGTTCGCTGACCTGCCAAGAAACCCCCAAAGCGGGTCCAGGTCCCCAGGTAGCCGACCCTCCCGGGATAGAAGATGTGAGTACCCTATGGCTCCGTGAGGAATTGTCGGTCATGAATGTAGCAGGAGAAGATCCTCGCCAGCTCAAGGATTTCTGTAGACCTTGTAAGCATGAGAAGCATAAGTCCTTCGGGGAGGTCCGGTCTGACGGAGCGCAATCACCATCATGCCTCGACTTCTACTGTGACGAGTGGTAATATCCAAATCAGTCGGCCCCTATGAGATGTGTCTCCCCCGGGAGATGGGTTGATCTTCTGTGAAGAAGACGGGGATCGAAAGAGCCTACATGTTGTCTGATAAACATGAGTTGGTCCATCCCGGTGGATGAGAAACCTGACCACCTAATCTGTGGTTACCTGCAGTAGGGTGCAACCGATCTAATACTTCTTTATCAATCCATGTGTTGTGAAGTATAGGACCAAGAAGTCTAGGTATACAAAGTACAGGGTGGCGGTGGTGCCGCGGAGAGTCATGCGAATATTCCCAAGTCGTGGAATAGTCTATGAATCCTCTGAGCGAATAGTCTTCTACAAGTCTGGAGGTTCCAGTCTCGGATGAACGTGGGTGTTGACGAGTTTTTAGTTCCCTGGAGTGATCTGAATGAGGTTCTCCCAGAAGGGAGTGTCTCGTCTTCCCCGCCTGTATTCATTACTTCTTTCGGTAGTTTATCAGGGCCCACCAAGCTCCGAGCTACTGGATTGAGAAAGAGAGGATGTCCCCTGAAAACTGGGTAAGGTGGTCGAGCGGGAAGGAAGAAGACCGTACTGACGTATCTTTAGGTCCTGAACGCAAGTCGGTTGACTACGTGAAAGTGGTCTTCCCCAGGATTGAGTACCTTTCACCTAGATGTGGTGAAATCCCCTGAGGATGTAGTAGGAGGTATCTGGAGCACCATTGGTTGACTCTCGCTCTATATGGGTAATAGAGCTAGCGGTAGCGGATCTCGGGTCAGATGTGCCGAAGCGGTTGACGACCGGCTCTGTTGCCAACCAGTTCCAGAGAAACCCTTGTAAAGGTAATCACATAACACATCCCTCCTAGGGGTTTGGGCCCTTATGAAAGCTGTGGGACCCTTGTGTGTCTAATAAGTTCCCTTCGGAACTTTGTACCTTGTGTCTGGGGTTCCGACTATCTTGACGCCCAGTACCGCCAACCATCCGTCAGTGCGGAGGAGTGCTGCTATGGGCATCCCATGGGAGAGGCCAACACTGGGGTTTCCTGCGAGGAGCAGAAACAGTTTTTTGAGTCCATATACCCAAGTTGTATACCTGTTCCCGGACGATTTTTGGCAGCGTCCAGCATCGCCCATGGTAAGGTCGTGAATCCTGAGAGACCTCCTCCGTTGGTCACTATAGCTGTCTGAGCTGCTCTGACCAGCATGGAAGGGCATGGGTTTGTCCGACCGTCAGCGGATATGGACATTCTAAGCAAGAGGCTGCAAAGACACGAGTGCATAACGTTGTCAAGTAGGTTTATCGTAGTAAGGGATACCCCTGTGTAAGGCACAAACCAGTATTCAGGCACAGGATGCATGGCAAACAGATCAGTCTACTATGACAGTAGGCAGTGTTCGCGGAAACCCTCGCGGGTTTTATTCCGAATCATGGCCAAATAAAACAGACTGGGGCTCACCCAGTACATAGAGGTTGCCATAGCATTGCCTCCGCTCAGCAGCACCTTGCAGCGCACGTATAGTGGGGGCTCACCCCAGGTGCACAGGGTATGAACCCTTAAGTGCTGGCCATCGCCCTGATAGAGAGTGTCAGTCACCTTTTCCATTATTAAATTCACCTCAAGGGGAATATATATCGTTAAGTAGGTGGCTCGGAACTCCTGTTCAGCGGTTGTGACCGCATTCCTCTGTTCGGCATTTTAGTGCAGTGCACTCCTAGCCGGGACCAGTGCATAGGGCGTGGGCCTTTAACTGCAGAATAGGTACAGGGCATAAACCCGTACTCTATCATGATTCATTATCAATGGAGGTATTCCGTAAGACTTCCTTCGGTCGTGTAGAGTGACTCGCCTATCGTAGGGGTCTCACCCCGAGAGCACCGTGTCTGAACCTGTAAGTGCCAGTCCCAGATCCAAAGTTCGGGTTTTCAATCCTCGAGCTCGCTGTTGAGAGGGGTAGGAGTAGTGGTTGCACAGGGTATGAACCCATCAGTGCTGGCCATCAGCCTGATAGAGAGTGTCCTACAGCTCTCCCAATAATTAATGCACCGCCATGGGGGATATTCTGTGCTGAAGCTTGCGACTCTGTCCCCTTTTTAGCCGAATAGATTGGCTTATACCTAGTCAGAGATCACCTCAGGTGCGCGGGGTATGCACCCGTCAAGCGTGGGGCACAGCCAAATAAAACAGACTGGATGAGAGCACAATCCGTTTCATTGTGTGCAATACACCATGCAGACCCTAGCAGGATGTAGTAGTCTGCAATTTATTGTGTGCAATTTATTGTCTCAAAGTTTCAAAACAACCCCAGCAGGGTGTGTGATATGCAGTAGTGTGCACTTATTGTGTGCAATTTATTGTCTCAAAGTACCAAAACAACCCCAGCAGGGTGTGTAATATGGGGTACCCCAGCAGGGTATCTGTTGTAGTGTAAATAATGCCAATGGACCCCAGCAGGGTCTGTATAAATGACAGTAAGGTGTAATAACCCCGGCAAGGTATTCTGTATCTGTCACTTAGTGTAGTCAAATTGTCCCAGCAGGGCAAACCACAATATTGGGATTTGTATAACTGGGCCTCACCCAGGATCAGAGAGGTGGCCACAGGGCGACCTCCAAAAAACAGCAAGGTAATAGGGGCAGCACCCCAAGCAGGCACAGGGTAATATGGCAGTAATGAGACAAAAGTGACTGACCTCTGAGTGATAATAGGATATAGCACTAGCTCTAAGCTCCGTCGTCTGTTGTGTTCTGACAGATAGTCTTAAGTGATGGGGTCCTCCCTTTGAGCATCCATTACCAGACATAGAGTCTTGCTGTAGATTCCTCAACCCTGATCCAGTTGATATCTCTTCAACTCTCCCATCACTGATATGTACTTATACAGTACCATCTTGATAGTCTGTGTCCAAGGGTCCTAATCCTTAAGGAATTCAACAGTGATATCCCTTTAAGGATTTGGTATCCCTTTTAAGTAGTTCCAGGGTGGTATCCTTTTAAGTATCCCTTTAAGGAGTTCCCTCTAAGGGTCCAAGAATTGTATCTTTAAGGAATTTGAGGGATCTATTCATTAAAGGGATTTTTGGGGGTGATATCCCTTTAAGGTTCCAGTACCTCGAACCACTATACATGAGTATGACTCAAATATGTAAATAATAGGCCAGTTAGAATACTTACCTTTACCTGGATTCGAACTTGGGATATGTTACTCTCGAGCGCCGAATCGTGGTGGGAGAGTGTAGCAAAATGTCCGCCCATAATCTCGTGAGACGCGAGATTAAAGATGGCCGCCGAGGGTAAAGGAGGGGGAACATGGTCCCTGGAGTCTCAGTAGATGCGGGATCAAAGATGGCCGCTGCGTCATGCTCGGGCTACCTCGTGGTCGCCCCACAGACTGCCCTGCACTAAGGTAGTGAATGTTGGAAACCATCCCCCTGAGGGTTGTAGGAGGAAGGGGTCGAACGGATAGGCCGGAAGAAGGGGTTAATGCCCGCAGGAGGGAAGTGGTTAAGCCCCAGCCAGACCCAGAATCCCCATGAGACCATGTGGAGAAGGAGGAAGGCGGGGAAAGAGGGTCCCCAGATGCCCCAGGTATAGAAGGCCAGGAAAATCGCCAGAAAAGTCACGATACATATGGTATAAAGTACATCTACCATAACTATACATAAAAGCTATTAAGTGAAAAATAAAATTTACACCTAACACCCATGTTATAAAATACATATGACATCTATTAAATACATATAAAGTACATATACTACTTATCAAAACAAAGGATGAAATGCCTATAAAACTGATTAATTACAAGTGATTAATCACAACTAAAGGTTATGAAATAAGGATAACATTAAATCTACATATCTATGAAATAACATAGAAAAAACACAGCTGCACATAGTACAGAAGCACAGCAAGAACATACAGCAAAGTACATAAAAAATATAATACAGAAACAACCTCAAAGAGGCAATAGAAACATAAAGTAATGGAGAAGAGTAATACTCTGACCTGTCTGCTTGATGGAGCAGTAAAGAAAGAGGAAATTATGAGGTCACATTGCCTTATGTACATCCTGCTCTCCTGTGATTGGTTCTTTTTTCTATGTGTTTCTTTACTGCTGTATGGAGTTAGTAAAGAGAGATATGCAAAATACAAAGCCTTGTGTCATGTGGTAAAATTACAACAAGCATGTCAAACTCAGAGTCTAGCACGGGCCAAATAAACAAGGTTTAAGTCTATTTGGGCCAAAAAAAAACAAAAAACTTACATTTTCATAGAAGCTTAGGTTTATTTTGAAAAGTACAGTATAAAAAAAAAAAAAACAGCATCCACTCTCTACTAAACTACAGAACTCTCCTCTACTAAATACCAGTTCCCCCCATATAGTAAATCCCAGTCTCCCCCTCTACTAAATCCCAGCACCCCCCTCTAACCAACAAGCAGACTGAACTCATATTGCCAATATGCTGCCAATATGCGACTCCGGAGTCTGGCCTCTGGTATACCCCAAATGGCGCTGTCTGCACCCTGTGCCAAAGCGGATCCCCCTACTATTTCTTGAAACCCTGTGAAGGTGGAGCACATCGACGTCACATTGGAATGTGATGTGGCGTTGGATGCCTCCATGCACCTCCAGGTACTTCACTGTTCAGCTGCAGCCATTGCAACACAGACCGACACACACACACATCAGCTATGAGGACTGCTAGGTCGCAGGGGAAGAGGGTGGTAAGGAGGTGACTGATCTGAGGTCAACAGCCTGTCGGTTACATAGTGCGCATTCTAAGCAATAGCTTCAAATGAAGGTTTGCAGAGTCGGGTAAGCACTGCTATCCCCATTATTGCATTAAAACCAATTTAAAGGAACACTATAGGTCAGGAACACAAGAATGCATTCCTGAACCTGTAGTGTTAAAAACACCATCTAGCCCCCCTGCTGCCTCTCACCCCCCCCCCCCCCCCTCCTTGCTCTCCTAGGTATCACAAAATCTTACATTTACTCCCATCTGCTGCTGCTGGCTCTGCCCTTGATCTGCTTGCTTGGCTGACATCATCAAAAGTCTTGATCAAAGCCAATCACAATGCTTTCTCATAGGAAAGCATTGGATTGGAAGCAGATCAGGAGTAAGACGCCAAACACAAGCCAAACAGCCCTGGCCAATCAGCATCTCCTCATGGAGATGCATTGAATCAATGCATCTCTATGAGGAAAGTTCACTGTTTCCATAAAAGGGTTGTAGACACTGAATTGGAGGTATTCCTAGGCTGTAATGTAAACACTGCATATTCTCTGAAAATACAGTGTTTACTGTAAAAAGCCTGAAGGGAATGATTACACTCAGCAGAACAAATACAATATGCTGTAGTTGTTCTGGTGACTATAGTGTCTCTTTAAGTTGGAATACCAATGCTGTTGCACCATTGTATAAACTAGAATATTTTGGTAAATTAAAGTTCAGTATTTCAATATGTTAATATGTAATATGTTCTGGACTAGGAAGATAGACTCTTACCCAGCAAACACAAATGAGCAGTCAACATGCCTGAGTCCACTATTTTAAGTTTCCTAAAGATTTCTATAGCATTAGAAATACAAACTGGTATACTATATGAAACTATCCCTATATTTAGTCATCCATTCACTTCCCCTTTTGCCAAAATATTTCTAAAACTAAAAAAAAATAAAAACACAAAAAAAATGGAGGCACCCTAAAGTATAAATCCCCTCTCTGCCTATTGTGGTAACAAGTTGCCATGGTCAGAGCTATGAGTCAAATGCTCCCCAAAGAGGAGTATTGGGGGCCAGTCTCTGTACTGCTTCTAATCTCTCCAATATTCCTTTTCCTCTGATCACAGCATACCCAAAACACAATTGACACCACCGTCTGAACATCAGTTTCACAGAAACCTTCAATGTCTTGACCTAAAGCATTGCTCTACTAATCTCCAAACTCTCCTTTTACCCATCTCAAACCTCACCTGTCCTAGCTTTGCAACCACCTTCTACAATTCCACCCTCTCCTCTCAACTAGACATCATGGCACCTCCTACATTTAAACGCAGCAACAACAACCTTGGCACCAAAATGACTCGATACCTCAAAAAATGCTCCAGAACTGCTGAACTCTGTTGGAGAAAGTCTCAATGTGCGTCTGACTTTCTCCACTATAAATTTATGCTGCGCTCATACAGCTTCCTTCAGCTACTTTCCTCTGCAAAAGTAAATTACTTCAATACCCTCATAAACACACTCTCCTGAGAATGAAATGACTATTTCACACATTTAACTTTCTTCCTCGCCCATTGTTCCTCCTCCACCTACTAACTTGACAACCTCAGACTTTGCAACTCATTTCACTGACAAGATCTCTACAATCAGGGAAGATATCTCTCATCTTTCTTCTTCACCTTACAATACTTCCCCTAACCTCATTCTCTCTGCTGTTCTATGTTTATTTGCACCAACTACAGCAGAAAAGGATTCTGCTCTGCTCCAGTCCTCCCGCCTCACCACCTGCTCGCTAGGTCCAATATGGTATGGCCTGATTTAGTTCTTTGTGCCATGTCTGTTTATATGGTTTTGGTTTTATCATGCGAGTTGATAAGTAACTGATAGCACTGCAAGATTACTTTTTTGGGGGATTTTTGGTGTATACAGATCTGTTCAAATTCAGAAAGCATTTGAATTGGTCCAGCCTTGCCGGTTTCGGTTTGGTGCTTGACAAACAGGACCTTAACTGGCGATTCAAAAACAGAGTGCAGGGTGTCCATTGAAATTGTGTTTGTAAGTCTGGGAACTGAAGCAGTGTTCCTTTGTCATATAATTGTATAACGTGTCGAGTGCCCTGACCCATCCTCAAGTTTTTATCACGTGGAGATCATCTGAGCAATCGACTCTATTGGGGTTGCTAGGGGTATCGGGTGAAAGCACACCAGGTCATCTCTGACCACATCCCATATCTCCAACAGCAGCTGGGAAGTGGGTTAAAGGTGGTGTGAGGGTGGACTATGGCTTGCTGGGGTCTATAGGTAGGTGTATAGTTCCAGTGGTTCAGCCCAAAGGGATTCTATGTGCAGCCATTGGGGAGAGGTTTTTGTTGGGTTTAGCAGTGATATTGTATTAAGGATCACTGCTCTATAGTTGGCAAGGAGGTCTGGAAAACCCAGTCCCCCTTTAGGAGGTGTCCTTTGGATGAGTTTAGTAGCGACTCTCACTTTCTTATTCTGCCAAGTGAATCTTAAGAGTAAGTTATGGATAGTTGAAACAGATATTGCAATTTAGGCAATAGTGTCATTTTGAGTGCTGCTATGCGCCCTACCCACAATAGAAATTTTCCTTCCCATGTTTTCTTGTGGATTTAAGGGCTTCGAGAATACTGAGATAATTGGCTTTGAACAAGCTGGCTGGGTTTTTTGTTATTTTGATATCTAAAAAGGTGAGTGATTCTGTGCGCCAATCTAGGGGAAAGTTCCCTCTGAGGAGTTCAATTTGTTGTTTAGGGACATTTATACAGAGGGATTGCAGTTTTGTTACATTTCACAAAAACAAAGCCAGCCTGGTCATCATGGATCAGGAGTGGCAATATTTTGCTCAGTCGTTGTGCGTGTACTTTTGCGTCAGTATTTAACCCCTTAAGGACGGCGGGCGTTCTATGCCATCCTTAGGTAACCGTCTCTAAATGCCGGAGGGCGGCATAAAACGTCCCCGCCGTCCTTTGTACATACCCGGTCGCCGGCGATCCTACACCGGCGATCGCGGTATGGGGAGTTACCTGGGAGCCCAGATAGTCCCCCTTCATCCTCTTCGGCCCCCCTGGGCCATGTGATCGCGAGGTCCTTGTGAGAACCTCGCAATCCCATAAACGGCATAGCTGTCCATGTCGGTGCCAGTAGGAGGACTGCCTGTAATGACAGGTACTCCCCCTGCTGCCTGTAAAATAAACGTTAAAGTTACAGTATAAAATAAAATATATACTTAGATCATATATAAATATTTCTTATATATATATGATCTAAGTATATACACACATATACATACATACACATACATACATACACATACACTGCCTAAATATTTTAAAAAATATATATAAATATGTGTGTAAATTCATTCTAACTGTATTTTAAAATTATTTTATATATATATATATATTGATATCAAAATACATGTAGAACAAAATAATATATATATATATATACATAAGTATATACGTATATATCACTATATATATACCTATATATAAATAAAAAATCTTCAATGGATGGCACAAATGTGGGGTCATACAGTATAGTTTCATTCAAACGCCTTTTGTGTTTATAATCATATTGGTCTTTAAGTATCAGGGAGATTTTGGCATGGTCTGATCATGTGATTGCCCCTATGTAAGAGTCCTGGACTTGATCCAAATGTTGTCTATGTCAATTCTAGTGTAGGTCTTGTGTGGCGCTGAGTAAAAAGTGAAATATTTCTGTTGTGGGTATAGTATCCTCCATACATCGTACATATGATGCTCGTCTAATAATTTGCTGTATGAGGCGCATGCCTTGCTCTGTCTAGGTCCACTCATTGAGCCGAGCTTGGAAGTTATGTCCCATCTGGGGTCTATTATGTGGTTAAAGTCCCTGCATGGAATTAGTGCCCCTTTTTGAACCGGTGATATGTTTTTGAGGAATTTATGTACAAAATTGTGTTGCTCTGAGTTGGGAGCATACACTGTGGCAATGGAATATAGGACATTATTAACTGTACAGATTAAGATTGTGTCTCTACCTGTGGGGTCTACTTGGGACTCATGATGTGTGAAAACCACCCTGTTACTTATTAAGTTTGATACCCCTCTGATTTTATTTCCTGATACTCTATGGTATTAATTCAGGTAGAGATGGAGTCTTAAAGGGGGGGGGGGTGTTCTGAAGTGCGTCTTATGGAGACAAACTACATCTGCCTGGTTTTGTTTCAGGTTTCGAAATAGGCAGTGCCTTTTTTATGGGGTGTTTAACCCTTTTACATTATGACAATATATTTTCATATAATAAGGTTGGTGAGAAAACGCTATAACTCATACTCAGATAAACCCTACTGCTTCCCTGGCCCTTACAAGGGCTTGAGAGCTCCTTTGAGTTTACAGATTGTACATTCCTCTGTCTGGGGATCAGAGCTTCCCTCTCCTCCAATGCAGTGGGAGGTCGTTTGTAATCCTTGGTATCATGTACTCCCATCCCACCCTGTCGAATGCTTTTTCTGCATCTACCGACAGGGTGAGAAGGGGAATGTCTGATCTCTCTGCCGAGTCTAAGATATTAATTTTCCTTCTGATGTTATTGCAGGATGACTTGCCCGGGACATAATGGATCTGATGAATAAAAAAAAAACAAACAGAATGCTCTTCAAGCGCTCAGCCAGTATTGATGAGAATAGCTTTACGTCAACATTTATTAATAAGATAGGCCGGTAACGGGTTAAATCTGATTATTTTTTCCCCAATTTTAATATGGGTAGGATATTAGCTTTCAACATTTCTCGAGGGAAAGTACCTTTAATCACGATCTCATTAAATATTTCAACTAAGTGTTGCAAAATGTAATTTTTATATAGTTTGTAAAATAAATTGCTAAAACCATCTGGGCCTTGTGTTTAATTTTGTGCTAGTTTTTTAATTGCTCTCTCTACCTCTGCTATTTCTATTGGTTGATTTAATTCTTTCATTTTTTGACTAGGAATTAGGGGTGGACTTATATTTTTCAAATAGTTATTAATGTCTTGCATAGTTACATAGCTGAAAAGAGACTTGCGTCCATCAAGTTCAGCCTTCCTCACATATGATTTTGTTGTTGATCCAAATGAAGGCAAAAAAACATAGTCTGAAGCGCTTCCAATTTTGCAACAGACTAGGAAAATATTCCTTCTTGACCCCAAAATAGCAGTCAGATGTCCCATTGGATTAAGCAGCTATTACCCCACTAATTAGAAATCATATCCCTGTATGTTATGTTTTTTCCAAGTATTTATCCAATTGCAGTTTAACCATCTGTATGGACTCTGATAAAACCACCTCTTCAGGCAGAGAATTCCATATCTTTATTGCTCTTACTGTAAAAAAAACTTTTCTTTGCCTTAGATGAAATCTCCTTTCTTCCAGCCTAAATGTGTGACCTTGTGTCCTATGTATAGCCCAGTTTATGAATAGATCTCCAAATAATGGTATGTACTGGTCCCAAACATATTTGTATAATGTACCCTCTCAGGCGCCTTTTTTCCAAACTAAAGAGATTTACATTTTTTAACCTTTCTTTGTAACTAAACTGCTCCATTCCTTTTATCAATTTTGTAGCTTGTCTCTGCACTTTTTCTAGTGCCATGATTTCCTTCTTTAGAATATGTGCCCAAAAATGCACAGCATATTCAAAGTGTGGTCTTACCAGTGATTTATAAAGAGGCAAAATGATTATTTCATCCAGAGAATGTATGCCCCTATTTATACATGACAAAACCTTACTGGCCTTAGCAACTGCAGATTGGCATTGGATATTGCTGCCTAATTTGTTGTCTATAACAATTCCTAAATCCTTCTCATGTGTGGTTATCCCTTATTCACTACCATTTAGGGTGTAAGTTGCTTGTGCATTCTTGACCCCGAAGAGCATAACTTTGCATTTCTCTATGTGGAATTTCATCTGCCATTTTAGTGCCCAGCCCCCGAATCTATCCAAATCCCTCTGCAGTAAAGTAATATCTTGCTCACATTTTATTACTTTATAATGTTTGGTTTCATCTGCAAACAATGATACATGGCTTTCAATGCCTATTTCAAGAACATTTATAAATATGTTAAATAAAAGCGGTCCCAAAACAGAACCCTGTGGGACACCACTTACCACTTTTGTCCAGCCTGAAAATTTACCGTTAATGACAACGTGTTGTACTCTATCCTTAAGCCAATGTTTTATCCAAGAACAAGAATATATCTTTTCGACCAATTTCTTTTAGTTTGAAGACAAGTTTATTATGAGGAACCATATCAAATGCCTTGGCAAAATCCAAGTAGATCACATCCACTGCAACACCCTGATCTATACTTCTACTTCTTACTTCTTCATAGAATGCAATTAGGTTAGTTTGACATGACCTATGTTTCATAAAACCTTCCTTTGATGGGAAGGTTATAGAGTTGCTTATAAATTCAACTATTGACATGTCGCCCACAAAAAGATCAATTTGGGAAAAGGATAATTATACTTGAGAAAAATGTGTGCAATCTTTTTCACTAGTGTGATAAACCCTCCAAATATCAGCCAAGTTTGCTCCATTGATACATATATTTAATTATTTTGATTGTTTAATGGAATTTTTATCCATGACCTCAGAAGTGTTTTTTTTAAAATCCAAATAGTAATCAGGAACGCAGTTTGCATCACCTGCTATTAGAAGCTGACCTAATCTAACTTGTTTTATTTCTTCTGTAATCATTTCAAGAAAGCAAACAGGATATACATTTGGTAAATATACATTTACCAAAGTAAATAACTGATTGTTTATTTCACACACTAAGATTATATAGCGACCTTCTGTATGATTACTCTGGTATCTAACTTTTGCTTGTAAGGTATTAGCCATTATTTTTTTTAATCCAATTTGACAATTTTTATTTTCAAATAAAATAAAGCTTGGGATACAGAAGAGAGAAGGGGGGTAGGGTGGGACATCATATATTGTCATCATACAGTTATCTGTTGCTACATGGTACAGTAGTGTTGAATGACATGTTATACATTTTGTTCGTCCTGGACTTGCCCTCTAATATTGGGTTCTGGGACCTTCCTTGCTCCTCAGCCTTGTAAGCGTACCCCTATGGTCCCTATCCGAGTGGGCTCGAACTGCTTTGTACCGATTTCAGTGTGTGCTTCTCATTTTGTGTTCTCCTTATGTTATCATAGTTCTAAGCCCTCCGTGTCTCTCCTCTAGTATCCCGGTGAGGGAGGGGGTAGAATAGCTGGTGGGGTGGGGGGGTGGAGAAAGGGAAGAGGGGGTGGATTTGTGAGATCAGCGTGTTGCCCTCCTACCGGTTCTGTCCTCTTGTTGATTTTAATGTATTCCTCTCTGTACCCTTGTACTACTATCTACCATGTATCTATCCTCTCGGCCCCCTCTGGTCTATATCTCTTGGGCTCCATCTTGTACGCATGGGGGCATATACCTTTTGTATTGCAAAGTCTCCTTGGGGGGGGTCGAACTAGTGGTTTGGGGACTATCTCCTGTCTCGTGGGGGCATTTATGGCTTCCCAGCTAAGTTGTGCTTCCTCAAATCTCTGGCTGTTGCCGTAGGTTTTCCTCGCTATCTTTTCGTATTGTAAATTAGTAGAGATCTGCTTTGTTAGGGCTTGTTTTGTCGGTGCTGTTATGGTTTTCCATTCTCTAGCTATGAGCGTCAGGGCTGCTATTAGTATGTGGAAGATGGGTATATTTTTGCTAGTCTTGCTGGCACCATGTACCATCTATAATACACTTTCCTCATTAATTCTAAGTGCGTTGTACACAATGTCTTCCCCTTGTGTGCCGTTACTGCTTTTGCCCATTGGGTTTAATCTAATTGTTTCCCCATATCCATCTGCCAGGCCTCACTGAATCTGTCCAGATGTACAGGGGTACCCACATTTAGGAGCGAGTAGCACATAGATATTATCCATTTTCTCTGCTTTTGATTCAGACACGTTCTCTCTAACCCTGTAAGTGTGCTCACCCCTTCTGCTGTGGGTGTTTGGGACCCTAGCATTGGTTTAATTTGTAGATATGGGAATATCAGTCTGGGGGGCAGGTTAATTTTTTCTTGGAGAGTGGGGAATGGTATCAGGTTGTGTACCTCTAGGAGGTCTCTCACATGTGTACACCCTCTCTTTGTCCATTCTCTCTAGTGTTGTTGGCTATGTGTAAGCTGGTCAGTGGGGTCGCCAGTGACCATGGTAACATGGAAGCCAATGCATTCTGTGTTTTGTCCCAGGCCTTCAGCATTGTTTTAGTGGTGGGTAGTATGTGAGGTTGGGTTGGACGCATCCTTTTAGGTACGCACACTAGTTTCCAAAGGTCTGCCCCTTGTAACCAGTGATCTTCTATTTCTAGCCAATGGGGTTCTGGGACCTTCCTTGCTCCTCATCCTTGTAAGCGTACCCCTATGGTCCCTATACGAGTGGGCTCGAACTGCTTTGTACCGATTTTTGTGTGTCCTTCTCATTTTGTGTACTTCTTATGTTATCATAGTTCTAAGCCCTCCATGTCTCTCCTCTAGTATCCCGGTGAGGGAGAGGGGTAGAATAGCTGATTTGATTTTTAGATATGGGAATGTCAGTCTGGGGGGCAGGTTAAATTTTTCTTGGAGAGTGGGGAATGGTATCAGGTTGTGTACTTCTAGGAGGTCTCTCACATGTGTACACCCTCTCTTTGTCCATTCTCTGTGGTCAAACGTGTTGTTGGCTATGTGTAAGCTGGTCAGTGGGGTCGCCGGTGACCATGGTAACATGGACACCAATGCATTCTGTGTTTTGTCCCAGGCCTTCAGCATTGTTTTAGTGGTGGGTAGTATGTGAGGTTGGGTTGGACGCATCCATTTAGGTACCCACACTAGTTTCCGAAGGTCTGCCCCTTGTATCTTCTATTTCTAGCCATTGGGGGGTTGTGCTGTGTGTGTATCCCCATCATTGGGGCCAATAGGGTCGCCTGGTAATAGGTTTTGATATTTGGCAAAGCGAGACCCCCATGAAGGGTAGGTCTATATAGGAATTTTGTCACTACTCTCACTCTCTTTTGTGCCCATACAAATTTGGTGAGCAGTGTTTGTGTTTTATTTAGGTATGAGGATGGCAAGTCTATTTGTATTGTTCTAAACAGGTATTGTAGTTTGGGGAGGAGAGACATTTTAAATGCTGCCATCCTTCCCAGCCAAGATAGGTATTTATCTTTCCATGAGGCCATGCTGGCTTCCAGTTCCTTTTGCAGGGACTCGTAGTTGGCTTTGAATAGACCCCCTATTGTCTTGGTTAGTTTAATTCCTAGGAAGGTGACACTGTCTGTCCTCCAGTCCAGCTCAAATTTCCCTAGTAGTACTTGTATTACGTAATTGGGTATCCCTATCCCTATCGCCTGTGTTTTTGTTACGTTTAGTTTATAATATGAACTGTTTCCATATTCATTTATTACTTGTAATAGGTGTGGCATAGATATTAGAGGTTGGGTCAGAGTCAGTAGCACATCGTCCGCGAATAAATTGGTTTTGTATTCCTTTACCCCTATGCGCACTCCATGTATGGAGTCGTGTTGTCTAATCTTAGAGGCCAATGGCTCCAGAGCTAGGACGTACAGCAGGGGTGCCTTGTCCCGTCTGAGATGCTAAAGGGGTGTGACAGGAATCCGCATTGAGTACCTGGGCTTTCGGTGCGCTACATGTACATCGCCTTTACCGCTGACCTAAAGTTGCTTGGTATCCCAAACTTTGCCATGACCGCCTCTAGGAATGTCCAGTGCAGGCGGTCAAAGGCCTTCTCTGCGTCAAGGGATACCACAAGGCCTCCCCCTTTGTGTGTTCTGGGTAGACTGTGCAGTATGTTTAAGACTTTGCGCGTGTTGTCCGCTCCCGGTCTCTCCACCACAAATCCAACCTGATCTGAGTGGATTAACAGGGGGAGGAGAACGCTCAATCTCATTGCATACAGTTTGGCGAATATTTTCGCTTCCGTATTAAGCAATGAGATGGGTCTGAAGTTTTGGGGCACTGAAGGCGGTTTCCCTTGTTTTTGTAATGTTATGATATGGGCTAGCAGTGAGTCCGTGGGGAGAGCTTGTGTATTGGTCGCCTCTGTGAACATTTGTAACTTGTCTGGTCCCAGCTAGACCAGGGGGGAATCGGGGAACATAACATTAACTGGGAAAATAAACATAACAGGTAAGTCTGATGTGCAATATGAGGCTTAGGTACTATTTAGTACCTCTGGGGGTGGAAGTGTAAACTTCCTCTCGGTTTGGTGCTTTCCCCGACTTGGCCCACAGATTAACATTTAAGGTGGTCATTGCGTCTTGGTAGTCTGAGCCCAGGCTACCCCTGTTGGGTGTTCTGCCAAGTGTGGTTTTTTTTTTGGCATAAACTAATTGTGGCATAACCTCAGCATGTCAATTAGCAGTATACGATACCCTTAAGTTCCTCCATGGTCGGTTTATCATGACCAGTCTCTCAACAGTCTCTCGGTACTGCTTGCAGTCTATTGGCATATTTACACTGTCTTTCAAGCTTTCTCTTTAACTTTTCTCCAGTCCATGGAGGTACCGCCCATCCTCTGTGGGCTCCGTCTCTGGCTCTGTTCTGTTATGCCCCACCGTTGTAGTAAGCGGGCCCCTTCCTCAGGTGTATTTATGGTCGACACTTTCCCTCCTCTGGACACCAGTACTTTCACCGGGTATCCTCACCTGTACGGTAGCTTGTTGATCCTGAGCTGTTCTGTGGCACTTTTAAATTCTCTCCTTCTTTTTAGCATATACGTTGATATGTCTGCAAACACCATCAACCCCCCATAGGGGACTGGAAGTTTCTTCTTCGTCCGGCTCGTTTGGAGCACCACCTCTTTTACATGGTAATAGTGCATTTTTATGAGGACATCTCTCGGGGTGTCTTGGGGTAGGAAGCTGGGTTTGGCTGTTCTATGGTATCTGTCCATAAGTAGCTGGTCTTGTGGTATATCAGGTGCCAGCTTTTTCAGCATGCTATGCAGGTATGCTTCCAATTCTGCTTGCCCCACTTCCTCTTTTATCCCACGTATCCGTAGGTTATTTCGGCGGGCTCTATCTTCCATATCAGCTAGTTTTAGTTCATTGCTTTCATTTGGTTATGTAGCTCTGTCAACTCTTCTTCCAGCCCTCTGTGAGCTTCAGCCAGCTCTGCCATTTTGGTTTCCGTCCCAGTTGTTCTCACCTCCAGCTCTTGGATATCTTTATGCATGGCCCCAATTGTTGTTTTAAAGCTGTTTTCCAACCTAGCAGACATCTCCTCCAGCAGTGTCCACAGTACCTCCTGTGTGAGAGGAGCTTCATTGTCTGGGGTCTTACTATACTGTTCAGCAGGTTCTTTGGTGCCATCTTGGAAGGTATTAGCCATTATAATGGCTACTCCTCGTTTTTTTATTTTCAGCCAAAGATGCGGAGTATATATGTCTTAATTTGTTGGTCCACCATTTTTGTCCCTCTTTTGCTTTCCAGTGAGTTTCTTGAACCATTAATGTATCAATATCTTTTTTTTTCATTGTTTTAGCACCATTTATCATTTAAAATTAGAGTGAAGTCCCTGTACAATTACTGTCATAAATTTAACCATAATTCAAAAAAGAAAAAATGTAACCCTATTCCTCGTCCTTTGCTGGCAGCCACAAAATCTAACAAAAATACAAACATATAGATAAACATATAAATGAAGACCACATATGTGGATGTCTTCTCGAACCTCAAGATAGTCATACCACGTTCTATACCTCTAAATAGAGGTTATAAGTATGACCTATTTCCCTCAAATAAATTGAGGTTATGGGCAAACTACTAAGTTCAATGAACCCACAGCAGGGGTAAACTGCCAATTGGGGCGAGAATGTTGTTATAATTCCTTGATATATATTGGGGAGCCAACCGAAAAAAAAAAATCATATATATATATATATATATATATATATATATATATTTCTATTTCCATTTTTACAGTTGTTTTATATAATTTCTAAAATTCCCATAGTTATTTTAATCTCATTTCACATTACAATGTATAAATTAAATAAAATCTCTTATATTAACCGAAAACTGTTTTAACTTCTAAGTGTTGGTGCTATGACAACTGTATATGCTTATGTCAAAATCTAATCTTTGTGATATTTGTGTAATATTTATTCAGTATAAAGGATAAATAAATCCTCCTGTTTTACCCTTAATAGTATATCTTATGTTATAAATATTGCAATTGATGCTGTCACCACTATTATTCCTATAGTTGATAAATTAATATACTAACACCAAAAATAAATAAATAAAATATTACATTCATTCAATCCCCCTGTTATTTCTATATTACAATTGACTGGTACCAACAATTGTTGGTCTATATTAATATCCTCCTTATTATAAGTGCAAAAAAAGCTAAATTACTATGTGTTTCTTACAATTGACTTATGTAAATACTAACTATCCCATATTAATGTAATGCATAGTCCTCATTGCAGTGTTTTAATTTAAGTGTAGCCACATATTTTGGCTCAACGCTATTGCATATATTATTAGGGTCACTATTAGAACTATAACAACCCATTATTACATAAAATCTCTTCAGACCAGGATTTTAAAGCTTCAGATGTTTGAAATGTTACTCTTTTGCCTCCCCATAATAGGTTGATAGAGGTTGGGAAGCTCCAACTATATCTGATACTCTTGTTTTAATAGCTACAGAGCGTCTGCAAAAGTTTTCCGTTTGATACAAAAGATACGAAAAGGAAAAATCATAACATTGTTGAATTTTTCATTCTTTACGATTTTCCCTATTGTCAGAGTTAAGATGTTTTCTTTAAATAAGTAGGACTGGAAGTTAGCGATGACATCTCTAGGTGTATTATTTTTCCACTGTGCTTGGTTTTGGTAAGCAGTGTATTCATTCAATTGTCGAATTAAGATCTTGATCTTCGACACCTACTTCTTTAAAAATTGGGTTAAAAATTCCCTTAGTTTCAGGGTAATTACTTCTGGAATATTTCTGAAGCGTAACTTGTTTCTTCTTGCTCGGTCTTCAAATGATTCTAATTTCTTGTTTATTTATTCTGAGGAGAAGGGAGTCATATTTTTCTTGTAACACCTATTGTTGTGTATCAATTTTGTGTAAGTTCTCTTTATAGTTTTTCATTTTTTCTGATAAGGCCCCAATTTATTTTTTGATCTCTGAGGTATTATTGTTGATTTACAGTTTTAATTCTTGTAAGGCTTTATCAAAGCATTTTTCCGAGAATTCTTGTAAATGTGCCTTGCATTTCTTGGTTCACTTTTAGGTTCATTTCTGTAACCATAGAATCATCTGTTTCTATAAAGTCTGGATCTTTTTTGACTTTATTAGCTTGTGGTGAAATGAAGTCATTGGCTGAGACTCATTTTCTTGTTTTTTCTTCACCTTTTTCTTTTCTAGAGGCAGTATTGTTATTTTTTTAGAAGCCATTTGGTTCAATGTTCAACCCTTTAGAATGTAAGCTTATTAAACAGGGCCCTCCACCTCTCTGTTCCTGTACGTCCAGTTGTCTGGTTATAATTACATGTCTGTTAGTCCACCCATTGTATAGCGCTACGGAATCTGATGGCGCTATATAAATAATAAAATAATAAAAATAAATACCAAAAAGAAAGGAAGCTGGAAAAGGGGAACTCGGAGGAAGGGGTTAACCCTATAAACTAGAAATTAGTGAAAAAGAAAGGAAATGAGTACCTTTAAAATCTAACTTTTATTGATATCATAGAATAAAATAAATTATTTATAAAATGCTAAGTATATGCTTCAAAGATGAATTAAATTTCAGAGGTGAATCCAAATGTCCAAACCAATTACACCTCGGAAAGAAAGTAATAACTAACTAGATATATTGAATGACTGACTAAATATATTGAAGTCAATAGATGAGGTTCTGTTCAGAAGTTTTCAGAAACCTTCATCAAGAAATGTGTGCAAAACTGTGTTTTGCAAATTCACAAGTGCTAAAGAACCGTAGAGACTGTCTACTCAATATAATAAACCTATTATATACAATGTATCTGACTACCACCAGCCTGAGAGTAAAAAAAGAGATACTATTTACCCTTTGTCAATATATGTACCTAGTGGTGATCAACAAAGTAGACCTTAAGATCACTCTGTAACGGGCTATATTCCACTTCAAATGAAAAACAAGATACAATTGCCCATTTCCGTTAGTGCTGGATACAAATCAGCACAAGTGAAAATTAAAACTCAAACCACTGTAGCTAAAAAGAACCCTGATCGATAACTATATATCGCAAGATCAATGATACGAACTTGCGCTGAACTAAAATTCCAATTCCTAGGGCTATTTGAAAAGCTAGAGTGGTTAAGTACTCCCGGAGTCCCGAGACCGCAGTGTACTAGGTCTTTCATGTGCAGCTTCGGGACAACAGGCTCCCCTGACTCGCGCGTTTTGTCCACAGCTTATCAGAGGCGAATCAATGTGTGGGAGAAGGCTCCTTTTTAAATGTTCAAATGTTGATATCAACCAATACGTGTGAAAAACGTCAGCGGTAATTAAACAATCAGAATGATCCGTCACAATGACGTGTGTGTTTGCAACTTCAATTCGTGCCCGGGAAAAAAGAAGTTGATTAACTCTTGGGGGTCTTCCAAGAGAGATCTATTAAACACCTAGTTGCCGCACAGTACCACCTGAATATACATTAATTATTGTGAATTCGCCATCCGAAAAAGTTAATAAATGAATAAGAATAATAATAATGGAAAATGAAAAAAACAAGAAAACAAGATTTCTCAAAGAGACACAGCCGAAAAAAAATTGGCAATAAAGAAATAATAATAATGATAATAAAAATAAAATTCCTAAATACCAAATATTGCAGTGTATCGACAAACAAATTTTACCCAAATAGGAAAAACTAAGCAAAAATAGTTGCTAACTACATGGTGAGCATATTAAAATAATGATCAATAATTCTGTATTATATTTATTCCAATGGAGCGACGAAACACTGTATTATTAACTATAGCAAGAAGATACAAATTGATTCCCCAGACACCTGATATTCACATGATATGAAATTGACCGAGAATGCTAGAGAATGTTAGTAAATGAATAATGAAAAAATAATAATAATAAAAGAGGAGGGCTTGCTAGATATACAGGTTGGAATGCATACAATATTAACATTACTGATCCTGAATAGCGCCTCGCCTTTCCAATACTGGAAATGTGTATCAAAAATGAAATCAAACATGAAACCTATGTTCATCGGTGATACCCTTCATACATTATTATGTGATCTCGTATAATTGTTGCTGACAGTTGATCAAGGTCCCCTAAGTAGCCAAAGTATTTAAAAATACTATCAAAATTCTACATTTGTCATATTCGGCTGTCCTGATGGAGTGTTACGTAAATGTAGGGTCCTGTTTGCACTTAGTCTTGTCCAACGTCTATTAGGTAAGTGGGACGGCCCGTGTCTTGGTTGAAAGAGCACAACTCGCAATGGGGGTATAGTAAAAAAGCTAAGACAATTCTTTTAAGATAAGGGAAGTAGTATCTATACATCAATGCTAGTTTCCAAAATTGGTAATACTGTAGCATTAAGATGCACTGAACCAGTGATGATTATTGTGCTTCTCCTATTCTAATTTCCCCCAGGTGTCAGGTGTAAAACAGCCATACTGAGAATGGGGCTTAATACCCACTTGCTCTGCCATGGGTCAGATGGTGTGAGGATTTCAATGACACACTAATGGATAAATGGAGTAAAATTGAATTCCTCATTGAGGCCATTAGGTGTTAAGGTCTTAAACTCATAAATCCATCTGGACTCTTTTTGCAACAATATTAAGTTGAAATTTCCTTTTCTGGAATTAAGAATTACTCTTTCCAGAGCCTGGAATGTCAGATGTTTTACGTTACCATCATGAAAGTTACATACGTGATTGGCCACAGGGGTAGTCTGATTAAGATTTTTCACCGAATTAATGTGCTGTAATATACGTTTTCTAAATTCCTGGTAAGTTTTTCCAATGTATTGCTTACCGCAAGAACACATTATAATGTAGATTACCTGAGTAGTACTACAGTTGATAAACTGATTGATATTGAATTCTTTCTGAGTATTTTGGCACGTAATTGTTTTTGAAGGTTTCACAAATGAACAGGCTTTACAATGTCCACATCTATAGGTACCCACAGGTGCTGTAAGCCAATTACTCGGAGCCGATTCTCTCTCCAAGTGGCTATGTACTAGTAGGTCACGAAGATTTTTGGACCGGCGTGCTGTAATACTTGGATAAGGAATTGTTTGGGGACTAAGGTCTGTGTCATATTGTAGAATGGGCCAATGTTGAGTGAAGATGTCTTTAATTGGTTGCCATTGTTTGTCATAGGTGCCAATACATCTTATCGTCTGGTTACTGGTGGTCTGTTTGATAGTTTTCAAGCTTTGACTTCTGTCTTGATCAATTGCTCTCTGGAAGGCCCTCTTTAGAATTCTGTTGGGGTATCCCTTATTCTTAAACATAGTTCGCAATTTGTTCGCCTCCATACGAAAGGATTCATCATTAGAACAGTTTCTCCTTGCACGTAAATATTGCCCATATGGTATTCCGGAATTTGCAAAACACAGTTTTGCACACATTTCTTGATGAAGGTTTCTGAAAACTTCTGAACAGAACCTCATCTATTGACTTCAATATATTTAGTCAGTCATTCAATATATCTAGTTAGTTATTAATAAAATAATAATAATAATAATAGATGCTTACTTAACCTCCCCCCCCCCAAAAAAAAAAGAAATTGCTGTTCTCTCTCTTTCTTTACCCTTCTTTCTTGTCCCTTCTTTTCTCTTTCATAAATTCTTCACAAATATCTAGCAATTACCTCAGTTTTATTGTGTCACGCTCGAACGTATTCAAACTGTTCAGAAGCGCCGAAAAGTGAGCTTATCAATTACTTCAGTGTTGCAGGAGGAAAAGAAAGGGGAAAAAAACTCTTTCCCCTCTTCAGTCCTGTCTCTTTTCTTTTTCTTTTTTCCAATATACCAGAGCCTTTCCTTTCTTTTTCTTTCCTTTTTCCTTCTGTTGTCCTTTTTAATGTATTCTCTTTCTGGTTGATCTCCCTTTTGTATTTGACTTTAATTCAGGGCACTGTTTATAGGGTAGAGTATGTCTTTATGTATATATTTATGCACTTTTTCACAATATAGGTGCAATTACCAAAAAAAAAGAATACCTTGCTTTATTTTAGCTCTTATTCTCTTTTCTTTTATTTCTCCCTTTTTGTTATTAACTTTGAATATAATTTATATTTATATTTTTGGACTCACTGCATTCAGCATGAAGAGCTTAATGTCCACCTGCATGTCTCACTTGCATTGGGGTATCATGGCCCCCTTGCTGCCTCTTTTCGCCGTCTTCCACTGCTCGTCAACACGAGCCTGCTCCTCCGTATTCTGTCTTTAGTGTTTCTCTTGTGGTGTCAACCTCAGCCCTGTGTTTTAGCTTTCCTCCTGGACGCTATTCAGACCTTTGCCAAATTTCCACTCGCTTGCTCCCTCTCCAACAAATCTCGCGCCCAAACGGCAGAGCTACCCCTCTTACAGAGTGCATCTACGCCATAACAACCCTTTCTAATATTGTGGTAGAAGTTATAGGATGTTTAAGACAAGGTCAGTACTCACAGGGTTAAAACTACCGTGCAACTATCTTGAACCAGGGCGCATGTGTGGAATATCAGGAACGCCCACTATTAGAAAACATATGTAAGAGATAAGTGTTAGTTTAAATATTGGACATAACTATTGTAATGTGGGTGTAATTTTTTGTACTCTTTGTATTGTCTGACTTAGACATTTGCAGCTGCAAATAAATCAATGTTTGCTTCCTGGAATCCATGTCCATTCTCTTACGTACTTCTAAGCCTTGCATTCCTATAATATTTCTGCTGCTATTGGCCAGGAAGAACGTAACCGTTTGAGTTGGTGATTTATTTCATCCCTTGACTCATGGGCAGCATCTCGGAGCAGGGCTCCCTGGATTCTTGCTGTTTCTCTGGTGCCACTATACTGTTGTCTAGGAAATCACTTGACCCCTGGGTCCCCATCCCGGGGTGTCCCATTATGTATACATACCCAGGTCCAGCAACCAGCATAGTCTGAATCATAGGAAAGGGTTGTTTTTTGTTTAGTACATGTACAATTTGCCCTCTCTCATTAGAGAGAGAAGAAAGGCATGATCATCCTTTGTGCTGTCTGTATAGATGGCATTGGTATTTGGTTTTGGTATTGGTGGAGTTTGTTTTCATGTGTGTAGCTGAGTGTGATATGAGTTGGGGTAGTGTCTGTATGTGTGTGTTTGGCTGCAAATGAGGGGAGTGTCTGGAATTCTCTCATTCACGAGTGTGGGCTTTGTTCTTGCTTGGGCACTGTGCTATTTTCTGATAAGGGAACTTTTGAACACTGCTGGCTTGTACTGTCTGGAGAGAGGGAAGGGGTCTAAGGGGGATTTGAGTAAGACTTCCAGCTTGTATAATAACTTAAAGCAGGATTGTACTGTTAAAGGAACTTGTTTGCATTGGTTGCCTTAATGATTCTATTGTCCGGCATTATGGGAGGGGGAGGTACAGAATCGCTTGGGCACCTTGATTGTATGACCAATAATTTTAAGAAAGGACATAGAGTCGATTAAAGTGTTAAAATGTATCCCAAATGACTTATTGTACTGTGTTAACGGGAGTAGCCCGTCATTTGTCCCAGCTGGTCCCCTGAGGGTAGTCTGGACTTGGATTTAATTGCTTTGGTCCAAGTTTTAGTAACTGGTTCCCCAGGAGCTACAGGATGTTTAAGTAAAGTTCAGTACTCACATGCTTAAACTACTGTGCAACTATTTTGAACCAGGGAGCATGTGTGGAATGTCAGGAACACCCACTATTAGATAACATATGTAAGAGATAAGTTTTAGTTTAATAATTGGATGGAACTATTGTAATGTGTGTAAAATTTTTGTATTCTTTGTATACGTATGGAATACGTCATTTGTGGTATATATTCTTTGTTTTCTTGTAAAATGAAAGCATTGCCTTCTAATTGCTAGAGTTGTTAGCGTGTTAGCCAGATTAATGTGGGAGGAGAGCCAGGGGTGCCTCTGTGCTAGTGGCTGTAGGCCAAAGTGAGCTTTAGTGTTTGGCTGATCTTGTTTTGGAGTGGGCAGGAATATTAAAACATGCATACACATTAAATCAACATGGGGACTTATATAGTAACATTCTAACTAATACAGATAAGCTGTTGTCATACAGCAATAATTAAGCAAACCGTGAGATGACTGTGACAGGGTTACTGAATGGTGTCCAGCACTATCTTTTCACTTGCGAGTTTTCTTCCAGTCAGGAGTCATTTTCTGTGGCGAGGGATATTGCCCTTTGTAAGCTTGTGTGGGTATTCCCCATTTCCTTAGGGTTTTTCTTCCTTCCTCCGGTGAGGATATCATTGTGATCACGCCATTCTTGTGAACTAATAGGCACACCCCATCTGTACTGTAAATTATTAGTAAAAAAAAAAATCCAGTTGGAGTGTTAAATTTAAATTGTATGGATGTTCAAGAGCATGGCTTATAATTGGCCAAAACTAAAATGGAGTCAGATGCATCACATGTGGCATGACCTCTCTGTCAGAATGACCTCCAACATAGGTCTGAACGAGAGCAAGCCATGTGGTAGAGAGTGACACTCTGCGTGCATCTGTTATTTCTTTGAATTCCCTGCATTTTTGTAGGGTCAGGGCTGACAAATCTGTGAATAGTTGAATGGAGCGATATTTTTCTGGCAAGTCCATTTGTGACCTAGAGGCTTTTATCAGGGCTTCTTTGATGTGGTGTGCTAGGACGTCTTGGGGAGCCTCAGCTGGCAGAAAGCCACTCTATGCACCCTGTCAATTAATAGGATCTCCATGGGAAAGTCCGGTGTGAGGGCCTTGAAGTACTCTGTCAGATATTCCATCAAGTCAGGCTGCTTCACCTCCTTTAGGATGCTGCAGAAGCGTATATTCTGTCTTCTCGAGCGGTCTTCTAAATCCATCAGTTTCAGATGGTATTGCTCCTGTTGTTGCTCCAATCTTTAGACATGGTCAGCCATGTCGTTATGAGCTTCAGCATATTAGCTCATACGGTTCTCCATTCTGGCGGTCCTTTCCCCCAAGTCGTGGAAGTACTTCCTGAGGTCCAAAATGAATTTATTAAAACTCTAGAGCAATTTTTTGGACATGCTGTCCAGGTAAGCTTGCAAAACATCCTGTGTGACAGGTAAGTTTCACAGGGCTGGAGATCTCTGGAGAGGGAGCGTGTCAACGTCGTCGCCATCTTGGTCTTCCTTGTGAGAGCAAGTTTGCTTCAGCTGTAAGTGCCGGGCCCCAAAGAACCCATTTTTTCCCCTTTCTCGGGGTGTTTGTGTTTGTGCTTTGTATGGTACATCTTCCCTGTACTTTATCAGGATTTTCCTAGCGGGTTTGCTGTCAAAAAAAGCTTAATTTGGCAAATCTTTAGCAAAGCTCTAGGCACTTGCGACCATCCGCGCCATTAGTGTTTTTAGTGTGACTTTTTTTTTTAGAGGGGACTATTAACTAAAAAGTTATTTACTCAATAATAATTGAAAACAATGATGGGTTCACAGTCTCCTGCCTGAATAGGTTAAACATTTGATTGCGGTTCTCTTTTCAGTCAAATACAAAAATCTAGTATATAATACAGTAAGTAAAAAGGAGTACTGATGCTGATTATTAACATTATACATGAATATTTATTGTTTTTGATATTTTAACAAATGAAATAAAAGTAATTTTTTTTATTATAATATAAGCAACATATCTCTTTATTGATTTTGTAAATAGTTTACTTTGGCAACAGGTGGAGAAACAATTTACTTGGAAATGCAAGCAAACCTTTTATTTGATGATAAAAAAGCATATTAGAAACCCAAATCCACTTTTGAACAAATTAGACAAATCCACTTTTCTGCAATTAGACAATGTAGATTGCTTGTTTGCAGTCCAATTTATGCTTCTTTGACCACCTTTAGTTTTTCCTATGACTTCCTAAATCTTAACATATACTTTTGCACACAAGTAACGCATCAATTACTAATGTTATTACAATTCGGCACAAATATGCACATGCAAACTTACCATAGACTTGTCCCTTCATAAAAAAAAAAATCACACCAGGACTTTCCATCTTGAATGGCTCCAGTTCACTTTGCTTGGAGGATGCCAGCCTGCTTAGATTTACAGTACTGTTTAAAAAGGCTCCATTATCTAATCTGATACTTTACAAAATATGTTGTCCATAAGCCTTCAGACATTTTTAGATCTATGTCCAGTTATGGAGCTACACCCAACAAACTAATATATGATTTGCTACATTCTGTAAACTCTCACCATATCCTCCTGCACAGCCAATTAATTTATGTCCTCTGTACTGGACATTTCATTCACATGAATCTCCTTTTATTCTTTTGAGCTACTCTATCAATCCCTGCTGTATTGTAAAGAAGACATCATGGGCTTTCTAGTGATATGTCATGTGATAGGCTGGGATGCTAGGAACTTCCTCTTTATTTTCATCAAAAATGGATGGCATGTTGGAAGACATTTTTTTCCCTTGGTTCCCAGGAGGATATAAATCCCTTTTACTTGAAGGAATGAAATGTAATGGGGTTTATTTTCATGCTTTATTCTGTCGTGACTATGACCCTTGACTGGTAAAATCTCCCATTTATTGGTATATGGGAGAACATTACTAAGCTTGAGGGCAACATTATTAATGATGACTGGTTAGACTATTGTTACATTTGTCACTCTCCACCACATGGACTGCTCTCGTTCAGACCTATGTTGGAGGTCATTCTGACAGAGAGGTCGTGTCCACATGTGATGCATCTCACTCCATTTTAGTTTTGGCCAATTACAAGCCATGCTCCTGAACGTCCATACAATTTAAATTTAACACTCCAACTGTTTTTTTGGTTTTTTTTTACTAATAATTTAGTAGATGTATCCCAATGAAAACATACATACATTTATTGCTGTATTTGTTCACTGAAGTATATCTAAAACCAGCTTGCAAATGATGCAGAATTGCTGTATGCAGCCTTGGCAAACCCTCCCTTTTCCCACGCACAGACTATCAATGAGAAGGCTATGATTGCAAAGACCTGACCTGTTGAGGCTGTTAATATTATGGGACACAATCGTAAGGGCCATTGTATCTTTGCAAGTATTGGACCATGTCTGAAAAAAGGCAAAATAAAGTATAAGTATATAAACTTTATATCCCATTAATATTTCTACCAAAGAAAAAATAAATTAAAGTTGTGTACATATGTTTTAGACATCCCTGAACAGCCAGCTATAAAACAAATTTGTTTTATTCTAGGCTTATTTTCTTTCAAGATTTCAAATGTTATGTTTAATTTTTATTAAAATAATATTATTCATGAATACCGCAATGTGCACATGGAAGGCATTTAACATTTCTCTACTTTTCAGAGAGTACAATAATAGGAATACTAATAAAAGTAATAAATATAATATTTGGGATGCAAGAATATAATGCTGACTTAAGGTTGAAAGCTTTACAATTATTTGCATTTTTAAATTTTCATCACAAAGACATGCGGTTATAAATGCACAACAGTTGCAACACTTGTAACCACACTGTTTAGTAAAACGGAATAAAAAACAAAAAAAATTGCAAATTTGCCCTCTGTACTGAGCAAATACGTACCTGAATTTAAAATGTCTGTTCTATAACAGAATGGTACTCTGTTAGACTGGCCTCTAAATCACTCAGGTAATCTGACTCATATGCCATGAGCTGCCTAAAGGGACTTTGTTGGGAATGAAGTAATAAAATAGATTGATAAGTCTATGGCATAGTACTTTATAGAGGCAACACATTAAATCACAAGGTGTGTCTGCTGCAGTAGACAAGTATTTAGCTCAAATATACAGAGGATTTTTAAACTGAATACTTGCTGTGGGACAAACCATTGTTTTTATTTGCTTAATGTCAATTTGAATGTGATTATATATTTCACTAACTAATGTATACCATGTATACCAGTGTTTGTAGATCCACATTAGTGTGTGTTTACCTTTCTACATGTATTTGTAGCTGTTGATCTTTATCTTGTGAAGTGTATATTTGATGTTCTTTAAATTAAAGAGAAAGTGGGCCAAAACACAGATATGGAAGAAGCACACCAGGGAAGGATCCAAAACCAAAACTCTGGATGGGTTCTGCAGAAAGTGGGATAGATTCTAAGGTGGATATACATATCTGCCCAAAACCCGGTACAGAAACTGACAAACAGGGTGTGTGTCCAACAGCTGACAAAGATGGACACTTCAACCTCTAGCTCCTTGCAATATCTATTATAATCTGCCGTTTTCTGCCCTAATTGCAGCAGATTTTCAGACCAACGCCCTAGGCATGCCAAGACATTCAGGGAGCGGAACCACACTTTGCATCTGCAATTACCTGGCAACCTCTCAATACTTGTCCCAACTCTACGAACTCCTCCAAAGAGCAGCTGTCTTCAGCACTCTTTCCCAAGAAGACTTAGATAATTCTTCTCATCCCTACTACGAAAGCAGACCTCTAGCCTTATGTCCTGCCTTTTTTGAAATTGCCCTGGCACAGGTGGACTTTACAGAACTAGACACCCATGCTACAAGGGCAGAATCTGCCATTGAACAAGACCATACTTTAACCCACCTTGTACAAGAGATACACAAAACAAGATCTTTTTTTAACCTCACCTAGTGGATTGATGATTTCAATAACAAAAGTCGACAAATGTACCTCTGGATTTGATGGGTTCGTGAGCAAGGTGCGGTAAAGGACATGTCTGCAGCCCTGCAATCCCTATTTGCACCACATCTTATCATGATCAACCTATATCCCTTTTCAATATCACAGGGTCTTGTTTCAGCCTCCACTACAGGGAGCTCTTCACTGAGGAAGGCAATTTTTGCAGATGGATTGGCATTTGGGGAATGTTTCCATGGGCAGCCGGGACTTTCAGATAAATCAGAACTGATCCTGCTTTGCCCTTCAGGCTAGATGTGCCCTGAGGCCTATCACAATGGCACTCTGGAAAGCTTACCTTCCCTGTCAACCCATCAAACCTCCGATATATCTGACTTTACTGGGACCCTGGATCTCCCACAGGTGCAAGTACAGGACTAGCTCTTCCAATAGTTCCTACATCATCTGAACCCACCACAACCAATTTCCCTTGTCCAGCAATACAGCAGTCTAGACAAGACCCACAGCCGTACAGTGCCTCACCATGCCAGTCTGAGTAGTAGTTTAAGATGCTGTTGCTGTTAAGATGCCGCAGATTGGAGATTACATGTATATTTAGATATGGTTTATTAGCAAGTTGCTCTACAGAGTCCCATCTTTCCTGTCTCCCATTTCCCTTCCTTCTGTCCTTTCCCCTTTTCTCCTTGCCTCTATTCTAACATATATCTTCACTACCTCAACTACCTTCTGCTTAAACAAAGGAAACAAATCATTTGTGGGCCCTCAAAGGAATTGTTATGGCTCTTACAGTCCAGCACTTGACTATACAATGTAGTGACCTACTTGTGAAAATATACAATAAACTCGAAAATGCACACATTGAAGTGTATTCTTTCAAACAGTGTTCAGCAATATGGATAAAACTACAAATATTTAAGTAACCAAAATGCAAATGGCTACAAATAACTTACACAATGCATAGGCATTGAAGGCAAGCAATATTTATCCCAGTATTGATACTTACAAATACACTATATACACAATAGTATGTGGACACTGCAACTAAATATTGAGTGATTTGATGAATCCTACCCCAGCCAGTACCGCTGGAAATGCTGACAGTACTGATGGCAGATGTGCAGGAGTATGTGATGGCACACAGACTGCAGGATTCACCCTCCAGAGCAGAATCTACATCTGCTTCGATCACCAGCCAGGTAAAGCCCAAGATACCACATCATGCTTTTAAAATGTTTTGTGAAGACAAAGATGAGATTGATGGATTTCTACAGGATTTTGAGAGACTGTGTGACCTGCATGATCTGGAGCAGGCAGTGTGGGTACCTTTACTGGCAGGCAAATTATCCGGTCGGGCAGCAGAAGCATACCGGGCCGTGCCCAGGGAGGACAGCAAAAATTACGCCAGCATAAAACAAGCAATATTGGAGAGATATGCCATTACCCCGGAGGCATACCGGCGCAAGTTTAGAGCAATGTGCAAACCGGATAAAGACTCCCACGCAGAGTGGGCACACAAGCTTGATCAAGCCTCCCAGGGATGGATACAAGCTAGCCAAGCTACTACCATGGAGGAGTTACGCCAGCTGCTATAACAGTTTTCCAATGGTCTCACACCAGAGGCACAAAAATGGGTGAGAGACAGAAAACCCCTCACCCTAACAGAAGCTGCACGACTGTCAGACCAGCACTATGACGCCCAGAGGCATTATGGTAACCTTAATCGAGGATATCCTTGACACACTACCCAGCCACCTACGGCTACTACGGCCGCTCCCACAACAGCCCCATTCTGTCCAGCAACTGGGGGGCAAACCCCACCGTCCCAATACAATGGCCGGTCTAACATCCAGTGCCATACCTGCAAGCAATGGGGCCACATGGCGAGAGAGTGTACGCAGAGCCGGAGTCGTCAAGCATGGAGTCAAGTATGACCAAACTCAGCACCACGAGCAGCTGCACACCACTACCAGGCAGAGCCAGCAACCCAGGAGCTAATGTTTAATCACACCGAAGAGCCCCTGGGAATACTGCATGACGTGATGTCTATACAAGCTACAGACAATAGGCACCCTCATCGCCAGATGGTAACCTTGGAGGGAAAAGAAGTAAAAGGGCTCCGAGACTTGGGGGCCACATGACCCTATTAGCACCACATCTGGTTCCAGGCTCGGCGCACACAGGCGGATCCATGGCAGTTCGAGTAGCAGGGGGAGCGATGTACAGACTGCCCACAGCCAATTTCACTTGAATTGGAGTGTGGGGGAAGGGATGGTGGAGGTGGGCCTGATGCAAAAACTGCCTGCAGATGTCATATTGGTAAACGACCTGGGCAGAATGACTTCGGCTTTTGTACCTCAAGCCCCACTCCAAGAAGCGCACCCGGTAACCACAAGGCAACAGGCTTGCACCACGGCTTCATCCACACACTCTGAGGCTCAGGTAAGAGACAATGTACCCCCCATGACTCGTGTTCCCTGGGATACCCCGACTGAATTTGGAGCAGAGGTTAAGGTAGACCCTACGTTGAAAGTGTACAGAGATAGGGTGACCTCTGATCAGGCAGGGTTAGAGGGGGAGCGGTACGCCTGGGAAAAGGGGTTATTGTATCGTATTGCTGAAAGGGTGCTGTGGGGGATCTGTAAATGTTACTACTAGACAGCTAGTAGTACCCCAGAAATATCGACAGGAACTCCTTAGGATCGCTCATGACATTCCGAAAGAATGCCTGGCCGTGGTGTGGGCCCTCAAAAAGCTACAGCCTTATTTATTTGGACAACCTTTCTTCTTACTCACAGATCACAACCCGTTGGTGTGGCTGAACCGTGTGGCTGGGGGCAATGTCAGGCTGCTGCGCTGGAGTTTGGCACTGCAGCCATTTGACTTTACCATTCATTACCGCCCTGGGAAGCAAAATGGTAACGCCGACGGGTTATCCAGACAAACTGAACTTGAAAAGTGATCTGTGAGTACTCCTCCGGACATCCCCAAGCCAATCCGTTGGGATCAGACTGTGTATGCCGGCTTGGTTCTGGGGGAGCATTGTGGCAAACCTAGCCACTTTAGATTGTGATCTAAAAAGCTGGTCCAATTCTGTTAGTTTATGTATTCAATTTTAACTGTAATAGAGAGCATTTGTATGCTAGCGGCCAAAAGCCGCTAGCATTCATATGGTAGTTTCAAGAACAGTGACTTTCAACACTGTTCATGAAACGAACAAAGTACCGAATGGGAGCCCACACACAGGGGGTCGTGTGGCTCCCATTAACCGATTGCAACATTGTAGCAATCTGCTGCTAATTGATTTCCTGGGTGGCCGTCGTTCGTCTATCGACCATGAGGCGGCGGCCATCTTGGATTTCCCTTTTGCCCAGCGGTGTTTGGTCGTCGAGTGCCAGGAACTAAAATCAGCTACTCGACGGCACGAACACCACTGGACTTCCAGGCCATTCGGGAGCGCCGGTCTTTCTGTACTTTTTCCTCACTTATGTATTCATGTCTTTTATGATGAATGTATGTTAAAGTATATTTTGTGCGGCGTTCGGCTGATTGTGCTAGGATCTGAACGGTACTTTCACGAAGTGCACTCAGACCCCAGCTATCTGCCGAATGGTCATTCGGTACAGTGACATGTATAAAATGAAAGTTATGGATTTTTATGTAAAAAGCCAGTTCTGCTGTACGGAGGGATAATCCACTTAACAGGATATTCTAGTGGGAGTATCCCTCTCGTACAGCAGTGCATGGTGGGAGAAAGGTCCTGTATGTTCAGTTCCCCATGTAGTCCCCTACTGTACAACCCCTGTAAAGTAATTAAGGAAACCCCTTGCATGGGGAACCACATAAATACTGGAGCTTGTGAATAAAATCGTCAGTTGACTCCCAGAACTGTGTTTCGTCCGGTTACTGGGGGATTTGGGATATTGCCTTCATTTTCAGTGCTTTACTTGGATTACTTTTTGTACCAGCAGAGATATTGGGATTTAATATTGCAGCTCCACTTCACACTCTTTTTAGTGTTTACATCGCTGCGTAGGAACACCTCCAGTGGCTACTCCTCAGATGGTTTTGCCAGAGCTGTGTTTTGCCATGCAAGCACCAAGGCCTCCCAATGTTTTCATATGAGATAGCACTGGATTGGCTGAGATCATCAAAGGAAGCGTAACCAGCCACAGGAGCAGGGCCGGCCTTAGGGGCACCATGAGAGCAGGGGGCACCATGCGGCCCATGCAGCTCACACATGGCCAGCCGGGATTATGAAAAAAACAACAACAAAAAACATTGTGGCGGGGCGGATCTTACCGTGCGACGGGGGCAGAATTTCCTGGGTGGCAGAGGCGAAGCTAAACTGACAGTGGGGGCAGAGCTAAACTGATGGCAGGGGCGGAGCTAAACGTACCGGGTAACTACTACAGGGGAAGCAGGAAGGAGTCCCTGCTTCCCCAACAACCAGTCTCCAGGATTTGCACTCCCTCCACTCTTCCATAACAGAGGTAACTATGTGTGATTGTCTGTCTGTCTGTGTGTGTGTATGTGTGTGTGTCTGTGTGTTTGACTGTCTGCCTGTGTGTGTCTATGTGACTGTCTGCCTGTGTGTGTGACTCAAAATAGAATATAAACAGGATGGTGAACCGCGCCAAAAGGTGCTCAAAGTAAATGTAATAAAAGGATAATTTATACATACTTATAGGCAATCTTGATAATGTAACAGGATATGACCCTCAAAGAAGATAAAAATACAATAGGGTAATAGTGCAATATGTCATAAATAATTAACACATAAGTGTATAAAATACCAGATAAAAGACTAACTCACAATTTGCAGAGCTACTAAGAGCTCTGCTGTATAGCGCCTGGATGGTATAATCCCCGTTTTAGGATGTGTGGATATTGGCTGTGTGGAATGTCCAATTCTCAGCAACCATAAATGTAGGAAAAACAGAATTAAAAAATCCAATAGTACAGTATGTTAGGTAAAATTGGTAATGTAAGAAGTAGATGTCCTACTTATAATTTCCAGAGCAATGACTTGCACTGGTGTTGATAGCTTGTGGTGGTATATGTTACAAAAGACTGGAAATCACTATGTTGCTGTTTTTACTCACTGATTGATACTGTTTGCCACTGCATAAGTTAAACAGAAAACCACACGAATGGATTACACGAACCCTTATGGAGGCTCCATTCGTGGTACGAACGGGGGACCCCCCAGAAA
>OW240916.1:114485946-114725645 GCA_933207985.1 Pelobates cultripes
CCTGGGGGCATGTCGGCGTTCGCGCAAAGGTACGAGGGGGAAAGGGCGAGCGATCACGAGCGGCGATAACCCCTACGAAATTGGCGTGGCGCTCATTAACTGTGGTTTCTGCGGTTAACCCCAGGTCAAGTACCCTGTTCCCAGGTGGTCCTCATTCCCTTACCGAACGAGCCCACTACCAGGCCGACAGCGGGACTTCGCAGGAACTGATACCGAGTTTAGTTCCACGAGTTAGACACGAAGTCCCGCTGCTCGCTAAACCAGCAGAAAACATGGCGCCAACAAAGACTAACCATCTCATAATGCCGAACGGACTTTATACGGCAGAAACAGTACATTCTGTTCGTGGGATTAGAGCGGCATTCGCCTGGTTTATCTATACGAACGCGAGCCTTAAAATGAATGGTGGAATGAATGGTTTTCCTGTAATAATGTACAAGTTATGGATTTTTATGTAGTTTTCTGGGGCATAATAAAACGTGGTCTTTTGTGCGCTTGGAGATAATTAGATTGTAAAACCGTTGGCCTCATTATCTCCAAGCTGGGCGGGTACTACTTCAAATGATACAGTATACTGTGATTGGTTACCTGTTTGTACTGTACCTGTATTCCATCAGGTCCACAGGGGGCTGTCCTTGGACCTGAGGAATCACATAAATTGCCATGCTATGTGCCAGTAAAGCCAGTTCGTTTTTGACCCTCAACTTGCAGCCTCGACTCATGTTGTAGGGATCCGGGATATTGATGTTTAGATCGTGCTTGGGGATATTCTACACTTACAGCTGATTACCGAAAGACCTCCGTTCGACTCTCTGCAGCGGGAACCAGGACATCCAAGCGATCAACCCTCCTGCTAGACCGGGGGCAATCGTAACAATTGGTGGCAGCGGCGGGATCATCCTGGAATTCCTAAAGAGAGATATCTAGGACGGATGGAGAGTAACTACGACAAACTGAAGCGTACCACGTTAAAGGATTTACTCGAGAGCCGTGGAGGGAACGCAAGTAACCGGCCGAGGAGAGAATTGATTGCCGACCTTAACGAGTTGGATCAAAGCTTCACAATGGCAGAACCAACGGCAACATGCAGCGATGAGAAGACCAGGATCGTCCGAGAAAGGCTGCCTCTGTACGGACCAAACCCATCCGTGGAGCTGATACAGCAACTAATGGCCGAAGCCGAGGCGGACGTACAGCGGACTAGAGCCCACGAGCTGAGCATGAGGACCGCTGATAGCCACAACGGCCCCCTGGAAACTACCGAACAGCCAAAGATCCCGTTCGCGGCATTCAAACCGTTCGCGGAGAATGAGATGGGGATAGACGAATTTTTGGCCGATTTTGAAAGACAATGTGCCCTGCATCAGATCCCCGTCACAGCGTGGCCGCGTATCCTGGCAGGAAAATTAACCGGGCGGGCCATGGAAGCCTTCAGAACCCTCAGCGCCGAAGAGGTAGCCCAATACACCACAGTCAAAGAGACGCTGCTGAAACGGTACGCTGTGACCCCAGACACCTACCGAAGGCAGTTCCGCAGCACGAAGAAAAAAGCGAATGATACCCATGCCGAATGGGCACATCGTATGCGGAGAGCTGCAACCCATTGGATTACCGGGTGTCGGGCCGTCACGGCCGCGGAAATATTGGAACTTTTCTTATTAGAGCATTTTTATGAGGGTCTGGAACAAAAAGACCGGGAGTGGTTGAAAGACCGGCGTCCCGCTAACCTACACGAAGCAGCCCGGTTGGCAGACGAGCACCGGGATGCGCAAGTACAGGAGTTCAACAATGCCCGAACGGTAACTCGCCCCGAAGCAAGAGAGGGATACCGATCAACTCCACGAACGGAGTTTCGCAACCCTGTACCCGCAGGTCCTACACGGTACATGGGACCACCCAGCCACTACCCTCAGGAACGCTCCCGACCCACATGTTATAAGTGCAAGCAGCCGGGGCACCTGATAGCGAGTTGCCCCCTTAACAACAATTACCCCGCACGGAACTATAATTCTTCTCCAGCGGGAAACAATCGTCCAGCTCGAGCGTTTTGCCTGGAACAAGACAGTCCTCTAGAAGAATACCTGGGACCTCTACATGAAGCGAATCCTGTGTATGCCGCCAGCGACAATAGACAACACCACCGGCAAGAGGTACTACTGGAGGGGCGTCCCACACAGGGGTTAAGAGATACCGGGGCCACGATCACCTTGGTGCAAAGCCGGTTAGTCCCCGACTACAAACGCTCGCCTGACACAGTGGCTGTCCGGGTGGCTGGAGGGGACATATACAAACTACCCACGGCAAAGGTACACCTGGATTGGGGTGCGGGAAAAGGACTTGTGAGGGTGGGAATTATGGACAATTTGCCAGCCGAGGTTTTGCTGGGAAACGACCTGGGACCTATGACTTCAGCTTATGCCCCGTCCTACAATGCTGAGGCACATCCTGTGACGACCCGGTCACAAGCTGGACGAGCCCGAGACCCTTCACCAGTGCGGGAGACGCAGGTAAGACTTAACCCGACTATGACCCCCCCTCCTACCCCGTTGCCCTGGGACACCCCTGCAGCCTTCGAGGCTGAGACCAAAACTGATCCGACGCTCCAAAAATATAGGGAACGAGCCGACACCGGGGCTGGGGGAACAGACCAGGAGACTTTTGCATGGGAACAGGGTCGACTGTACCGACACACAGAGAAAAAAGGGCACCGAAGGAGACAGTTAGTGATACCCCACAAGTATAGGCGGGATATCCTCCGGGTGGGTCATGATATTCCCTTAGCCGGGCACTTGGCAGTAACACGTACCCTACACCGTATTACCCATACCTTGTTCTGGCCAGGAGTACATGCCGATGTCAGGTCCTACTGTAATACGTGTGAGGTGTGCCAACGGGTAGGCAAACGAGGAGACCACCCCAAGGCACATCTCGTGAACATGCCCATTATCGACGAGCCATTTAGCCGGGTAGCCATCGACTTAATTGGGCCCCTGGCCACCCCTAGTCCCTCTGGCAAGAGATACATCCTTACCATAGTGGATTACGCTACCCGCTACCCAGAAGCGGTGGCTTTATCCAATATCCAGGCAGACACAGTGGCTAATGCCTTAGTACAGGTATTCTCTCGGGTAGGATTCCCTAGGGAGATTTTATCCGACAGAGGCTCACAGTTCACGGCAGAGCTGACCCAGCAGCTCTGGCACGTTTGCAAAATTAAATCCCTGCTTAGCTCCCCATACCACCCCCAGACCAATGGGTTATGTGAGCGGTTCAACGGAACCCTCAAGCAGATGTTAAAAACCTTTACTCAGGAGTATAGGGACTGGGAACGTTTCCTGCCGCACCTCCTGTTCGCTTACCGGGAAGTGCCCCAGGAAACCACCGGGTTCTCTCCCTTCGAGCTGTTATACGGTCGCAAGGTACGGGGTCCCCTGAACTTGATCCGTGAGCACTGGGAGGGAGAGACAGAGAACGCTGGGGTCCCCATCGTACCTTACGTACTGGAGCTCCGGGACCGAATGGAGCAATTGGCTAAGTCAGTCCAGGCCAACCTCCAGGCGGCCCAGGGGCGACAGAAAGTCTGGTACGACCGGGGGGCACGGCGAAGAAGCTTCTGTCTCGGGCAGAAAGTCATGGTCCTAAAACCAGTTAAGACGGACAAGCTGCAAGCCGCTTGGCAGGGTCCCTACCAGATAGTGGAAAAGAGAGGGGACACCACTTATGTAATTGCCAGCTGTCACGATGAAAACTTAAGAAAGATATTTCACGTGAACATGCTGAAGGAATACTTGCAAAGACCCGAGGAAGTGTCAGCCATATGTAGCCCTGCGCACGAGGACGCAGATAGTTTACCTATACCCGACCTATTAACCCCTAATTCCCCGGTTGAAATAGTGAGCCAAGTACAGATCGGGGACAGACTTAGCCAAGCTGAGAGGGAGCAGCTACACAAACTGCTCCGAGAGAAACAAGCCATGTTCTCCCAAGAACCAGGGTACACTGAGCTGACCACTCACCAAGTAGATACCCCCGGCCAAAACCCTTTGAGACAAGCTCCCTACCGAATTCCGGAGGCAGTGAGGACAGGCATGAAAAAGGAGATAGACGAGATGCTGCGACTAGGGGTCATTGAAGCTTCCGATAGTCCCTGGGCATCCCCGGTGGTGCTGGTTCCCAAAAAGGACGGCACCACCAGGTTCTGTGTGGACTACCGGAAACTCAATGACAAAACGGTCACCGATGCCTACCCCATGCCCAGAGTGGATGAGCTGTTGGATCGCATAGCCAGGGGGAACTACCTAACTACCATTGACCTCTGTAAAGGTTACTGGCAAATCCCCCTGGCCAGGGAGGCTGTCCCCAAGTCGGCCTTCGTCACCCCGTTCGGTCTGTACCACTTTAAGGTCATGCCGTTCGGGATGAAGAATGCCCCCGCTACCTTCCAGCGCTTGGTGGACAGACTCCTTGATGGCTTCCAGGAGTTTGCCTGCGCATATCTGGACGACATAGCGATCCACAGTGAATCCTGGGAGGAACACTTGGCTCATGTGGGAATGGTCCTAGACCAGATTCGAGCCGCCGGCCTGACGCTAAAGCCCGAAAAATGCCACTTTGGGATGGCTGAAGTTCAGTACCTGGGGCACCGGGTAGGCTGTGGGAAGCAACGACCAGAGCCAGCTAAAATAGAAGCGGTCGCCAACTGGCCCACTCCCCACACTAAGACCCAAGTGCTAGCCTTTCTGGGCACCGCTGGGTACTACAGAAAATTTGTACCGGAGTATAGCGCCATTGCCAAACCCCTGACCGACCTGACAAAGAAAAACCTTCCCCGACAGGTCCTGTGGTCTCCCCACTGTGAAACGGCTTTCCAAGCCCTCAAAACTGCGTTGATTAATGCTCCTGTCTTGGCTGCCCCAGCCCCTAATCGACGTTTTATTGTCCATACAGACGCTTCCATGTTCGGGCTGGGAGCTGTCCTCAGCCAAGTAGGAGATGATGGGAAAGAACACCCGATTGCCTACATCAGTCGAAAACTCCTACCACGCGAAGTCAGCTATGCCGCGGTAGAAAAGGAGTGTTTGGCTCTGGTGTGGGCATTAAAGAAGTTAACCCCCTATTTGTATGGACAAGAGTTCACTCTGGTTACAGACCATAACCCGCTGGTGTGGCTCAACCGGGTCGCTGGGGACAATGGCAGATTGTTACGCTGGAGCTTATCCCTGCAACCCTTTAATTTTACCATCACCTACCGACCTGGGAAGCAGAACGGCAACGCCGACGGATTATCCCGGCAAACAGATCTCAGCCCAGCATAACCCCACGAGTCTGGACAGCCTTAGTCTGCCCCGAAAAGGGGTCAGACAGTGTCTGCCAGAGTGTTCCACAAAGAGGGAGCATTGTTACAAAAGACTGGAAATCACTATGTTGCTGTTTTTACTCACTGATTGATACTGTTTGCCACTGCATAAGTTAAACAGAAAACCACACGAATGGATTACACGAACCCTTATGGAGGCTCCATTCGTGGTACGAACGGGGGACCCCCCAGAAACTGGCGCGTGCCGCCACTTAACCCCGTCACCCCGCAAACTACCGAACGGGCGACCCCCCCGGCTCGCGGAGTGTGGTAGCCATTAACCACCCAGATGGCTGCGGTTTGCGGTTAACCACAATGTAATCGTTATGCCTGGGGGCATCGACGTTCGCACCCAAAGTACCGAAGGGAAAAGACCGAACGATCCACCGAACGACGACCCCCTACAGCGGGTCGCGTGGCGCTCATTAACTGTGGTTTCTGCGGTTAACCCCAGGTCAAGTACCCTGTTCCCAGGTGGTCCTCATTCCCTTACCGAACGAGCCCACTACCAGGCCGACAGCGGGACTTCGCAGGAACTGATACCGAGTTTAGTTCCACGAGTTAGACACGAAGTCCCGCTGCTCGCTAAACCAGCAGAAAACATGGCCGCCAACAAAGACTAACCATCTCATAATGCCGAACGGACTTTATACGGCAGAAACAGTACATTCTGTTCGTGGGATTAGAGCGGCATTCGCCTGGTTTATCTATACGAACGCGAGCCTTAAAATGAATGGTGGAATGAATGGTTTTCCTGTAATAATGTACAAGTTATGGATTTTTATGTAGTTTTCTGGGGCATAATAAAACGTGGTCTTTTGTGCGCTTGGAGATAATTAGATTGTAAAACCGTTGGCCTCATTATCTCCAAGCTGGGCGGGTACTACTTCAAATGATACAGTATACTGTGATTGGTTACCTGTTTGTACTGTACCTGTATTCCATCAGGTCCACAGGGGGCTGTCCTTGGACCTGAGGAATCACATAAATTGCCATGCTATGTGCCAGTAAAGCCAGTTCGTTTTGACCCTCAACTTGCAGCCTCGACTCATGTTGTAGGGATCCGGGATATTGATGTTTAGATCGTGCTTGGGGATATTCTACACTTACAGCTGATTACCGACAGACCTCCGTTCGACTCTCTGCAGCGGGAACCAGGACATCCAAGCGATCAACCCTCCTGCTAGACCGGGGGCAATCGTAACAGTATAATCCCCACCAAGGGATATGAAGGACAAGCAGGAATCCAGCAGCACCAGAAAAAAGTATGAAAACCAAAAAAGGGGTTTGGAAAAAAGGCTATGACTTTTATTAATACAACAAGTAAAATAATTCAATAGCAGCTTCCAGTCCCTCACTTTACGCATTTTGCCCAAGTTTGGGCTTCATCAGAAGTGACCAGCCAGACTTTTATATGTAATCCTAATAGGTTTATTTCAGTCCGGTGCAGTATTCTGCTTTCTGCTTCCACTTGGGTCGTGTGCGTCGCCTGGAAATGACGGGACACGGCTCCCAATGCTTGATGGGATGTGTAGTTCATGTATCACATACTGGCCGCAATGGGGGATAGTTCATATTGATGTCACATGAAGGTGGTGTCTATCGGCTATTATCATGTGATCGGCACACAGTTCAAGTCCGTTGGTTGTAGCAGAACTGATATATCAGCAGTGGGACTTGGGAGGTCTGGAAAATAGCCAGATTTATCTCTCTTATCCCTTCATATATAGCTACATAAGTGGGAGGGAATACATAGGACATTACTACATTAATATTAACATTAAAATTGGAGGCATTCTCGTCCCTCTTTTATTAGTTTTAGTAAATCTAAATAAATACATGTAAAGTGACACGTTAAATGAATACATATAGAGTGACTTTAGCTCCAGTGGAAACATGCATATAGTTAAGATTGGAGATAGTAGGAGTACATTTTATGATTATAAATAAGTTTTGAAAAAAATTCTATTTTAAAAAATTCTATTTTTAAAAAATATCAATAGATAATTTATTTTAAAAAGACTAATATTTTACAATAAATACTAAATGGCTATAAACAATTCTAAATAATTATAAAAAGTTAAAAAGGTCGAATTTGGCATTTAGCCCATTGGGGCAAAATAGAGATGGAGTGGGTCTTCTATTTGGACACACTACACCCCAATGGGCTAAATGCCGAATTCGACCTTTTTAACTTTTTATAGTAATTTATAATTGTTTATAACCATATAATATTTATTGTAAAATTCAAGTTGCTTATAAATCTCTTGTAAATATTTCTCTTTTTGCCACACAACAACTCCTCCTCCCTTATCTGCGGGTTTAATAACTACCGATTTATCATTTTTTAAATCTTTCAATGCTATTTTTTCCTCTTGTGTTAAATTTTCTTGGTATTTATTAATTGTTTTGATTTTATTAATATTTTTAGAACATGACTTCTCAAACGTTCTCATGACATCTGATTTACAGTTGACAGAATAAAAGGAAGATTTACTTTTTAAAGAAGTATGGGTAAAAATACTGTCGCTTTCTAAAACCCTTACTGGCTCTGGAATATTGCTAAAAAAACTTTTTTAAACACAACGTTCTTAAAAACTTATTAAGATCTAAAAATGATTAAAATTTATCTAAGTTACAGCTTGGAGCAAATTTAAAACCCTTTTTAAAAATACTCAAGTGTGCTTCTGTTAAAATTTTATTAGACAAATTAAAAATCCTAAAATTATCTGAATCTTTATTAGTATCTACTTTCTCCAGAAGGTTTTATTTCTCCTCTTTTTTTCCTTTTCCTTGAATTCTATTTCCTCCTCTTCTAGTTCTCTTGACCTTTTGAGGGAAGTGTGTACTTTTTTCTTTTCTTTTTATTCTAAGGGTCTTTTCTCTAAACAATTCTCCTTATTTTGATAATCTCTAAAATGTTCAAATCTATTAGAGGTTGGGATTGTGCCGTTCCTTTCTGGAGTCCATTTTTTGAAAGTCTTTATGGTGTCATCATTCTTACTATGGAGTCTTGATCTTCTGGGTTTCATTTCTATCTAGTCATCTTTTTTTTTTTGGATAGCTTTTAGTTTGATCTATAGGTCTTCTTTCTGACCATGGTTTCCATCTTGGTGCTAATTCCTTACCGCCATGTGGGTAAATTTTTCCTTTATTGTCAAAATTATCTCTCCTCTTATTCTGGTTTGAGAAAGAATTAGATTTTTGATTTTTCTTTTTATAGTTATTTTTTTTTGGGGGGGGGGGAGGCAGTTTAATATTACCACTCCTATAGTCTTCCTGGTCTTGTTGTAGTTTTCTCTTTTTATTTTCAATAACTACATTTTCTATGCTTTTTATTTTCTTGACCATTAAGTCTCTAATATTGTTCAGTTCTTCCATATTTTTTAAAATGTTCTAACTGAGCCTGTATTTTTAATAGAATAGTCTAACTGATGTAAAACTTGAGATTTTTGTTCTATTCGAATGCCTATCATATGTCTTGAAAATGATTCTAGAGACTTATTCCAAATATCCATAAATATTTCATTATCTTGGTCTGACGTTGGAAGTTTATGAAATCTAAGGCCTCTAGGTGTAATTTGTAGAGTAGTATATTTCTCCAGCATAAACACTTCCCACTTTAGTTTCATCTCCTTGATTAAGAGTCTTTTTAATTGTAAACATATAGTATCTAAATCATTAGAGTTGACAACATTTCTAATTCTATCCTTAGTTCCGCCAGAAAACTTCTTGTCTAGTTCCTTTTGCCAACTGGATCTTAATTCTAAAATAGACATATTTAGGAAATAATTCACCAAAAGTGGCTAAAAACAGTAAATAAAATACAATAGTGAAAATTCCCACAATAGAGAGATAATGGTGCTACAATCACCTACGTGGGCCACAATAACCACCAAAAGAATAGCAGTAAACAAATGAACAGAAAATGGTGAGAGCACGCAAAGAAATAAAATAAATTAATTAATGCTACCCAGAATTGCAGTCAAAATACTCTCTGAGATAAATCAAAAGAGAAAGACATAGGGTAATAAAGTGAAAACTAAAATATTAAAAACAGTTGCAAGAAAAAGTATGTGAACCCTTTGGAATGATATGGATTTCTGCACAAATTGGTCATAATGTAATCTGATCATCATCTAAGTCACAACTATAGACAATCACAGTCTGCTTAAAGGACCACTATAGTGCCAGGAAAACATACTCGTTTTCCTGGCACTATAGTGCCCTGAGGGTGCCCCCACCCTCAGGGTCCCCCTCCCGCCCGGCTCTGGAAGGGGAAAGGGGTTAAAACTTACCTTTTTCCAGCACTGGGCGGGAGCTCTCCTCCTCCGATCCTCCTCCCTTCCTCCTCCTGGGCTGAATGCGCACGCGCGGCAAGAGCTGCGCGCGCATTCAGCCGGTCACATAGGAAAGCATTCATAATGCTTTCCTATGGACGCTTGCGTGCTCTCACTGTGAAAAATCACAGTGAGAAGCACGCAAGCGCCTCTAGCGGCTGTCAATGAGACAGCCACTAGAGGATTAGGGGGAAGGCTTAACCCATTCATAAACATAGCAGTTTCTCTGAAACTGCTATGTTTATGAAAAATGGGTTAACCCTAGCTGGACCTGGCACCCAGACCACTTCATTAAGCTGAAGTGGTCTGGGTGCCTAGAGTGGTCCTTTAAACTAATAACACACAAAGAATGAAATGTTGCCATGTTTTTATTGAACACACCATGTAAACATTCACAGTGCAGATGGCAAAGTATGTGAACCCTTGGATTTAATAACTGGTTGAACCTCCTTTGGCAGCAATAACTTCAACCAAACGTTTCCTGTAGTTGCAGATCAGACGTGCACAACGGTCAGGAGTAATTCTTAACCATTCCTCTTTACAGAACTGTTTCAGTTCAGCAATATTCTTGGGATGTCTGGTGTGAATCGCTTTCTTGAGGTCATGCCACAGCATCTCAATCGGGTTGAAGTCTGACTGGGCCACTTCAGAAGGTGTATTTTCTTCTGTTTAAGCCATTCTGTTGTTGATCTACTTCTATGTTTTGGGTCATTGTCCTGTTGCAACACCCATCTTCTGTTGAGCTTCAGCTGGTAGACAGATGGCCTTAAGTTCTCCTGCAAAATGTCTTGATAAACTTGGGAATTCATTTTTCCTTCAATGATAGCAATCTGTCCAGGCCCTGACGCAGCAAAGCAGCCCCAAACCATGATGCCCCCACCACCATACTTCACAGTTGGGATGAGGTTTTGATGTTGTTGTGCTGTGACTTTTTTTCACCACACATAGTGTTGTGTGTTTCTTCCAAACAACTCAACTTTGGTTTCATCTGTCCACAGAATATTTTGCCAGTACTGATGTGGAACATCCAGGTGCTCTTGTGCAAACTGTAAACGTGCAGCAATGTTTTGTTTGGACAGCAGTGGCTTCCTCTGTGGTATCCTCCCAGGAAATCCATTCTTGTTTAGTGTTTTACGTATTGTAGATTCGTTAACAGGGATGTTAGCATTTGCCAGTGACTTTTGTAAGTCTTAAGCTGACACTCTAGGATTCTTCTTCACCTCATTGAGCAGTCTGCGCTGTGCTCTTGCAGTGATCTTTACAGGACGGCCACTCCTAGGGAGAGTAGCAGCAGTGCTGAACTTTCTCCATTTATAGACAATTTGTCTTACCGTGGACTGATGAACAGCAAGGCTTTTGAAGATACTTTTATAACCCTTTCTGTGTTGGTCCCACTCACATATGGGGAGCCACTTAAAAAGCTGTCTCAAACTGCATGCCTTGAACAAATCAGACTTCAACTGGACATTTCTCAGTATTCTGTATAAGGTACCTCCAGGACGCAGATTCAGAGGGTTACAAAAATGTATTCTCCAAACACAGGAAACAAATTAAAAACAGTAATGTAAAGAGATGGGGCTGTAACCTAAATTTTTATTTTACCACTATAGTGTCAGGACTACATCATTGTGTTCCTAACACTATATTGTTCCTTTAAGCTGAAATATTGGGATCTGGGAACCCTGTGAGTTAACTGATAAAGTCTAGAAAATATATCTTGCTTTCAAACTTGTGGATTTTGTTGATTGAATGATTTTATGTAACTGTTTTCTATTTGGTATTGGTTATTTAAATGCTAGTGGCATTTTGTCGAGAAAGATCATTATGTTCTACTTAGCTTACCCTTTCTCTCTTTTTTGATGTAAATGGGTATATATTTTAAAGTGCTTTATGTGTGAAGAGTGTGTACTCCTTTTTTTCTTTTCAATTTCAATAGAAATTGGCACTTTATAAATTAAACTTGTTACACCCCATGGCTTTCAATCAGACAACAGGTACTGTTACTTCCTGGTTTGGGTAGCTCAGTGTAGCTAAACTCAAGTGGCAACAATCGCTCAGAGTACGAGCCTTGCAAAGACTTCTCACTGTGCTGCATTTGGACATTTTTGACTGGACATTGTGGGCAGGGTTAGAAGGATAAGGCTTTCAAAGGCAGCCGAAAAGAGATCTTTTTAGATATATCCGCAGTGTAAATGTGCATATCTAAATGCATGCATGTTTTCATTGGGCTATCAGTGCATACAATCATATCTGGTTTACCACAAGACCAAACTGGAGCAAAATAAAAAGGGCATATACTTAACACAGGTGGCAGTCTATAATATGTGCTGTACAAAACACAAGCCCTCCCCCACCCTCCCCCCCCCAAAAAAAAAAACCAAAAACACAGGTGCAGGGCCATACACCTTACTGGAATTTACACTAAAGCTGTAAGCAGATATTTTGTGTATCCAGCCCTAAAATTCTTCCACATTTGAATCAGAAGATTTCCAGAGACTTTGGGACCGGCTCTTTTCTTATACAATCCCCACCACAGCGTGCAGAATTTCACCTCAGAAAGAGTGCACAGATAAGGAGGAGTTGGGAGGGACTCTCTATAATGAGGACCTTCCTGCATATCTCTACTTAGCCAATGTGTACCATACAGATATAACCTGTTAAGTCAAAAAACTCTATGTCTGATCTGATATACTAGTTAATAGTTGTTCTGGATTCATTAATTTAGTTGTCCTGATTACTCTTTGTCAACTACCTATACCGACTTGTTGGCTTGTTATAACTGACTAATCTAACTTCTGGAACCCCTGACCATGTCTCTGATTACATTAAGGAAACACCCATTGCATTAGGAATACATAACTGTATTCCAAACTCTATAGTGTCTCTGTCCCCAGTGTAATTAGATTCCACCACTGTTAAATGATTTTTTTTTCACTTACCTTTTTCTAGCTTTGATGTCATGGCGATAGTGGGAACTGCACGCATTAAAGCTTTAAAGCTTCCCCAAAGTAAAGTAATAAATCTTCCCCATAGTAAAGTAATAAATATGTTAAGTGTCCTCAAAAAAAACGTAAGGAAGTCCAATTTTGTTTAATGGAGTTAAATTTCATTAGGGATCCAGAAGTGTCTGGTAGACAGGCATTAAAAGTAGAGTTAACCCTGCAATGTAATCTTTGAAGTTTTTCAAACACTGCAGTGTTTTACATTGCAGGGTTAAATAGACAGGGGCAGTGCACACAGAACACTTCAATGAGATGAATGGTCTGGGTGTCAATAGTTTCTCTTTAAAATACCCCATTTGGAATATCCGCGGTTGCCCACTTTTGAAATTGATATGCCATCATGGTGGGTAATTTTCTTTCATAGGCTGCCATACTGCGTCAAAGACATAATTTTGTCATACTTCCATGTTTGAAGACTGAAATGGGCAGGCCCCATATTTGGCCCTGTAATTTCCATAAACTCCATAAAACTTGCATAAGGGGCATTGTTGTACTCATGGAGTATCACTGAACAGAAATATGGGTGTTATTGCAGTACAATATAGAAGGATGATGATAGAAACAGTGAAAGTGTGGTATTTTTGTGAAAAACACATATACCAAAATAATGAACACTAAATTTGCCACATTTTGTGACTGAGTGGCTACATAAATAAACTGGAAATTTAGAATACCCCGAGTTGCAAATGGAAACACACAAAAAATAAGCCCCGCCCAAACTGTCTCTACTCCTGGGTGACAGTGCAAATACCCATTTTTCTCTCATGTTGCCTTTTATTTTAGGACAGCAAGGTAAATCGTTAGTGTAGGACTCACTACACTTTAATGGCCATTCGAGTGATTCTAAAAACTTCCTGTTATTTAAATATGCATAGGGCTGTGGGATAAGGCACAGATAACTTGTTTAAGAAAATGATATATAAGTGTGTGTGGGTAGTTAAAGGGATGCTATTATCATCAAAACAACTTAATGAAACAGTCTTACTGTATAGATCAAGTCCATGCACTCTCACTGCTCATGCCTCTGCCATTTAGGAGTTAAATCACTTTCAGTGTTGTTTGCGTAGCTCTAGCCACACCTCTCTTAACTAGGGATACACCGAAATTTCGCCTGCCGCAAATTTTGCCCGAAAATGGATCTATCACATTTCGGCTGAAAAAGGGTCACATCTGCCGAAAATAGGGCCGAGTGACTTGTCAGGTCCTCGGTCCATGACCGAGGACCCGACATTGGGGGGGGGCCCGGCGACTTGCCCTGTGTGCGGCTGGGTGCAAGGCCCCTCCCTTCTGCCCGGGGAGAGAGTCAGTACAGTCTGCAGATCCGCCCGGTGTCAGCTGCAGACTGTGCTGTATCTCACGATCTCTGGCAAATCAGAGTGTTGCCACGGGTTACCACGGCAACACTCTGACTTCTGTAACTCACAAGATACAGCACAGTCTGCAGCTTACATCGGGCAGTGCTGCAGACTAGGGAGACAGACCACCGGGGAAACAAAAAAAAAAGAAGAAGGTATTTCTAACACCCCGTCCCTCAGTCATTGTCACTAGTCACTGTCACCAGTCACCCCCTCCCTCAGTCATTGTCACCAGTCACCCCCTCCCTCAGTCACCGTCACCAGTCACCCCCTCCCTCAGTCATTGTCATCAGTCACCTCCCTCAGTGACTGTCACCCCCTTCCTTACTCTGTCACCAGTCATCCTCCCCCTCCCTCTGCCACCAGTCACTCCCTCACTCTGCCACCTGTCACCCCCTCCTTCTCTCACTCTGCCACCTGTCACTCCCTCTCTCCCATGCTCAGTCACTCCCTCCCTCTCATGCTCTGTCATCCACTACCTCCCACGCTCTGCCACCCCCTCACTCTGCCATGCCTATGCCACCCTACACTATGTGTCCTACCCATACTACATCCCTATCACCCCACACTATGTGCCCAACACCCCTATCACATCCCACACTATGTGCCCTATACACACTACATCCCAAGCCTACCCCGCATGTGCCTTACACACTCTACATAACCTGCAAACTACATCCCTATCCCACACCACACAGTGTTCCCTACACACACTACATAACCTGGGAGGAGACAGTCAGGTCTTCAATATTTTTCCTGTGGATCACTACACCCCGGACCCGGTCTTCAACTTTAGAGATACCTCCCTCATGGGTTCCAGCTCCACCTCTCGGTGTGAGGACGGAGGCGGAGGATACAGGGACTCACGCGCCGTCCTCACCAGCTGTAAGGAGGGTGAAGAGAAGGACTGCACCTCTCACAATCCACATCCATCCGGGTCTGGATCACAGGTTCCATATCTTTATACATCTAAGACTTAATAGACTGTACCCCTACCTCAGTATTTCACCGTTATTTTTATGTATTGGAACTTTTAATTTTTACTATACAATAAATTTCGTTTTATTCCTCAATCTGGTTTTTTAGTGGACACTGATTACTGTTCTATTCTGGCATCTAGTTTATCTATACTAAATCACCATTTACCTCATTTATTTTTTCGGACTTTGCAAATTCTTAATATCTTAAGTAGAATAAATTCATAGGTGCTTGATTCACCCAGCACTGTTATTACAGGCTGAGTCTTAGCTACTTATGATAGTAACTCAAGGACTTGTTACAGATTCTGGATAAGTAATTTTTTGCAACATAATAAGGTCTACCAGTTGGGAATTTATTATCGCTGAATGTTCAATTGTAATCCCATTGTAAAATACAAATCCTACCTCTAATTAGTTTATATTATATTTTTTGATTGTTTTCTAGATCATAATACTGTGATTATTTTTAGTGTATTTCTATTAGATTTAATCTCTTGCTCCTGGGAATTCACACTCTAGGGTGTTCTTAGTTTACACTACATAACCTGCCCACTACATTTCTATACAGCACCACACCATGTTCCCTACACACACTATATAACCTACACACATACACACTACATCCCTTTCCGACACCTCACTATATTCCATACATACACTACATAACCTAGACAACCTACATTTCATACACACACTACATAACCTACTCAAATCATTTGGGGGGAAAAATACATTTTCGGTTTCGGTTTTCGGCCAAGGGCATCCTGAATTTTCAGTTTCGGCCCAGAATTTTCACTCCGGTGCATCCATACTCTTAACTTTGACTTGCACAGCTTGCATAAAAAAAAAAAAAAAAAAGTTCAATTTTCAATTAGATGTTAACTTACTTTAGAAGATTTTACTTCCTGCTCTTTGTATTGAACTTTAATCACAGCCAGGGGGCTCTTAATATAGGAACAGATGGAAAATTCTAAATTAAACAGACTGTGCAATAAACGAAGTTTAAACATTAAATCTTTCTTTACAGAAAGTATTTAGAAATACTGTGTAGGGAACATACAAGGAGGTGTGACTAGGGTTCATAAACAAATTAATTTAACTCCTAAATTGCAGATAATTGAGCAGTGAAACTGCAGGGGCATATGCTATGCACCAAAACCATTTTAAGCAAATATTGTTTTGGTATAGTACGAAATTATGATTGAACAAACAGAGCTAAAATCACAGAGTTAAATCCTTTTTTTGTATATATATATATACACATATAAAACAATGTCGCCACTGAAAATAAAAAAAACTACTACTCTGAGTTTTGTAGGCCAAAAAAAAGACTTGCTTCCAAGTTCAGCCTTTCTCATAAGTGTTTTACTGATGTTCCAAAAGAATGCAAAAACATCCAGTGATATTTTATTTTGAGAGATGTTAACGGTCCTAATTTATAGCAGTGAGGTAAACACTATGATTTATTTAACATACAATTGCATAAGCATCTCTGATCAACTTTACTTTACTACTTGCACACCGTCCCCCTCCTACAAGCTGCTTTGTGATTGCTTGATTTAATTTCCCCCTACAATATTACTAAATGTTATAACTATTTTCTTCCACTCCATATTATGTTAGACAAATGTAACCATTCTTAAATATTTTCCATGAAAATTACATTAAAAATTAAAACTGCAATTTTCTTTTCATATTCTAAATATGGTATAGCTCAGGGCATTGAGTTTGCTCTTGGCAACGTTAATTTATTCATGATTTGCTGAAAAGAGTTACTAGTGCAGAATGATAATCCACTTTGACACGTTTTGATATAAAAGCATTTGATATAATGAGCAGGGCTATAAGATGCACATAACTTTTGATAACATACCAAGCTAACAACAGTTTTTTTTTATTTTAAAAACAAGACATTCATAAAGTGCATACTATTATGCGATGTTTGTGAGAATGCTTGAAATAGTACAAGTGTTTAAAATGTGGAGCTTGTGTGGTTTTTTTTGTGTGCGTTTTCGTTTCAAAGCCTACTCGTATGTAATAATGAAAGTGCATATTTTTAATGATATATGGATGGAATCAGTGTTCCCTCTAAGCATTGTTGTCAAAATTAGGACTGAAATTTGTTTTAAGAATAAAAAATAGCTTACAATTGCTGCTTCCTGATTATCTAAGAGCTGGATGACTCATAGAAAAGTTTTAGCGAGAATATGGTTGGCAAAGCATCCTTTGCAACATTTAAAAAAAAATAAAAATCACATACTTAGAGGTTTTTGTAACTTTTTTACTTTACATTTGAGTTATGAGTTTCTCATAACAAACATTAAAATGTAAGATTAGGTTGCGCCACAGTAAAATCAATAACATAGTATAATACCAATAATATACTTACATACAAAAACCAAATCGAGATATAATATAGTCCAAATTTTAAAACATATCAAAGAATGTCCAACTTTTTCGAGGTACTTGGGTAAGATGTGGAGTCGTATTTGTGAGAGTCTTGAGGTAGTAGAATCTTCTTAGTCCGGTTCGAGCATACAAATGGAAAAGAAACTCAAATAATGTAGTTTATTTCAGGCACGCAAATAGGGACTTAACACCTATTTGAGAGCTAGTACAAGCTCAGGTGTCACTGGCATTCAGTGGCGTTGATCCCCAACTGGTAGAATATGGTGGTGATTGTTGATAGCATAGGGAGAGAGATAAAACAGAATTAGTGCTCTCTGTATTGAATTTTATATAAAAGTTAAATATAAAAGGTCTTGTACTCACATTTAGGTGAGCAGGATATACTGCTCACTATGATAGCATGGGTGGTATAATCCCCACCTAGGATTCTTTTCCGATATTCTTGATGATCAGGTAAAATAAATATAAAAAAGGTATATGGCACAAGAGAAGTTAAGGAGCCAATATTCCTTTAATAATACACAATAGAAAATATTAAAAACAGCCAACACACTTTTCACCAACACAGGGCTTCATCAACTGGCATACTAAAGTTGGACTTTCTTTCGGACTTTCTTAAAATCTGGACTATATTATATCTCGATTTGGCTTTTGTATGTAAGTATATTATTGGTATTATACTATTTTATTGATTTTACTGTGGCACGACCTAATTTTACATTTTACAAAAATAGAAAGGTGTGTAGGTGCTACCAAATACAAAATACAAAATGACTGGTGCAGTGTAAGTGTATCCCACAACACTCAAAGAAGAAGTAACATAAAACAGATACTGCACCAGCCAGCAAAATACTAAGAACAGGTTCAATCTAAAAGACAAAGATATAAAACATAGTGCAAACTGTATATATAAATATTGAACCCCTGTCTAGAATAAAACTCAGAGGATGAAGAGCCATCACAGGCTCTATATGATGCACAGAAGGCTGTCTATCAAGGCTAAAACGATATCCTGGATGGAGAGCAGCTCAGGAATCAAAGTAGTAAGACAAAAGTTTATTGGTTTAAAATTAAAATAAGGGACAATAAAGCAGTGTGAAAAATACAAAATAAATGTAAAAGGCAAAAAAGCCTAGGCTAACACTGCAGGAAAGTATAAAAAGTCCCAAAAAAGATAAATACAAATATCAAATAGCAGACGCGTTTCAACTCCAGCTGGAGTCTTCTTCAGTGCTGCAGTTCTCTCATCTCAATGGCAATAAATACCCTTCCGAATCAATCTTCAACCTTACACAGCTGCGTATCTTCCCCTTTCACCAGTTTGCTCTCACTTTGATGATTGAGGGACCGGAAGTGACGTAGTCACGCCACGTCACATGATGGGCACGGCATGATGATATGGATATGCCATGCCGGAAAGGGGAAGATACACAGCTGTGTAAGGTTGAAGATTGAGAGCACTGCAGCATTGAAGAAGACTCCAGCTGGAGTTGAAATGCGTCTGCTATTTGTATTTATCTTTTTTGGGACTTTTTATACTTTCCTGTGGTGCTAGCCTAGGCTTTTTGCCTTGTACATTTATTTTGTATTTTTCACACTGCTTTATTTTCCCTTCTTTTAATTGTAAACCAATACATTTTTGTCTTACTACTTTTATTCCTGTGCTGCTCTCCATCCAGGCAGGGCCAGATTAAGAGTCCAGTGGGCCTGGAGCTGACAATTATGATGGGCCTAATTACAGAATCTTATCGACCAAAAACACCGAAAGAACCATACCTCCCAAGTGTCATGTATCTGATGGAGATGGTGTTGGAGGGAAACTCAAAGGATGCAGCTATATGAAAACACATACTCTATACTAATCTCTCTTTAATTTATGCTTTCATCTTTCAAGTAAATCAATAACTCCTAACAGCAGTGTCCAGTGAAGCAGGAAGTCAATAGGCAGGGTAAAAGGGTGTGCCACTGACTCAAATCACGTGACCAGACCTGCCAAATGGGGTGAACATGCCCAAAAAAGGGGCATGTCTGTCCAAAGAATTGGAAGGTCAGCCGGGCATGAATGCATGTCAGGCTGCCTGCCAATCATGCATGCTGTCCAACCAAGGGCATAGTTTGCAGGCAGCACCCTGAGCTTGACATAAATGCATCAAATGATGCGCCTCCTCCACGCTTTCTAAGGACTGTCCCCTAGCACTCACATGTCCACTCGTCTCCTTATCGTCTTACTAACAGGAAGAAGTTCCTGGTATATAGTCTGGGACAGATTAAAGGTGTATGTAGTGAAGGTAGAAGAAAGGGGACATGTCACAGTGTTAGAGAAACCAAAGTATGCATTACCTAAACTAATTTTATTGTCAGCCAGTCTACACAAGTTTTGTTGCCGTACATCCCCCTTAAGCTTCCAAACTTAAAGGAGGGACAATATAGTCATCAGAACAACAACAGCTTATTGTATTTGCTCTGGTAAGTAGAATCATTCCATTCAGGCTTTCAGGCTTTTTGCAGTCTTTTTAGAGAAAATAACTCCACTGGCAACTCATTAGATGGCTGCTAGAGGTGCTTCCTGGGGCAGTACTGCCTAGTGTGCAGCCCTGCCTTCAGTGTCTCCACCCTCTGCATGCAGACACTGAACTTTCCTCATAGAGATACATTGATTTAATTTATCTTTATGAGGAGATGATGATTGGTCAGGGCTATGTTTGGCTTTGCCCCTGATCTGCCTAGTTGACAGTCTCAGGCAATCCTACAGGGAAGCATTGTAATTTGCTTAGACCACCACTTCTGATGATGTCAGCAGACAGAGTCAGTTTAGAGGCAGAGCCAGCAGCTGCAGACTACACAATACAGATAGAGATTTTACTATATTTAGGGAGGCAAGAGGGGACCAGGGGGGCTTGATGGTGTTTTTTACATAATGGTCAGAAATACATGATTGTGTTCCTGACCCTATAGTGTTCCTTTAAGCAAGAGTATGTGAAGAGTAGTTTGGGTTGCCCCTTTTCTTGAAAAAATTTTTTAGCTTTAATAATTTGTACAATTAATTAGTTATGCGTGACATCACATGATGTAAATCACAAGGAGTGACATAAGAGAAAATTCTGTAAAATCACCAACAAACTACTCATAGTTTGATTCTGCTGTATAGATGAATTGCTCCCAGTCTCGCAAGTCACCCAGTGTCTCAGTGTCCCCATTTCTCCCAGTGTCCCCATGTCACTAGGATACTAGGGGACACAGTGAGACATGGGGACACTGAGAGACCCGGGGACACTGGGAGACATGGGGGCACTGAGACACTTGGGAACACTGGGAGAAATGGGGGCACTTGTAAATACAGACATGGGGATACTAGGGAAACTTTAAGACACTGGGAGACATGAGGGCAGTGAGACATTTAGGGAAATGGGGACACAGACACTAGGGACACAGAGACATGGGGACACAGACACTGGGAGACTAGGGGACACTGAGACATTAGGGACACTGACTGGGAGTCAGACACTTGGGGACCCTGGGAGACATGGGGACACTTGTGGACATAGACATAGGGACACTGGGGGACATGGGGACACAGAGACATAGGGACACAGACACTGGGAGACTTGGGGACACTGTGGACACTGGCTGGGAGACATCGGGACTCTGAGTCACTAGGGACAGAGAGACATGGGGACACAGACACTGAGAGACTAGGGGAAACTGGGAGCCCTGGGGACACTGAGCCACTAGGGACACTGGCTGGGGGAAATGGGGACACTGGGAGATATGGGGAAACTGTGTCCCTAGTGTCTCCGTGTCCCAATGTCTCCCAATGTCCCTATGTCTCACAGCGTCCCCATGTGTCACAGTTTCCCCATGTTTCCCAGTGTCCCCAAGTATCTCAGTGTCTCCATGTGTCCCCTAGTGTATCAGTGTCCCCATGTCTCCCTGCTGTCTTTCCCCCATCCCTCACTTACCTGAGCTGTAGAGCTGCTGTCTGGTCTCTCTGTGCTGTGTAGCTGCTCCCCCACGGATCAGTGAGTAGTAAAGAGAGGCAGAGATATGCTGTAACTTCCTATCCCTGCCGCTCTCCACACAAAGTGACCCCTACTGGCCGGTGCTGGTATTCCAGAGTAATCGCCGTTTATACTGAGAAAAATACCTGCATTTGTATTGCCGGTATTACTGCAATACTGGCACGGCCAGGCAACCTCAAATACCGGCTATGCCAGTAAAATACCAGTCAGGTGGCAAACCTAAGAGTAGTGTGTAAAAATTATTATTTTTTTAAAATGTGCCTATTCCATGGGCCTGGAGCTGCAGCTCCATCAGCCCCTATATTAATCTGGCCCTGCATCCAGGATATCATTTTAACCTTGATAGGCACCCTTCTGTGCATCATATAGAGCATGGGACGGCTCTGCATTCTGTGAGTTTTATTCTAGACAGGGGTTCATTATTTGTATATACAGTTTGCACTATGTTTTATATCTTTGTCTTTTAGATTGATCCTGTTATTAGTATTTTGCTGGCTGGTGCAGTATCTGCTTTACTTCTTATGTTAATTTTCCATTTTATTGTTCACCATTTCCTTTTGAACGTCTGTGAGGAAACCTCATACCTTTAGGTTTCTGCCATGGGTGTCCACAGGGGGAGTTAAGGGGCACTAGCCTGATTTTCAGCTTGTTTTGCTAATTTTTGTGTGAGATTGAAAATAAAGTGCAATATGGAGAGAGACAGCGATAGGAAGCTGCATCTTATCCCTGCTTCTCTCTGACTGAATCCGCGGGAACAACACATGCAGCCAGAGACAGCATACAGATCAGGTAAGTGAGGCATGGGGGGCAGAGAGAGCCTATAGATCAGGGAAGCAAGGGAGGGGGGTGAGAGAGACTATAGATCAGGTAAGTGAGGCATGGGGGGGTAGAGAGAGCCTATAGATCAGGTAAGTGAGGCATGGGGGGAGAGAGAGCCTATAGATCAGGTAAGTGAGGCATGGGGGGGAGAGCCTATAGATCAGGTAAGTGAGGCATGGGGGGAAGAGAGAGCCTATAGATCAGGTAAGTGAGGCAGGGGAGAGAGAGCCTATAGATCAGGTAAGTGAGGCATGGGGGGGAGAGCCTCACTTACCTGATCTATAGGCTCTCTCTTCCCCCCATGCCTCACTTACCTGATCTATAGGCTCTCCCCCCCATGCCTCACTTACCTAATCTATAGGCTCTCTCTCTATAGGCTCGCTCTCTCGCAGGGAAGTGAGGCATATGGGGGGAAGAAAGAGCCTACAGATCAGGGAAGTGAGGCATATAAGGGGCAGAAAGAGCCTATAGATCAGGGAAGTGAGGCATATGGGGGGGCAGAGATAGCCTATAGATCAGGGAAATGAGGCATATGGGGGGCAGAGATAGCCTATAGATAAGGGAAGTGAGGCATATGGGAGGCAGAGATAGCCTATAGAAGTGAGGCATATGGGGAGGGGGGAAGAGATAGCCTACAGCTCAGGGAAGTGAGGCATATGGGGGGAAGAGATAGCCTACAGGAAGGGTCAGCAAGGTCCAAGAAGGTAAAGTAAGAGAAGACGCAGAAAGGAGAAGGAAGGAGCAGAAAGGAGAAGGAATAGAAATGAGCTGGAAGGGACAGCAATGAGCATGAAGGGTCAACAAGGAGCAGGAAGGTAAAGCAGCACAAAGGTAAAGTAGAAGGAGCAGAAAGGGTCCGCAAGGAGCTGAAAATGGCAGCAAGAAGCAGGAAGGGACAGAAGGAGCACAAAGGTGAAGTAGGAGAAGGAACAGAAATGAGCAGGAAGGGTCTGCAAGGGGCAGCAAGGAGTAGGAAGGGTCTGCAAGGAGAAGCAAGGGTCTGCAAAGAGCAGAAAGGGACAGAAGGAGCACAAAGGTAAAGGAGCAGAAATAATCAGAAGGAGCACAAAGGTAAAGTTGGAGAAGGAGCAGAAAAGGGTAGCAAGGAGCACAAAGGGACAGCAAGGAGCACAAAGGTAAAATAGGAGAAATAGCAGAAAGGGTTTGCTAGAGGCAGAAAGTGACCAGAAAGAGAAAGGAGTAGAAGGGGGAGCACAATAAGCAGAAAGTAGCAGAAAGGTAAAGGAGCAGAAGAAGTCAAGGAGGAGAGAAGACAGTGTCAGAAGAAAAAGAAGACTGTGTCAAATGAAGGAGAAGAAAAGGAGATTGGAGCAGGAAGGACAAGTGAAGTGAACCCTCCACCTTATTCTGGACACCACATCATAAGGCTTTGGTACCTGGGCCTGGCAGGGAACCTTTGGACCTTCTCATCTCTCCAGGTAAAAAAATATATCAGTGTTAATGTGTTCACTTTTATTTACAGAGTGCCAGGAAGCACAGAGGGCCACTGGGGAAGGGTGTCGCTGATTGGCTAGAGCGGTCAGCTAGCACTCTAAGCCAATCAGTAGCTCCCCCTTCATAAAAAAGTAAAACATTTTTATGAACCAGGAACTAGCGATTGGCTTAGAGCATCAACTGACCATTCTAGCCAATCTGTAGCACCCATGCCTGTCGTCAATCTGCACTTCCTGACACTCTGTTTCAGAAGCCAAATACCACTGAGCGACCTGGAAATCTGGAGCTGCAGGAAGCCTTCGGGGTTAAACCATTTGAGAGCGGTTTAACCCTTTAAAGGAAAGAGAGCACCCAGGGGCTTCCTGGCATCATAGCATTTTCATTTAGATGAAGTTGTTATGGTGACCAGAATGTTCCTTTAATTTGCTTAAAGGAACACTATAGTGTCAGGAATACAAACGTATTCCTGACACCATAGTTGTGAAAACGCTATTCACCCTGGCTTTATGTGATAATGACTATGCTCTTCCCCATCATGACACTGTCAAAAAGGGACCAAGCATGGATGTCATTACAATTATGCCCGCCCCCCCCCAGAAAAATTCCTGCGGACGCCGATGGTTGCTGCCTACTCTTATCTTATCTTCTAGTTGGCCACTAAGCGCTGATCCATTTGTTGCTTGGATCAGTATTGGATTGCAGTCAATACTAGATTTTACTAAAAATGTTACAGGAGTATTACAGTTTGGCTAGTTTGAATCTCAGTCAGATCACCACACTTGTAAGTGCCTTTAGGCAAGACATATACTGTATTTACTCGAATCTAATGCGCACCTCAATTTTTGAAACCTGGAAGCTAAAAAATGTTTTTGCTGGCCAATGTAATGTGCATTTATACAAGAAGATACTGAATTCACCAGTTTTAATTCGCCTGTGTAAATTCGCTAGAATGAAATTTGCAGGAAAATTTAGAATTTTGCCCCGAATGTAATACGCCACAGAATCTAATGCGCATTAAAATTTTGGAAATTTTATTTACAAAAAAGGTGCACATTAGATTTGAGTAAATACGGTATTTATATTTTTCACATGCCTGGTGCTAGACTATGCCGCATAAATACATACAGTGAAGGAAGGTCTGCACTCACGGTCTTCTTCACAATAACGGTTTATTTCTTCAGTGTTGATGAAGTATTAGCAATATGTGATGAAAAATAAGGTTGATGTTTCAGTATAAGTGATGTGATAAATCACAAAAAAACAACAAATAAAGGTAGTTTGAATGATAAATGTATACATATTGCTAATTGTTATGTGTCTTTTGTAATATGTATTATGTTACGAAAACCACAATAAAAAAAAGTTTAAAAAAAAAAAGGTTGGGGCGGAGCCTGACCGCCAAATGGAGTGGATGTGGGTTCCATGAGCTCCTGTCTGGCGGGCAGGAAACATCGAAATAACACCGGCCTCGAGGCTCAAAGAAGCACCAGGGTGTGCTACCCACGTTGGGGGTGCACCACAGAAGCGAGGGATACTACTCAGACGCCGTCGGGACCAGGGGCACTGAAAACCGGGTACGGCCTACCGGAGCTGAAACCTGTGTAGCGTCCGCTCTCCCCGACCTCAGAGCTCCTAAGCGACGCAGCAAGCACCCTACCCCGGAACGGTCCCCACTGGCCACTCTGAGCCCACTGACGGACTTACCGACCGTGTAGCTTGCAGGGTTATAACTCCGACGAGAGGCAGCCAAGATGGCGGCCCAACAAAGGCCCAATTCAAACAGTACAAGCACCCAACTGCCAACGCAGGCACTGGAGGCATTTGTCAGGCTGTGTAAAAGCTTCTGGACGACACTGTGCAAGCAAGGTATGACTCACAGTCAAGCGGTGAGAACAGTGGCTAAGTTGATCCGCCTTGCTGCCCGACGCCGCCACTATGATCCCTGACCTCAGAACCCCAGAGCAGTTTTCCAGCTACACAAAGGCAAGCGACTGACTAGGTGGGAAAAGGCGCCAAGAGGCTCGGGCATAAACACCCGCTCCCACACTCGGAGCCCCAAACAAGCCACACAAACACATACCCCACCGGATCCAAAAGCCAGAGACCAGCGCGGAACACTTCTGCCCCTTATGACCACGGCCTCCAACCGGGTCGCAACACAGGAGTCCACCCCACAGCCTACTGAAGAAGCCGAATCCCACTGCAGAGACACCATTAAGGGAGCTTCTAACGCCAAATTCCGGGACATTCCAGCGTTGGGTATAGGCTGAAGCGTCCACCATACTGCCTCAGAAGGGTACTTTTATCTTTAGCCTGGACTGTTCCGAGCTCCCACAACAGCTAAGTACCCAGACTCAGAGGCCTGATGCATCACCCAAGCAGACTATGCTTCCGTTTTTACTTAAGCCCTCATCAGTTATGGAACTGCAAAATATGTTGAACCCTACTCCCAGTGGTTTAATGACTAATTAACTCTTGACACTACAACTTTATCTTTTGTTAAGACAGTTCAGCAAGATTACTTGACGTCATAGGCACAACCTAGCGTAGTTACCAGCTAACTCCTCACAGCCTATGTCTGTAGAGCACAACTTAGTCATATATTACACATAAGCCAGTTACTGTTATAAGTATAGTATTATAACTACACTAGAATAGCCAAACTAGCATTGCTAAACATCATTCACTTAATGCTACTCTGACAATATAAACGTATAGTTAAGCTTGTTATCGCTTTATATATAAAAAATGTGCAAGCTTCTATGCCACAGTCTAACTTATGCGATTCCCGAAACACTAATCTGCACAACAAAAATAAAGAATAAGAAAAATAAAATTAAAAAAAAAGGTTGACATTTCACTTCCTGATTGTAACTTTCCTCAGAACAACATGGTATCATTGAGCAGGGCAGAGCCCAGACTTTGAACCCAATTGAACATCTCTGGAGAGACATGAAAATGGCTGTCCACCAATGGTACCCATCCAACCTGACAGACCATAATAAGATCTAAACACAGATCATGAGAAAATCTAAACACAGGTGTGCAAAGCTTGATACATCCCTAAAAAGGCTGAAGCTATATTTATTACTAAAGGTGCTTTAACTGTGTCCTGAATACTTATGTCAAATGGATTCTTCAGATTTTCTGTTTAATATATTTGCAAAGGTGTTAAAAAAAACAGGGGTATTCGGTGTAGATTGATGTGGAAAACAAATAATCTAAACAATTGTAGTATAAAAAAAATGTAAAACAAATAAAACAATTAAGGGGCCTGAATGTTTTATGAATTCACTATGTAACTCATGCACCCACATGTAGATTCAATCGATATTTAGAATACTGTGGGAGGAATCTGAAGTTGAGGATGCAATTTAGCTTCAGAGGAAAAATGAGCTTAGTAAATAAATCTATTAAAAAAGTCAGAGTCACAAAGTAAAATGCAAGCTGCACACAAACATAGACAAAAATAGTATGTGAAAAAATAAGTGCAAACAACACTCCTCACCCTGTGATATAAAAGTGAAATTATTTCACAGTACAGATGGCTTCGACTTCCTCTAATCTCAACATGCAGTAACTATAGACAAAGACATATATGAGGATACAGCCAAGAGAAAACACACAAAATAATGAAAGAGGTCTGGGAGCTGTGTCCCTATCGAACTTAGTGCTGCAATGTAAAACATTGCAGTTCCATAGAAACTGATATTTCAGATATTTTTCCCCTATAGGAAAGCATTGAATCAATGCTCTCCTATAGGAAGATCTAATCTGCATTTGTCGCGCATGCGCATTAAACCCCGCTCATCATGTGATGGAGGAGGGGGCGGACCAGCACAGAGGGACATCGACCCTGGCAAAAGATAAGTAAATAAAGGGGGTTTGACCCTTTATTTACCAGGGAGGGGGGCACGAGGGAGGGGGGGAAGCAGGAGGAGCAGTAGTGCCAGGAATACTGCTTTGTATTCCTGGCACTACAGTATCCATTTAAACACTAGTAAGTTAAAGGATCACCATAGGGTCAGGAATACATTAAAACCACCATCTAGCCCCCCTGGGCCCCCTCATGCCTCCATAAATATAGCAAAATCTTACTGTATTCAAGCCAGAAGCTGTAGATATGCATGCTGTTTTCCTAAAAAAAAAAACAAGCAGTCTGCTGATATCATTAGAAGTGGTGGCCTGATCCAATCACAATGCTTCCCTGTAGGATTGGCTGAGACTGACAAAGAGGCAGATCAGGGGCAGAGCCAGCATGATTAAAACACAGCCCTGGCCAATCAGCATCTCCTCATAGAGATGAATTGAATCAATGAATCTCTATGAGGAAAGTTCAGTGTCTGCATGCAGAGGGAGGAGACACTGAATGTTTGGATGCATTTTAGGCAGCCATAACCCAGGAAGGATCTCTAACAGCCATCTGAGGAGTGGCCAGTGAAGTTATCACTAGGCTATAATGTAAACACTGCATTTTCTCTGAAAAGACAGTGTTTACAGCAAAAATGCCTGAAAGTAATGATTCTACTCACCAGAACAAATGCAATAAACTGTAGTTATTCTGGTGACTATAGTGTCCCTTTAATGTATATAAATATTGCACTCACAAACGTTTTCAAGTTTAAGATCTTAAATAATAAATTATGTCTTCACACTCCAGGTAGAAAATATCAATAATGCAATACTCCAGTCTTCCTCTGTGCTTCATCACAAATAGATATGACTTCTTCAGGGATTCCAAATAATTTTCTAGCATTAAACCGCATAATAAAAAACAAAAAACATACAAGATCTAAAAGATCTATAGATGAGCAAAAGAGATTATAAAATATACAAAAAAAGCATTTATAAAAAAGTGTCATGCGGTGATTTCCTTAAAGGATTATAGAATTATAATCCCCCTTCCTCGCTGCAGGCGCTCACCACGATTTTAAGATTGATGATCTCAGCCAGTCCACTGTTTCCAATAGAAAATCATTGGGAGGCTAGGTGCATTTAAATGATAGGCAAAGCATCTGTAATGGCTCAGGAAGATTCAAAGGTAGAAATATAGACAGCGCTGCTGCATTTAATTTGATTAAAACCAATCAACACATTGAATAGATGTTAGGGATCTAGTACAGGAACACATTCTCAAATTCTCCAAAACATAATTTGTGCAATTTGGTGGCATGACCTTTCCATAATACAGCCTGTGAGTCTATCATCTAATGCACCGCAAGTAAGAAATAGGTCCACAGCATACAAAACCAAGACAGACTGACATGCTAAAGAAGCTTAAAGGAACTCTACATGCACCATAACAACTTCATCTAAATGCGATGAGGACCACAGGCACACTCTTACTTCTTGAGGTTAAATTGTTCTCGAATGGTTGGACCCCATATTACCTCCAGTGCCGAACTCGGCTTTTCCCGGCTTCTGGAGTTTCACTTTCAGGAAGCGCAGAGTACCGCCAGGCAGAAGCACAGATGATTGACTGAGAGCGGCCAGCTGATGCGCTCAGCCAACCGGTGACTGCCAATTCACAAAACTAGCCTGGAAAGAAAATTACCTTTCCAAGCCAGTTTTTGTGAATGGGGTTACTGAGTAGCTGACTGCTCTCAACCAATCAGCAGCTCCCCTGCCCGGCAGCACTCCATGCTTCTTGAAAGTGAAATTTCAAAAGCTAGATGGCGTCTGAGGTAAGAGTGTGCCCAGGGCCTCATTTCATAAAGTTGTTATGGTGCCTTAAGGAGAATAAACCAGAGCTCGACAAATCCCGGGCACCAGGTCGCCATGGCGACTTGAAATTTTGCCCTGGGGCCTGGGATTTGAAGCCCTTTAGCTAAAGGCAGGATGGGGGAACAATGGCTGTCCCTTTAATTAAATGCAGGCATGCCTTTCGGTTTTAAAAGTAAATAACTATGATAGACCTCCCAGCAGTTCCAGATCCAGCAGGAATGCCTAATTTCACACTATTTGTCCGGCTTTTCTGGCAATTGAGAGAACCAGGGAACTGTCCCAAGCAAGCAAAATGCATCTTTAGGCGTGTTTGCACTATGCCAAGGAAACCAGGACCATGCTGAGAGCATATTACTTCTTAGTGTGTAGTCTGTCCTGAATGAGCCTGGCCAGGAAAGCTGTAAGGATATCATGTATTGACACCAGCCTGACACCCCCCTTCTGTGTGCACCCTCATCTGACTGGATGTTGTCAGTGACGTAAGTGGCATTGCTGGCATGTAGGTCTGATCCTGATGTAGGTCTGATCCTGCATTTATAACTTCTAATCTTAGGAAGTTTTTATTGTAAACAAGAAATAATAAATGTAAGAGAGAGAAATTAAAATGTATCAATGCAATAGCATAAAAGAATTTAAAGGGAAACTGCATCCAAAAATGCATTATAAAGAGACACTACATTGCTCCCATAAAAATGTTACATTAAAAAAAAAAAATATCAGTATTTAATAGATATACCCCAATGAAAATATGCATGCATCTATTTATGCTTCCGGAGCTGCAGATTTTGTTTTAAGTCTTTAAAAGTCCTTACTTTTTTCCCCAACCCAGAATTTCTGTGGGTGTCCAAATGCAGACTTACCAATGTAGATCAAATTGAACTGTTTGCAAGGAAGATGCTCTGGACAATTGCCTTTCTCTTGAGTTTAACTCCATTGAGACAAACAACTAGGAATTAACAAAACTGATTGCCTGATAGCCTTTTAATAAAAGCGCCAATTTCTATTGAAACCTAAATTCTTTGTAAATTAAAATAAAACTAAAAAAATACATTCTTTACACATTAACCCCTTAAGGACTGAGCCAATTGTACACGTTTTGATCAAAATAAAACGTAAACAAAACCTGGAATTTGACTATATGTCTGTTCAACCGTAATTGACCTCTTTCATATTACGTGCACCCACACTTATTATATATCATTTTATTCAGGAGAAATAAGGCTTTCATTTAACATCAAATATTTAGCTATAAACATAATTTAATATGAATAAAATATAAAAAATGTGAGAAATTAAGAAATTGTGTTTTTTTTTAGTTCTGCATGACATTTTAACTGTGAATGTCATAATATGGTTAGCTTTTACTGCAATAAAATACACATATTTGTATCAGCGATGTTTTGGGAAGATACAGGGTCAAATAGAGCATGCTACATTTTTCAGTTTTTTCACATTGAAATTGGCCAGATTGGTTACGTTGCCTTTGAGACCATATGGTAGCCCAGGAATAAGAATTACCCCCACGATCGCATACCATTTGCAATAGTAGACAATCCAAACTATTGCAAATGGGGTATGTCCAGTCCTTTTTAGTAGCCACTTAGTCACAAACACTGGCCAAAGTTAGTGTTAATATTTGTGTGTGTGAAAAATGCAAAAAACTAATTTGAATGCCAATTTTGTATTATATTCCTGCAGTTCTCACTTTAGTGAATAATCCTGTTAGTGTTTACCTGTAATCGGGCCACTATATGTTTTTTTTTATTTTTATTAAAATGGTGAGACCCGCATACCCAGCATTTTCAAACATTTCCTTAATGCAATTTCGTGTGAGGTAAAAAAAAAGAAAAGCTAAACTTTGCTAATGCAGTAAAAAAATATATGCTTTTTTGCTAACAGGATGACAGAACAGGGGCGTACCTAGAACATTTGGCACCCGTGGCAGATCCCAAAAAACCTGTAAAATGTTAAACATTTTCTTTCTTTTTTTTACAATTTGTAAACTTTGCAAAACTCCCGCAACCCCCTTCCACAAATCCCCTGCTTATCCCCCCTTATAAAGACTCCTGTCCCAATACAAAACCCCCGCCCCTTCTACAAAATCCCTGCAGCCCCACACACACATTTGCAGGCAGACAGTCACACACTCAGTTACAGACAGACAGTCACACACTCAGTTACAGGCAGACTGTCACACGCACACAGACACACATGCAGTCACAGACAGTCATATATACATTGACACACACACATGACAGCAGCAGACAGTCACATGCACACAGTCACAGACAGTCAGACGCGTTTACAGTCAACATCAAACAGTCACAGGCAGACAGTCACACATACACTTTTCCTCCGTGCGCACCCTAACTACCATGGGGCACTGTGCGGCCACAGCTCACACAGCCCCCTCCAGCCAGGGCCGGTGCAAGGACTTTTGCCGCCATGTGACATCACAATGCCCCACCCATATGATCTGCCATGTTAACTAATGCCAGTGCTGCAGTGCCGCCGTGTTTACATTAAAAGGCCTGCATGGACAGGCTATAGACACCAGAACCACTACATTAAGCTGCAGTGGTTCTGGGGACTATAGTGTTTCTTTAATGTGAGGTAAATTAGAGCTTAGTGCCACGAATAATATACTAGATTGCCTACTTACAACCAGATGAGGATGATGATGGGCTCTAGCTGCAGTCTGGCTCCACTGGTCTGGTGTAGAACAGGCTCTCTGGAGGCGGTTTGTAACTGTGGTCACAAAAATCAATGTTCTGGGAGAACGGGAAGCAGCTCCATTTTTTGGGGGCCCTTTACACAGCTCAAGGTCTGGGTCCCAGGGTCCACCTTTATGTTCCACCAATGAGTTTGTTCACAGGGGGTGGAGTGTGTAGGGGATGTCCTGATATGTGTGTAAGGAATGCATTGTGTGAATCTGTTTTTGTATGTGTAAGGGCTGCAAGGTGTGTTTCTGTGTATGTACGGGATGCAGTGTGTGTCTGTAAGGGGTGCATTGAGTGTGTGTAATGAATGCATTTTGTGTTTCTGTGTGTATAAGGGATGCATTGTGTGTGTGATGCATTGTGTTTTTCTGTGTGCAAGCGGTGCATTGTGTGTGATGAATGTCAATCTCTCCCCCCCTTCAATTTCCTTCTCAGTCCCCCCTCCCAATTTCTTTCTTTCTCCCTCCCTCTCAATTTCTTTATTTCCCCCCACTCCCAATTTCCTTATCCCCCCCCTTCCAATTTCTTTATACCCCCCTACCACTGTTTACAATGCTTTCCTATGGACGCTGGCGTGCTCTCACTGTGAAAATCACAGTGAGAAGCACGCAAGCGCCTCTAGTGGCTGTCAATGAGACAGCCACTAGAGGATTAGGGGGAAGGCTTAACCCATTCATAATTATAGCAGTTTCTCTGAAACTGCTATAATTATGAAAAAATGGGTTAACCCTAGAAGGACCTGGCACCCAGACCACTTCATTAAGCTGAAGTGGTCTGGGTGCCTAGAGTGGTCCTTTAATTTAAATGTATTTTCTCTTTGTTCGGTACAGCAGGTCGATTAGAGGTTACAAAATAATGTGGAACACTCCACAGACCTAAAACACTTTAGCTTGCTGATGCTTAACCCCTTAAGTATGGCACGCATGCTATGTCATCCTTGGGGACCCGGCTCTAAACGCCGGCAGGCAGCATAGCATCCACGTTGTCCTTCCCACTTGAAAATGACAGGGGCAAATATAAGGGTCAAATGTTTTCACATTGTAAATTGCCAGGTTAGTTATGTTGCCTTTGAGAGCGTATGGTAGCCCAGGAATGAGAATTACCCCCATGATGGCATACCATTTGCAAAAGAAGACAACCCAAGGTATTGCAAATGGGGTAGGTCTAGTCTTTTTTAGTAGCCACTTAGTCACAAATACTGGCCAAAGTTAGCGTTCATAATTGTCTTTTGCATTTTTAACACACCAACAAATATAAATGCTAACTTTGGCCAGTGTTTATGACTAAGTGGCTACTAAAAAATACTGGACAAACCTCAAATTGAATACCCTGGATTGTCTACTTTAAAAAATATACGTACATGTGAGGAGTGATTCAGAGATTTATGAAAAAAAAGTGTTACAATGTCACTATTGATACATTTTAAAAATATATACATATATTTTTTGGAAAAAGCAGTATCCTTCTTGTACTTATAGCCCTATAACTTGCAAAAAAAGCAAAAAAGCATGTAAGCACTGGGTGTTTTAAACTCAGGAAAAAAAAATTGAATCTATTTAGCAGTTTTGTTCTTCTGTAGATAAGTAAAAGATTTTTCAAGTAAAAGTAAAAAAACATGTTTTTTTTCTTTTCAATTTTTCACCATATTTTATAATTTTTTTAAAGTAAATTATATGACATGATACAAATAATGGTATGTAAAGAAAGCCCTTCTTGTTCTGAAAAAAACAACATACAGTTGCAAGAAAAGGTATGTGAACCCTTTGGAATGATATGGATTTCTGCACAAATTGGTCATAAAATGTGATCTGATCATCATCTAAGTCACAACAATAGACACTCACAGTCTGCTTAAACTAATAACACACAAAGAATGAAATGTTGCCATGTTTTTATTGAACACACCATGTAAACATTCACAGTGCAGGTGGAAAAAGTATGTGAACCCCTAGACTAATGACATCTCCAAGAGCTAATTGGAGTGAGATGTCAGCCAACTGGAGTCCAATCAATGAGATGAGATTAGAGGTGTTGGTTACAGCTGCCCTGCCCTATAAAAAACACACACCAGTTCTGGGTTTGCTTTTCACAAGAAGCATTGCCTGATGTGAATGGTGCCTCGCACAAAAGAGCTCTCAGAAGACCTACGATTAAGAATTGGTGACTTGCATAAAGCTGGAAAGGGTTATAAAAGTATCTCCAAAAGCCTTGCTGTTCATCAGTCCACGGTAAGACAAATTGTCTATAAATGGAGAAAGTTCAGTACTGCTGCTACTCTCCCTAGGAGTGGCCGTCCTGTAAAGATGACTGCAAGAGCACAGCGCAGACTGCTCAATGAGGTAAAGAAGAATCCTAGAGTGTCAGCTAAAGACTTACAAACGTCACTGGCAAACATTCCTGTTAGCGAATCTACAATATGTAAAACACTAAACAAGAATGGATTTCATGGGAGGATACCACAAAGAAAGTCACTGCTGTCCAAACAAAACATTGCTGCACGTTTACAGTTTGCACCTGGATGTTCCACAGCAGTACTGGCAAAATATTCTGTGGACAGATGAAACCAAAGTTGAGTTGTTTGTAAGAAACACACAACACTATGTGTGGCAAAAAAAAGTCACAGCACAACAACATAAAAACCTCATCCCAACAGTGAAGAATGGTGGTGGGGACATCATGGTTTGGGGCTGCTTTGCTGCGTCAGGGCCTGGATGGATTTCTATCATCGAAGGAAAAATGAATTCCCAAGTTTATCAAGACATTTTGCAGGAGAACTTAAGGCCATCTGTCTACCAGCTGAAGCTCAACAGAAGATGGGTGTTGCAACAGGACAATTACCCAAAGCATAGAAGTAAATCAACAACAGAATGGCTTAAACATAAGAAAATACTCCTTCTGAAGTGGCCCAGTCAGAGTCCTGACCTCAACCCGATTGAGATGCTGTGGCGTGACCTCAAGAAAGCGATTCACACCAGACATCCCAAGAATATTGCTGAACTGAAACAGTTCTGTAAAGAGGAATGGTCAAGAATTACTCCTGACCGTTGCGCATGTCTGATCTGCAACTACAGGAAACGTTTGGTTGAAGTTATTGCTGCCAAAGAAGGTTCAACCAGTTATTACATCCAAGGGTTCACATACTTTTTCCACCTGCACTGTGAATGTTTACATGGTGTGTTCAATAAAAACATGGCAACATTTCATTCTTTGGGTGTTATTAGTTTAAGCAGACTGTGATTGTCTATTGTTGTGACTTAGATGATGATCAGATCACATTTTATGACCAATTTGTGCAGAAATCCATTTCATTCCAAAGGGTTCACATACTTTTTCTTGCAACTGTATAATTTGTATGGGAACAGTAAATGAGAGAGAGGAAAATTACAGCTAAACACAAACACCACAAAAGTGTTAAAACAGCTCTGGTCCTTAACATACAACATGGCCAAAACAGTCAGGTCCTGAAGGGGTTAAAAAGATCACTTATAAATATGTTGAAAAGAAGCAGTTCCAGAAAAGAACCTTGAGGGACACCACTTACCATTTTGTCCGGCTTGTAATTGTACCATTAATGACAACTCTGTTCTCTATGTTTAAGCCAAGAGCAAACATTTTCATCTAGACTTACCTATTGTGCGGAACTGTATCAAATGCCTTGGCAAAATACAAGTAGAACACAATCAACACTATCTATATTTCTACTTACATCTTTGTAGAATGCAATTAGGTAAGTTTGACATGACCTGTGTTTCATAAAAACATTCTTATTGTTGCTAATAAAATTATTCTCAATGAATCCCTGATTATTATTCCTAAATAGTCCTTCAAATACATTCGAAGCCACAGACATTAAGCTTTTGACCCCTTTTTGAATACAGGAACCACATCTGCGTGCCTCCAATCCTTCGGTAAAATTCCTGAAAGGAAACACTCTTTAACCCTTTAAGGACACATGACATGTGTGACATGTCATGATTCCCTTTTATTCCAGAAGTTGGTCCTTAAGGGGTTAAAGATTAAAAACTGAGGTTCACTTATTTTCACACTTGGCTCCTTTAGTACTCTTGGGTGAATACCGTCAGGCTTCGGAGCTATGTTTAAATTAACTTTCTTTAGTTGCTACAGAACCTTGTCTTGAGTCACGCAATCACAATTATTCTGCAAGCTTTTTTGCAGCAAGTGTTTGCATATCTCTTGCCACAGGATCCCCCTTTTTATATACCGAGGAAAAATAGTTATTTAAAATGACTGCTTTTCTGGTCTTCATTGTACTTAAAATATGCTTTGGGATTAGTTTTGCTCTCTTTGGCTTTCACTTTTTCATTTTCTAGTTTAGCCACTCATATTGCCTTTTTGGATGCATTATTGGCTTCCTTATATAGGATACCTCTGATTTGTCCCACAAATGCACATTGGTTTCAGTTTGTTTTTTTCATGTTTATTACTCAATGGTACATAATAAGAAATACACCATTCTAATATTTGTTTAAAGATATTCCATTTATCCTCAGTTTTTTTTTTCACTAAAGAGTGAATGCCAGTCAATATGTTGTAAAGCTGCCCTTAATTGGAAATTGGCCTTTTTAAAATTACATGTTTTAGAATTCCCCTTGTGCGCTTGCCTTTTAAAAAAAAAAAAAAAAAAGTTTTTTCAATAGACACCATATTGTGATAACTATTTCCCAATTGCTCCCCTACTTGAATGTTGGTCAAAAGATCAACATTGTTTGATATAACCAGATCCAGACACAAGTCCTTTCTATTAGGTGCTTGTACCAGTTGTGACATAAAGGTGACATTTAAAAAAAAAAAAGACACATTAAAAAAAAAAAAAAGTTTCCACGGAGGACGGAGCTACCTCATAGTGGTACCTCATACTCCTTTGATGATTTCTTGAGGCATCCAGGGGAAGGGGCATCCTACACCCCACAACCAGGTTCGAAGCCCTATGCACCAGAGGACCAAAACCCGTCACTGCAACAGTGCTCAAGACCATGCTGGATAAGCTCTGCTTGGACATTGCAGCAGACATGGCCCACTTCAAGAAAACAGTAGAGGGGTCATCTGTGAAGATTGCCCAGCTGGAAGCCTCACATGGATGCCATGACACCAGGCTCACTGTTGTAGTACGCAACCAGAAGAGTACCAGCAGCAACAGCTACATAATAGGCAATGAATGGATGCCCTGGAACCACAAGTACTATCTTAAGAACAGGGACATACCGGAGACCCTGGGTGTTGCAGACTTGCCCCATTTAATTCGGAGGCTCCTTGTGGCCTACCTACCACCTAAACAGGCCAAAGCAATAAAGCTGGATGGGATGTTCCACTTATCCAAACCACGGAAGGCATCACCTGCTGCTACTCTGGATCTCATGTCCGATTCCAATCCCTGCAAGACAGGGCACAATTCCAGGCAGCTGTCAGTGGCAAGACACTCATCAAGTTTAAAGGCTCTGTGCTGCAGTTCTTTTCAGACCTTAGAAGGAGCACTCGACTGGCATCGGGCCCTGCTGCCCGTTATCACTACTAAGAGCGAGGAATCTTCCCTACCGGTGGGGGCTACCAAGGGCGGACCACCCTTCAAGTCAGTTCCAATCAAGACCTCGAGGCACATCTCCAAACCCTGGGCATTTGCGAATGCATGGTGCAACTGGGACTTATCTGGCTAACTTGGATCCGGCACAGATCTGGGACTTTGCACCTCGAGCCCCATCCAATACGCTGTCCACTAAGGCTATTACTTGACAGCCAGGGCTACCAACAGTCAGTAAACCAGTATCAACACTGAGAGTCTCTTAACACCCTAAGACCCACTGAGCTACATCACTGAACACTGAACAGTTCCAATTTTATGTTCCTTTAATTGTATATGTTCCCATTTGTATTACTGTTACTAACATTCTTTTACACGCTACTTACTTCTTTTAACACAGTCCCACCTTTGAGAAACTACACTCAAGAGATACCCTTGTATGCTCACTAAATTCTGGCTCACCCTTAACGCTGAGAGCCAGATAGGCAGGCTTTTATATATTTTCATCGACAAATACAATATGCCACTAACCCCATCAACAACCCCTGATATACTGCATACACCGCTGATAACAATAGGGGTTTTCATATTCTGGGGGAGTGTTTCCATGGGTGACAGGGGCAAGTTAGATAGACCCCAACAGTCCGGAATGCACCATATCATCCTGTTGAACAACATGCAAATAGTACACTCTGTGTGCAATAATGTTTATACATAAAACCCTCACTCCTCACTTCTCATGACAAGACACTCATCTCTTATGTCGTCCTTATATCTACGTCATAAACACTGTACATGTTTTTTATCATGATGTTACCATATATATTGGTGTACTGCGTTACACTTTTGTGGTGTGAGAAAAATAAAGAATTTAAAAAAAAAACCAACAAAAAGCCTGATTCCACTTGCTGAACGAATAGTTCCACTCTATACCAATTCATGTCCGGGTAATTAAAATCTGCAATAAACTTGTTACCCATATGTGCAGCGTTCTGCATTTGAATATCCCAACCAATATTCGGTGGCTTACACTATATCGAAACCAATAATTGATTTCCCTTCTTTTGCTCAAAGCAGATACCTTCCTTGTCACATTCCACTTGCTTAGTACTTGTATTATACTACTATTTAGGTGGATAAGACACCATCTAAGTTTGTAATGCCTACGGGACATATTAGCTATATCTAGTGATCGAACCTCACATTTAGCGTTATTCACTCCATGCACAGCTTCTGGGTGTCACGAGCGTGGGCTATAGGCCCAACCGAGTCAGTGGGGAGAGTGTGGAAGTGACAGGGTTAATGACACCAGACCCCTGGTTACCTGTTGCTAGTCCCAGCAACCACTCAATTAACCCCTGCAATGCCTTCTACAGTAACCCCCTAGTACACACTTTACTGCCACCATCAAGACTTTAAACCCGGGCGTCTTAGGTTACCCCACACATAGGAGAATTATAGAATCACAGTTCTACTTTTACTGATCAACACATATAATTAACCCTTTTTGGTAACGTGTTTACCTGAGCTTTCCTCTGGAGAGTGAAGCTCATAGAGAACAGAGACACAAGCTGATTAATTAAACATTTAAGCTGACAAAAGAAGATTCACAGTGCTGAGTACAAAATACAGAAATAAATGACATACAGATAACAAATTGCAAAACAGTACATAAAATAGGAGAAAACACAAGAAATTCCTTACATATATTTACCCCATATATAATTCTTGTGGGAGTCTTAGATGGTATAGGTCTCCTAGAAATTGCAGACCAAAGAAAAAATGAATAACTCCCTGGATAGTCCAGCACCCTCATTATATACCTAAACTAGTTGTTTCTCAGTGGGCACACCCCTGGGGTGGGGATTGGTCTGGCAGTTTACTGCCCACTCTATGCAATTCCTTGTGTCCAGCTCTGGTGATGGCTATCTAGATGTTTTATATTCCAGGCCTGGTGCAAGATCAAAGACCACAATAAATGTCATCCCAAGGTTTACAAAAAAAACAACTCTTAACATATATCAACACACATCAAACACCAACTCATGCTTTTGGCATGACACCGGGTATGAGTTTCTTCCTTCCCAATGGATGAACTCGTGGCAATCCAAGTCCACATCAGATGAGCGGATACATAAATATTTTTTTGTTTGTTTTCAAGTTCTTTACCCCTCCTATCCTTGTTATCCCCATTCCAAGTCCCCCCCTCCTCCCGGTACCAGCTTATAGCACAGTATATTTTGGTATTACATAACAGGTATATACCTAACTTGAATTCCTGCCAACTCAAGGAACTGACTGTAACCTGTATTGAGCCCTCTCCTCTGGAGTTTTCGGGTATGCTCTCGCCTGGGTCACCTCAAAAAAATTGTTTCTTATTAGCCCAATACTCTCAATATGAAAATTGTAACCTATAATATGAGGGGTTTACACACCCCTGAGAAGAAGCGACTGCTCTTTCAAAATCTTTCACCAAAAAACAATCACCAGCTCTCTTTACTAATACTTTTCCCACTCTGTTTCATGCCTTATTGGTCAATAAGACCAGTTGAGTGTTCTCATTCATAGAAATATAGCTTTCACGTTGCAAAGACAATATATTGACCCTCAGGGTAGGTTTACTATACTTTTTGGTTTCAAGTACAGACTTAGCTGCAGCAAAGATTTGTCGTTAGCAACCCCAAAATGTGCTTTGACACTTTGCATTTTCACTTCTCCATACAAACACCATTCGAGATTTCTTAACACTATCTAACAGACTCAAATTACCAACAGCCTCCCATTATTCCTACTTGCAAGTACGATCCTTTTTGTTGTAATTCTCGGAACAATACGATGCTTCCACTGCCTCTATAACGAAGTGGGAACAAGTTTGTGTAAATGGGAGGTTGGTTCCTGATTGTAAGCCGATCTCAATGTGTTACAGTTTGTTACCATCATGTTTGCCTTTTCCTAACACAAAGATTGACACTCAATAAGAATTAGACCACAATTGCAAAATTATTCAGAAGCTGTGGAAACGTCTGATTCTCACTCTAAGAAACTTAATTAGATCCAGATCTCATTTGAAGCAACACTGCAAAATATGATACCATCGGTACTTGGTACCGATCAGGCTTAACAAGATCTTCCCTCAATCATCTCCACTCTGTTGGAGATGTAAACTACCTAATGGCACAGTTCGACATAAATGATGGCATTGCGAGACCCTGATCCCAAATCTGTGGATAACATTCTTCTGGAAGTCACTAAATGTCAAATACAATTTAGCCCAGTTACATATCTCTTACTCGATTTACCGGAGTAGGCTTCTATATGTAACTGTAAATAGATACAAATTATTTTGACAGCAAAACTACTAATAGCTAGAGCTTTGAAATCAATATTGTCCCAAACACATACTCTCGGACGTTGACAAGCAATGTGTGTGAGTAACAAAATTCGCCTCTTTCTTTCCACCCACAAAAAACAACAAAAAACTTTAAAGAGGCATGGACATTATGGAACACATGGATATTGGTAATAACCTAGGTGTGTCATACTGCCATGTTATTTGAAAGCTCCTGCACTGTTTTTTTTTTTTTTTTTAAACATTGTTATAAGTTTCTCTCTAGAATGAGATTGTTATCTATGGGACCCACATGGCTGATGGCAGCGACTTACTTCTTTGCGAGGTTTGTTGGAGATTGGTTGCTGCGTGTTACATGTACATGGGTTCTGCGAAAAGTTGTACTTTATGATATAACTGAATTTCATTTTGTGCGTACCTTTTATTATGGTTTTAAGCAGTGTAGAGTGGTGATCTATGTAGATGAGCAGATCTGAATGATGGGATACATACTTGCGATGGGTTAAACCCCTTCTATCTTTATGCACCTGATCTACTGTGCAGGACTCTAATTTGAATCCTTGTATTGTAACCATTGTAACTGTATGAATCCCCTTTTTAATTTGTACGTAAAATAAATAAAATTGAAATGGAAAAGAAAATTCAGGACACTGATGGAAATTTAGAGAGTAACATATTTTTTTATACAAGACCCACCGGAAAAAAAAGATACACATATTTGAACTAGAAATTTATGGAAAAATAAAACAAGCTGAAGTCTACCGTGCTTATGGTGCAGGTTTTGTGTAGTGTATAATGGATGTAGTGCAGTGGTAGGTAACCTTTGGCACTCCAGATGTTTTGGACTACATCTCCCATAATACTTTTACCCTCATAATACTGGCAAGGACATGTAGTCCACAACATCTGTGGTGTTGAAGGCCGCCTATCACTGATGTCGTGTGTATAGTAGATTCAGATGTCGGGGGGCAGAGGAGCAGATTAATTTTATTTTTTTATTTATTGTTGTCATTAAATTTTAATCCCCTTTCCTATTTCTTACCTCTGGCCAGGGTGGGGGAACAACATTCCCTCGTGGTCCAGTGGTCCTAGGGTGGCTGCAGCTCTGCCGGTGGCACACTGTACTCCTCAGTAGTAGTATTATTAGTTCAACCATTTTGATAAATGCTAGTTCCTTTCATTAGCAGTTTACATCCCTTTAAAAGGAAGTATTCATCAGTATACCTGTTTGTCTAAGACTAAATATGAGTCTCTATATGAAACCTTTTTTACAGTTATTGGAATAAATTGTTTTCTATCTCAGAACCTAGCCGCCTGATTACTTGTGTTAAAACCATGGAGCCTGTATAAATGAGGACTACTTCTAAAGAGCCTCCACAACTGCAATAAAAAAAAAAAAAAAATGGTTTAACTTACCTTTTTACAACTACTAGGACTCCATCTTTGGTGTAGATGCCTGCTCCGCCTCAAGTGACATTTGGCATACATCACTCTCTCAGCAAATGTCTAATCCAATGCTCCTAACAGAGTTGCTAGGAAAGGTTACGCTCAAGCGCAGCGAATGCTGAGCACGCTGTGACGAAAGTAACCTTGTCACTGGTTCTTGGAGGGACCTGCTGGCCAGTCTCTTGCCTCAGGACCATGGGCCCTGCAATATACCTTGCCCAATGCACTTTAAAAGGCTCTGTTCATGTGAAGTATGTACTTTTGTACTCCAGACAGAGAGACCGACCGTTAGCACTAATTCTCTGGAACTATTTTGGGAATGGGACCATGTGCAAGATCGGTCAAAAATAAGACTTCCAGGAAATTCCTGAATCCCTGAACTGATCTGATCTATCAGGGGATGTAACATTTATGGGGATAGGTTGTGTTTTTGGGTTTTGTAAAATATGTGTTTTTTCTGCCTGGAGATAGTTGGGTTAATACAGTATATGACTCAATTATCTCACAGGCAGAGGAGAGTGATTGTATGTTTATTATGGGAGTGTCGTACATTTAATTACTGTTCTGATTAGTTTGTAAGCTTTGTGTCCCTGTCCCCAACAAGTTCTATGTGGGCATACACCTTGCTTGGGGACTTGCATAATAGGCCAGCTGTGGCTTCCGTTAAACAGAATGCTTTACCCATTCATAAAGTCTTGGCTCATGTTTGGGGGATTGAAGAACTACATTCACTCTGGGGATTGCTATATCATAATACTCCCCTGAGTATAATCATGAGCTCTTATAAGAGCTGTTCCTTCTACGCTCTCTGGAGTAGGAGATTCACCCACTGGAAGCTGGATCCTGGTCTTGGTCCAGGGGGGTTGAGGACAGCGAGACCCCAACCAAGCTGCGGTGGTTCGTGGGGTTTACGGTGGTTATGGTGTTCCTGTGCAGTGCTTATGGTACTTGCATGTACTAGGAAGCAGCGATTGACAGAGGTACCCGATCGGGGTGCCAGGCGGTCCGTCACACACACATTCAATCTGATAGTTCTCCAAGGAAAACCTTGAATTTAATAATTTCCTTTGAGCTGCATTCAACCACATGATTGAGTTAAACTCAGTTGTTTACAGGAACAACAGATTCGATCCATAGAGGCCCCATCGCAACTTGCAGGACTTAAAGGATCTGCTGCTAATGTCTTGGTGCCTGATACCACAGAAACGTTTAACCCCTTAAAGGACCAAACTTCTGGAATAAAAGGGAATTATGACATGTCACACATGTCATGTGTCCTTAAGGGGTTAAAGATCTTGTATAGTCCATGCTTTGACGCATCAGTGCGGTTTTGGCAGCACAAAGGGGACCTTTACAATATTAGGCATTAATGTTATTGCTGATCAGTGTAGCTCCATTTCTAATATAAAATTTTGCAATGGTCATCTGAGTTTTTGTATGTGCAAAGATTTTCTCAATGGCACAATGTCAAAACTCAAAAAATCTGGTAAATTAAAGGTAAAATATTCTAGAGACGACTGCAAATCTTTCAATATAGGACATTTTTCAAATCATATACATAATGTGAATGATAAGTTTTTTCATTTATTTTTTAGTCTAATACAAATTTGAAATAAAAGGTGCATGAGCCTTCACATCATATTAATTAAAAATTTAGTAATTATGTAACCATTGAAAAGTAGGACTTTATATTTTCACTACAAGACTAAACTGTAAACCACTGTGCTGAATGCTGCATACCCCTGATCTAGAAAGCTGAGAATTTAAGTGAGAGATGATCCTAAATTCTGCACTTCAAAGTATTTTATATTGCTACATTTGCTTAATTTAAAGGACCACTCTAGGCACCCAGACCACTTCAGCTTAATGAGGTGGTCTGGGTGCCCGGTCCAGCTAGGGTTAACCCATTTTTTCATAAACATAGCAGTTTCAGAGAAACCTATAGTGCCAGGAAAACGAGTGTTTTCCTGGCACTATAGTGGTGCTTTAACTCTGCAAGAGGTTGATAAAAATATTTATGCTGTCACTGTACAAAGTGGCCCAGTAATTAAGAGACTTTCTGAAAGATCTAAAGTGCAAATGGCTAGAAAGAAAAGTTTAGCGAGAACAATATTCTAGTCCAGCCATTTTCTATACACTTTACTATAGAGTTACGACATTGTTACAGTGCAAGTTTGTAAATTTTAGAAGACATGAGCTACATCTTTAGCTTTCACATTGTACAGAAATATTATGTTCACTAGAAAACATTTTTTTGTTAAATGTGTACCAGATTTTCAAAATAGCCCCCCCTTTAAAAAAAAAAAGCAAAGATGTGCCCTTTACTCCCACCTGGAGGCAAGTCTACTACAAAATCCATCCTCTACTTAATCATTAATATACAATTCCAGATTCTCTTAACCTGCAATGTTATACATTGTAGGAATAAAGGGGACAGGGACACTGCACTCCAGTGGGATGTAGATCTGATATCCTTCTTATCCTTTCTATTATCCAGCAGATGGAGGTGGAGTTACTGTTCCAGCCAATCAGCAGCTTCCCTGTCCAGTGGCACTCCACTGGTCTGGGTGACCTGGAGATCCGCACTGGAGGCAACCTTTGGGTTAAACATTTCAAAAACGGGTTACGACTTTAGGTAAGAGTGACTCGGATTTCCTGGCAGCACATGGTGACTGAAGTGTTCCTTTGAGGACACAAGAAATTTTTGCAGTTTGTGTTCAGCCGCCAATTTGCATCTTTCTCGTTTATTGCACCACACATATATAATTTTTTATTAAAAGACAAAAAGGGGTTTAAAGGGAAACTATGGTGCCAGGAAAACAAATGCGGCTCTTTTTTTTCTGGCATTATAGCTTCCCTAACTGTCAAGTCCGCCTCCCGCGGCGCTGAAGGGGTTAATAATCCCTTCTGTCACTTAACTGGGTCCAGTGTCGTTTAGTAGACCAAAAGTCTTCTAAGAACCCGCAAGTCCCTCTAGTGGCTGTCTGGTAGACGGCTAAGAGAGGAGGAGTTAACCCTAGCAGGTAATTATTGCAGTTTATAAAAACTGCAATAATCACCACTCAAAGGTTAAGGGTGATTGGAGTTGGCACCAAGACCGCTTCAATGAGCTGAAGTGTTCTGGGTGCCTACAGTGTCCCTTTAAGTTGAAAAATAAGTAAAATATAATTTCAATGGGGAGCCATTATATAATTTGGTAGGTTTGTCTTGTATACTTAACCCCTTGAAAGGGAAATTATAGTCACAAGAACAACTACAGCTTATTGTGTTTTTCACACACAAATATGAATGGTGACTAAGTGGCTACTAATAACAACTGGCCATATACACCATTCGCAAAACCTTGGGTTGTCTACCCAAACCAAAAAAAACTTCACTGTGTGGAATATACACCTACCCCAGTGAAACAGTGGAGCGCTAGAAATTGAGTCACTTACACCATAGTTTATGTAAGTTATAACGTCATTTAATTGAGCCCCACAGGATAGGCGCAGATCACTTGGGCAGATGTGTACTATGGTGACACTTCCCCTCTTCCTCTTTATCTGGATATACACCCTGTTCCAAATTATTATGCAAATTATATTTAACCCCTTAAGGACGGAGCCAAATGTACACGTTGTGAACGAAACAAAATGTAAACAAAACCTGGCATTTGCGCTACATGTCTGTCCAACCGTAATACACCTCTTTCATAGTAAATGCACCCACCCTTATTATATATCATTTTATTCAGGGGAAACAGGGCTTTCATTTAATATCAAATATTTAGCTATGAAACATAATTTAATGTGAAAAAAATGGGAGAAAATACGATTTTTTTTGGATTTTTTTAGTTCTACATGACATTTTAACGGTCAGTGTCATAATACTGTTTGCTTTTACTGCAATAAAATACACATATTTGTATTCAGCAAAGTCTCACGTGTAAAACAGTACCCCTATGTACAGGTTTTATGGCGTTTTGGGAAGTTACAGGGTCAAATATAGCACGTTACATTTGAAATTGAAATTCGCCAGATTGGTTACGTTGCCTTTGGGACTTTATAGTAGCCCAGGAATGAAATTTACACCCATAATGGCATACCATTTGCAATAGTAGATAACCCAAGGTATTGCAAATGGGGTATGTCCAGTCTTTTTTAGTAGCCATTTGGTCACAAACACTGGCCAAAGTTAGCGTTAGTATCTGTTTGTGTGAAAAATGCAAAAAAACGCCAATTTTGGCCAGTGTTTGTGACTAAGTGGCTACTAAAAAAGACTGGACATACCCTGTTTGCAATACCTTGGGTTGTCTACTATTGCAAATGGTATGCCATCATAGGGGTAATTTTCATTCTTGGGCTACCATAGGGTCTCAAAGGCAACGTAACCAATCTGGCTAATTTTAATGTGAAAAAAATGAAACACAAGCCTTATATTTGACGCTGTAACTTTTGAAAACACCATAAAACCTGTACATGAGGGGTATTGTTATACTCGGGAGACTTCGCTGAACACAAATATTTGTGTTTCAAAACAGTAAAAAGTATTGCAGCAATAATATCATCCGTGTAAGTGCTGTTTGTGCGTGAAAAATGCAAAAAACTTCACTTTTACTGGCGATATCATTGTTGTAATACATTTTACTGTTTTGAAACAGTTCAGCGAAGTCTCCCGAGTAAAACAGTACCCCCAATTTACAGGTTTTATGGTGTCTTGGAAAGTTATAGGGTTAAATATAGTGCTAGCAAATTAAATTCCCTATACTTTCGGCATGGGTTGTCAGGCAGGTCCCGCTAATTGTAATTAATTAGGATACCTAATTATGTAAAAATATTACATAAATATATGTGTAGAATTAATATATGTATATATATATACATATGTGTATATATACATATATATAAAAAAAATTTTTATATTTTTATTTATATATATATAGGTGTATATATAGTGATATATACGTATATATTTATGTATATAGATATATATATTATTTCGTTCTACGTGTATTTTGATATAAATATATATATATATATATATATTAATATCACAATACAGTTAGAACGAAATAACAAACATCTATATATTTTTTAATTATTTATTTTTAATTATTTTTTTTTATTTTTTTTAACGTATTTACATTTTTTTATATTATATATAAATATATATATATATATATATAAAACAATAATTATATATATTTAATTAGTATCAGTCTACGTGTAATTCAATAGTAATATATATAAATAATTATATATATTAATATTTAAATACACTTCGTGTATGTGTAAATGTGTGTGTGTGTGTGTGTATATATATATATATATACTTAGATCATATATATATATTATATATGATCTAAGTATATTTTATATGTAACTGTAACTTTTTTTTTTTTTAACTAATATTTTTTTTTTTTTTACAGGAGAGGGGGCAGAGACAGTGTCAGCCAGTGATTTCACATCACTGGCTGACACACAGGATCAGTGATCACAGTGACTGCCTGTCACTTTGATCACCTCCTGCAGATTGGGTAATTGGCCACAGGGGGGAGTGCCTGGGTGGTACAAGCACTCCCCCCTTCCAATCTGCAGGGGGATCTTTGTGCCAGTTACATGTGTCAGCCAATAGGCTGACACATGTAACACTGATCGCAGTGACAGGCTGTCACTGCGATTAGAGCGCTCTGAGATCGCAGTGACAGCCTGTCACTGCGATCTCAGAAGGTGCAGATCGCGGTCACTGACCCCAGGGGGACTGCCTGGGGGGCCAGGTAAGTCCCCCGACCGCGATCTGCACGGGGTAGCCGCTGGCCACGTGTGTCAGCCGATTTGAAATTGGCTGACACACGTTAAAAACTGATCGCAGTGACAGCCTGTCACTGCGATCAGTGACTACAGATCGCGGTCACCGGCCACAGGGGGGGTTGCCTGGGGGGCCGGGCATCCCTCCCGACCGCGATCTGCAGCGGGCGACTAGCGTCGGCCACATGGGCGGCCATTAAAGTGAGGGCGTACTATTACGCCCGCCGGCGTTTAGAGCCGGCTCCTGCAGGGCGTAATAGTACGCCCTCCGTCCTTAAGTGTCACAAAGATTAAATATTTTGTTTTTCAGTTTAACTCATGGATGGCATTGTGTCTAAGAGCTCTTTTGATCACTGAAAACAATCTCTGACACCTGTGATAATTAGATTGCCAGGTGAGCCCAATTTAAGAAAAAACTACTAAAGGAGGGTGTTCCACATTATTAAGCAGAGCAACATTTTCATGCAATATGGGAAAGAAAAAGGATCTCCCTGCTGCCGAAAAGAGTAAAATGACTTGGAAGAGGGATGAAAACATTAGATATTTTACGAAAACTTAAGCGTGATCATTGCACTATTAAGAGATTTGTGGCTGATTCAGAGCACTGCCGGGTTCGTGCAGATAAAGGCACATTGAGGAAGATTTCTGCCAGATCCATGCATCGGATCAAGAGAGCAGCTGCTAAAATAACATTACATAGCAGCAAACAGATATTTGAAGCTGCTAGTGCCTCTGGAGTCCCACAGACATCAAGGTGTAGAGTCCTCCAGAGTCTTGCAACTGTGCATAAACCTTCTATTCGGCCATCACTAACCAATGCTCACAAGCAGAATCGGCTGCATTCGGCAGAAAAATGCATAAAGACTAATTTTCAAACAGTCCTGTTCACTAATGAGTGCCGTGCAACCTTGGATAATCCAGATGGATGGAGTAGTGGATGGTTGGTGGACGGCCACCCTGTTCCAACAAGGCTGTGACGTCAGCAAGGTGGTGCTGGAGTCATGTTTTGGGCCGGAATCATGGGAAGAGCGCTGGTCGGCCCCTTTAGGGTCCCCGATGGTGAAAAGATGACCTCTGCAAAGTATGTGGAGTTTCTGGCTGACCACTTTCTTCCCTGGTACAGAAGGAAGAACTATGCTTTCCGTAATAAAATCATCTTCATGCATGTCAATGCACCATCTCATGCTGCAAAGAATACCTCTGCATCAATGGCTACTATGGGGATAAAAGGAGAGAAAGTCATGGTGTGGCCTCCATCCTCCCCTGACCTCAATCCTATTGAGAACCTTTGGAGCATCCTCAAGCAAAAGATCTATGAGGGTGGGAGGCAGTTTACATCCAAACAGCAGCTCTGGGAGGCTATTCTGACATCTTGCAAACAAATTCAAGCAGAAACTGTCCAAAAACTCACAAGTTCAACGGATGCAAGACTTGTGAAGCTGCTATCAAATAAGGGGTCCTTATTTAAAATGTAACGTGACCTGTTAAAATGTTGTTATAAGTTTGATTGAAATAGCTTTTGATTTCATTAAATATGCTGCAAACACAAGAGATGACAATTTTCAGTTCTTTACAACCTATAAAGTGTTTTGAAACTTACTGTGCATAATAATTTGGAACAGTGCATTGTAAGTTTTTTATGTTTGAAAAAAATACTGTTATCATTAGGAGGTTTGTTCAATAAAATTGAATTGTACTCTTAATAGTTGATAACATGAGAATTATGCTGATTGTTATTTACATCAATTATTTAGGTAAATGAGAAAAATATAATTTGCATAATAATTTAGGACAGGGTGTATATGGAATACGGAAAGTGGGAGGAAACCTGGTGCAATGTGCCAATATTCAAAAGTGCATATGTATAGGTAGAACTATAGAACTGCGTGCTCACCTTCTCAAGAGCCTATTGTACTTGGCTCTTAGTTTGTAGACTCTTGAGTCTATAAAGGGGACACAGAACTCTTCTTTCAAACAGGATCCAAAGTAGTAGAATAGAGTCTCCAGGAAGAATTAAAAATATTATTTATTATCATTTGTATAAAAACAAATATAAGTAAAGCAAAATCTTCACAATGGAGCTCCCGAGACGCGTTTCACCGATATAAAAGCTTTCTCAATCGGTATAATTACCACCAAGCCCCGTCTTAATTTTAAATGCCCTTAAATGTTCTCATTGGCCGAATCCAGAGATCATTATCCAATCATCCGTCTTGTTGATGATATCATCTTCCATAAATGATTGCCACCGTATTCACCTGTACCAGAAGTGATGCAACGACACCCACGTTGCATCACTTCTGACTCCTGGTCCGCCATCTTGGAAGAGGGAAAGCTTCTGGAAACTGCAGGAAAGTCAGTCAAAAGGACGAGAGGCGACAGACCTCAGGTCGCGTCCCCACCGCTTCAAATCTCTCCAATTTCATTGTCCATGTACAAATATACTCTCAAATAGACGAATATTTAGAGTGCAGATAGTCCTCCCTACATAAAAGAGGCCACATGGGCATATGATGATATAGACAACTTTTTTGGAGTAACAGGTTATAAGTTCTTTAATGGTGTAGCTCTCCTTTGAGTTTTGTGGATGATTAAAACTAGAAATGTTCCGCTTCTTGCTTAAAGAATTTTTACAAGCTTCACAGGAGCCACACCCATAAAATCCTTTGAATTCATTCAGAAAGTTATCTCTCTCCTTTATGTGGTTGTGGACTAAGGCACTCTTTAAATTCGGAACCCCTCTATAAATGATGACAGGTTTGTCCGGAAGTATTTGTTTCCGTAGGTCATCATTTTTTAATATGGGCCAATATTTTGCAAAAATCTTTTTTATTTGTGGATTCAGACAGTTAAAGCCACATATAATTTTTTTTTGTTACTTGCATCATTTGTATTTCTATCTTTATAGTTGATTAAGACTTCCCTAGTTACATCTTTAACTTTGTCATAAGCATCTTTTAAAAGTTCCTCCTTGTACCCCTTTTCTTTAAAATCATTGAAGATATTTTGAGCCTGTTCCTGAAACACACTTGTGTCTGAACAGTTTCGCCTCACTCTTAAAACCTAAGCTTTGGGGGCATTCGATAGCCAAGGTGAAAAGTGGCAACTATTCTGTTGTATGTAGCTAGTTACATCTACCTTCTTGAAGAAGGTTCTAGTTTGTATTGTGCCATTTTCTATATAAATACATAAATCTAAAAAGTTGACTTTTTCTTTGCTATAATCAGTAGTGAGTTGAATTCCCCAATCGTTAAAATTAAAATAATTTTAAAATGTTATCAAAGAGGCTTCGGTACCTTTCCAAATAAAAAGTCTACGTAACAGCGATAGGTCACGGGGTCGTTCACCAGCCTGCCATATCTGAAGATCAACTCCTTTTCCTACATAGACATAAAGAGATTGGCATAGCTGGGAGCGAACCTCATGCCCATCACCGCGCCACTGACCCGAAGAACAAAATTGCGGTTAAACGAGAAGTAGTTATTTAAAATCTGTCTGTGCTTGAGGGAATTTCTTGGAGTCTTCTAAAAAGTGTCCAGTGGCTGAACAACCTCTATCGTGTGAAATAACCGCATATAGTGAGCAGACGTCAACCGTAACTAAAAATAAACCTTTTCCCCCAAGAGATACCATTTAAGACCTGTAACATTTTAAAAGTGTATTTGAGGTAGCTTGGACAGCTCTGCACAATTGACTGTAAATTACAGTCTATGTACTGTGAGAGCTTACTTAATATAGATCCAATTCCCAACACTATTGGTCTACCTGTGGGAATTGTCCTTATTTTTGTGAATTTTGGGAAGATGATGAAACATCGGAATTCTTAGGTATTTGTCATGTTTTTTCTTTAACAAATGCCAAACAAAAAAATAAGAACCACTCACTTTTTATTTTGAGATGTCCAGGGCTAGTCCATAAGCAATGTCCTTTATCCAGTCCGAGGTCGTTCAATAGGAAATTAAGCAGTATTGAAGGAAATTCCAAAAGCAGAGTCAAGGCTAGTCCAAATTAGTTAACCAGGTAATCCAAGATATAAGGGTATGAAGAGGAGATTCCGAAGGAGTCCGGTGATGGAACACACGGTCTCTCTAGGAGTGATCCAAATGATTAGCAAGGAAGTTGATGCAATCAGTCAGATTAACACATTAATTGTGCCCTGAGGTGTTGGTGATTGGAGTTTAAATAACCAAGGGGGTGTGTACTTCCATGCCATCTTAAAGGGCCAGTAATAAACGAATAAAATTTCTGAAAGTATTGCACATTTAGAAATTGGCACTTTTTTATTTAGTATTCCTGATGTTTTCCCTTTATCTATTAATTTATTGTAGCTAAGTTTTATTTCATTAGTAGGATCTTTCATTAGTAATTTATATGTCACTTCATTATTTAAAATCCTTAATGCTTCAGTAATATCCATAAGTATATTTCCATAAGTACAATTCCTCCCCTTTTATCAGCGGGATTATGACCAAAGTTTGGTCTTCTTTAAACCTCTTAAGAACTTCTCTCTCAAAACTTAAAGGACCACTATAGTGCCAGGAAAACAAGCTTGTTTTCCTGGCACTGTAGTGTTAATAGGTCCTCCCCACCCTGATGGCCCCCTCCCGCCGTGCTGAAGTGGGAGGAAGAGGTTAAAAACGTACCTTTCTCCAGCGCCGGGCTCCCTCGACGCTGAGGACTCCCCCCCTTCTGACGTCATCGGTTGAATGCGCATACACGGCCAGAGCCGCACGCGCATTCAGTCAGTCCATAGGAAAGCATTACTCAGTGCTTTCCTGTGGACGCTGGCGTCTTCTCACTGTGAAAATCACTAGAGGCTGGATTAACCCATATGTAAACATAGCGTTTATAGCAGACAGGGTTAACCCTAGATGGACCTGGCACCCAGACCACTTCATTGAGCTGAAGTGGTCTGGGTGCCTATAGTGATCCTTTAAGTTATTTTCATATTTATTGACTTTTTTTAAGTAACTAATATCTCTCAACCATTTTTTCGAAAGTGACCATCTCATACAGTGTTTGAGGAAGAAATCAAATTTTTCTTTTAATTCTGTATGTATGAACTCTGTTTCTTCCACATACGTTTTTGACGGTCCAAAAAAAAGTTTTTTAAAAACGTGGGCACATTTTTCTTTTAAAACTATTTAAATCTATATACATATTACATTTTTCGATTCCTTTCATTGGAGCAAATTTTAGGCCCTTCACTAAAATATTAATTTGGGAAGTCGAGAGAGTTCTCTGTTAGATTAAAAATCCAGTTTCTTTTTATGCCTGTCTTTCCTTCCTTTTCTGTATATTTACTCTTCTTTGATTTCCCCTTCCTCTGGGCTCCTCTGTCTCTTTCCTGGTGATCATGGGAGGGTACATCTGTCTTTGTGTCTGGCTGTTCCAAAAATCCTCCTCTTTGTGGGATCTATTTAAATGGTTAATTCTATTATACGAGACAATGCTCTCAATTACGGCTTTCACTTTAGTTATATTGTGTTCTATTGTCTGCCAACTCTTGGGGTGTATTTTTGTAATAATCTCTAGTTACAAATTCCCTTTTGTTTTTATTATGAATCCTCTCTGGAGTTCTGAATCCATTATTTTTCAATATGGACTCACTGTCACATTCTTTTGGTGACTTCTCATGGAGTTTTTTTCCTTGGTGTATTTGAAACAGATTTGTGTATCCTAAAATTGGCCTCTGATTTCTAACGGTCCCAGCATACTTATTTCATTTCTTTTAGTAAACATTCTGTTTTGTGTCTCAGATTTTTTTAATTTTTTTTTTTTCAATGACTTTATTTTCTAATTTGTCTACATTATTTTGTATTTCCTTGGTTATCCGTTCATAGTCCTCAGGAGACGTATTACTAATCAGAAAGCTCTGAAGTTTATTCACCTCCGCACCTATCTGAATTAATGTGTTTTCTGGTCTCCTGCTGATCAAGCCCATAAAACCAAAATAAAAACTCTCCAACATTTCAATCCATTAATTTATAAAATCCTCTTCTTCCTGATAGGAGGGATTTTTTGAAAACCTGAGATTTTTTTTCCCTCTAGTATATATTTCAAGTGTTGCAATCACCCACTTAATTTTATTCAATTTCCCAAGGCTTTTTCTAACGAATATTGACAATTACGTATATTTAAACGTGTTTGACTGTCATCATCGGTATTGGGGTTTTGATCATCAAATAAAAAAAAAAGAATCTATATTTTTGCTACATTTATTTCTATTTTCAAATAGACATGTTTATATCTTAGCAGCCTACACAAAGTTGAGAGATAATTGAACAAAGTGCAAAAATGATAGGTTTGTGTTACAGGTGCTTAAACTGTGAAAAGATATATTGTATTAATGAGCTGCTACCACCTCTGTGTTAAATGGAGTTATGGTATCTTATTGTAGTTTCAGAAGTAAATAATTATGGATGTGTAATAATTTTTCCATTTCTCCCTTTTCTATTCTATATCTCTGCGTCTATTTGAGTATGGACAATGAAATTGGACAGATTTGAAGTGGTGGGGGCGCAGCCTGAGGATCGTCGCATCTCCTTTTGACGGACTATCCTGCAGTTTACAGAAACTTTGTCTTCCAAGATGGCTGACAGGGAGTCAGAAGTGACACGACGTGGGTGTCGTTGCGTCATTTCCAGGGCAGGTGAATCCGGTTGGCAATCATTTATGGATGATGATATTATCAAGACGGATGATTGGATAATGATCTATGGATTCGGCCAATGAGAACATTGAAGGACATTTATAGTTAGGACAGGACTTGGTGGTAATTATACCAATTGAGAAAGCAGTTATATATAGGTGAAACGTGTCTCGGGAGCTCCAAAAATTTTGTTTTACTTATATTTGTTTTTATACAAATGGTAATAAATAGTATTTTTAATTCTTCCTGGAGACTCTACTACCTTGGATGCTGTTTGAAAGAAGGGTTCTGTGTCCCCTTTATAGACTCAAGAGTCTACAAACCAAGAGCCAAGTACAATAGGCTCTTGAGAAGGTGAGCACGCAGTTCTGCAACCCTATACACATGCACTTTTGAATATTAGCATATTGCACTAGGTTTTCTCCCACTTTCTGTATCCCATATATATCCAGATACAGAGGAAGAGGGGAAGTGTCACCATAGTACACATCTGCAAAAGTGATCTGAGCCTATCCTGTGGGACTCAGTTAACTGACGTTATAACTCACCTAAACTATAGGGTAAGTGACTAAATTTCTAGTGCTCCACTGTTTCACACCGTGAAGGTTTTTGGGGTTTTACTGGCAGAAGCAGCTCAATATCTTTTCACTGTCTAAGCGCCTGTATCCCAGACCTATCATTTTTGCACTTTATTCCTGGTTTACCATATGGTCTCAAAAGCAACATAACCAATCTAGCAAATTTCAATGTGAAAAATCGGAATTGGGAAAGCTTTATGATTAAACCATGTGAAGTTCAAAAACACCATAAAACCTGTACATGGGAGGTACGGGTTTACTCGGGAAACGACACTAAACATAAATATTAGTTTCGAAACAGTAAAACTTATCACAACGATATCATCCGTGAAAGTGCAGTGTGTGACAAATGCAAAAAAATGCACTCACTTACGATATTGTGATGTATATATAAAAAAAATAGAGCACACAATCTACATACTTTTATTTTTATTTATAAACCGTTTTAAAAACGTATTTATTTATTCTGCCTGGGATATCAGGCAGTCCCCCTACAGGCAAATCTGTAGACAGCCATTCTGGCCATATGATTGCGAGGACCCCACAATCACATTGCCCAGGAGGGCCAACCCTACTGGAGGGGGACTGCCTGGTCTGTTCTCAGGATTGCGACCGCCGGCGGGGATGTTTTATGCCATAGGCCGTTCTTAAGGTTAATAGTCATCACAGAAAACAAAAATGCCACACAAAAGTACATATTTCTATATTGTAGACATCACAGGCTATTCACCTAAGGGTATTCTGACATTTTATAGCCATCTAAACAGTCTAAATATTGTATTAAAAGGTTATTTTTAACAAGTTTATTTTTATGTGTATTTTGGAAAACAAACTACTACTCCTGTATATATATAAAAAAAAAAAGATTCAACAATACCTCCAAATATATGCCTTTGTATATATTATGTGAAGTTACAGTGCTATATGACAGACCTGGCCATTGTAATTTTTACAATTAGAATTTTGATAGATACTTTTGATGGATCGGTCTAATTTTTGAGCAGTTAAAATTACTACACAAATGCATACATTTTGTGAAAGTAGACACCACAGGGTATTTTATGATATATTTCGAGCCACATAATACAGTCAGTTTAGCACTATTTAAAATAAATAAAAAAATTTGTACACACACATTGCAATTTAGAGATTTATTTTGCAAACTTTACATGCACTACTATAATTAAAGTCACTAAATTGTGCTTAGCTATATTTGAGTACAGATAACCGCCTTTGCATACCCTTGTCGAGTTTTTGTGAAAATACAGGTTTGAAGGAACCTTCTTAGTACAGTTATGGTGAATTTTAGCAGCTCACATATTTAAGTTACTCCATAAATGCATACCATTTGCAAAAGTAGACAAAAACTGTCACATATTTTGCCATTTTACTCCAAAGGTACTTTTTTAAAAAAGTTTTTTTACATGCACATTGGTTTTTTGCTGCCAATTTTAAAAATCTGGAGCACCCCACTGCAATAAAAGTCTAACTGTACTTCACAACATTTCCAGAGTTCAATACCCCATTGTATGTCTTTTAAAAGTAGCAATCAATCTTATTTCCAATCAAAATCCTGAATAAAACCAAGCCCTAATCTTAACCTCACCCAACACTAACACATACCATAATCCGGCACCTAACCCCAATTAAAACCTTAATCCCAACCACAGCAATATTGTTTGAATTATTCACTCCGCTGTTAGAGTTCAGAAGAGGGATTGCTTTGCAGACTAATCCTAGTCTGAACTGAAACAATCCCAATACTACAATCAAATCTAAACAATCTTAACCCCTTGAGGATGGCGGGCATTCTATGCAGTGATTTTTGGGGCGGTCATAAATGCTGGCGAGCAGCATAGAATGTCCCCACCGTCCCCATGCCAGCAGTCACGATCCTGCCCTGCTCCTCCCCAGCCATGTGATCGCGGGGTCCTTGCAATCACATGGCCGGAATAGCCGGCTTATGCAGTGCTCTTAGGCAGTCCTCATAATGCCTATAAAAACGTTTAGAAAGTAAAAAAATTTTTATAAAAATATATATATATATATATATTCCAAGTACTTTTATATGCACATACATAAACCATTAAAAGTGTATTTTAATAATATATTTAAAAATACACATAGAATGACAAATTAAAAAAAATTATTTTTTAAATTTGTTCTAACAGTATTTTGATATTAATATACATATATTAAATTCAAAATACATTTAGAATGACAAATACATACATAGCTATATATAAATAACAAAATATATATTTAAATTTTACAAATATATTTATATATACACACACACAAGTAATTTTATTACCGTGTATACTCTTATTGGTTCCAGCACAAAATCAACTATCACGGAGGGGGCACCCAGCTGGTGGGCAGTGCCCAGTCAGTGCCTGTACTCCGGGGAATGGTACCCGCCGTGCACACTGTCAGTAGCCGGGCACTGGATCAACCTTAATCTGGTTCTGCTAGCATGATGATTATCTACTACCTGTGTAATCAATGGCTGTGCAGCAGGTAAACAGGCTGCAGCGCATCCCCAGCCTTTCCTGCACAGAGCAGCCGCAGTCAGAGCGCCCTGATGTCTGTGTCCCCAGCGTGCAGCATGGTGCGAGCGGAGTACACAGCCATCCCCAGCAGCACAAGCACCTACCATGGTACAGAGACTAATTAGCATTTCCATCCACCCGGCGCCATCTTCACCCCATTTCACCGCCCTCACTCTAATATAAGCAGTGGGGGGCTTTTTCAGCATATAAAATGTGCTGAAAAAGTTGGCTTATACTCTAGTATATACGGTAATTACAATTTGAGGGACCTGCCTGACAACCCAAGCTGAAAGTCTGGAGAATTTGGCTCGTAAGCCCTATATTTAACCCGGTAACTTTCTAGGACACCATAAAACATGTACATGGGGAGTACGGTTTTACTCTGGAGACTTCGCTAACACAAATATTAGCGTTTAAAAACCGTAAAACATATCACAACGATGATATAGTCTGTGAAAAATGCAAAAAAAACCAAAACATTTTTACTCACAAACTGTACTTCCGCTGACTAATTGTTGTGATACATTTTACTTTTTTGAAACACTAATATTTGTGTTTGGCGAAGTCTCTTGAGTATAACAGTATCCCCCATATACAGGTTCCATGGAGTTTTCAAAAGTTGCCGAGTCAAATATAAGGCTTGAGTTTCCTTTTTTTTTATTGAAATTTGCCTGATTGGTTATGTTGCTTTTAAGACCGTATGGTAGCCCAGGAATGAATTACCCGCATGATGGCATACCATTTGCAAAAGTAGACAACCCAAGGTATTGCAAATGGGGTATGTCCAGTCTTTTTTAGTAGCCACAATTTAGTTTTTTGCATTTTATTCACACGCAAACATACATGAACGCTAAATTTGGCCAGTGTTTGTGACTAGGTGGCTACTAGAAAAGATTGGACATACCCCATTTGCAATACCTTGGGTTATCTACTTTTGCAAATGGTATGCCATCATAGGGGTAATTTTCATTCCTGGGCTACCATTTGGTTTCAAAGACAACATAACCAATCTGGCGAATTTCAATGTGAAAAAAACGAAAAATGGAATGTGCTATATTTGACCCTGTAACTTCCCAAAACACCATAAAACCTGTACGTAGGGGGTACTGTTTTAAACGTGAGACATCGCTGAATAGAAATGTGTATTGTATTGTAGTAAAAGCAAACAGTATTGTTACATTCACAGTTAAAATGTCATGTAGAAAAAAAAAAAGTATTTCCTTTAATATTTTACTCATTTTAAATTATGTTTCATAGCTAAATAAAGCCCTGTTTCCCCTGAATAAAATGATATATAATAAGTGTGGGTGCACTCAATAGAAAAGGTGAATTACAGTTGAAAAGACAGTCAAATTCCAGATTTTGTTTACGTTTTGTTTTCATCACAACGTGTACATTTGCCTCAGTCCTTAAGGGGTTAAACATAAACCTAATTTGAATCCTTTAGTTAATCCTAAACCCAAGGGTTTCTTCTCTGTGAATAGAATTACTGATATTAGCAATGGGATTCCAAAAAAACCAAAACAAAAAACAGTGGCACATTGCTACCATCTACTGGCCATTTTCAGTATGACAGTCACCTATCTTGAATATTAAAAATAGTATGCCCAATGCATGGCTATTAGTGTTGAGCAACTGACAAAGCCCAACACCAATCAAAATGGCATTGGCAATGGAAAGAGACCCGCCAGGGCAGTGGATTCGAAACCATTACCCAAGGCACGCCTACCAGTTCATGATTCATGGATTAAACGATTGTGTACAAGTTTTTTTTTTTTTCCCTTAAAACACCATGACCCAACTGGGTAATCCCTAAATCCCGGACTAGTTTGTAAACCACTGCTCTAGGGTCTATTCAAAAAGTATGGATCCACTAAAATGTCCCCATCTGACAGAGGGAAGCCCACGTGGTTTATTGAGAACTTTGTTTCCTGGTGTTTAACCCTGCGCATACAAAAATCTAGCTATAGACATTTCAATACCTATTAAAAGGAGCTACATGCCATGCTGACTCCCAGCATTGCATGCAGCTCAAATACTCTAGGGCCACTAAACAAATTGATACCTGGGACTCCTTTGTGTGAGCAGGGATTTAACACTCCTCGTACCGCATTGCAACAATGGGTAGCTAAATCCCAATTTATATGCTCAGCAAACAGAGCATCAGTCTGAGGCCACTAATTAATGGCCCTGACAGAGGGGAGTCACAGTTATCAAATTACATCTGGTTCCAAGTTACCAGCAGTAAATTACTGTGTGATGGAAATGTTCTGCTATGTGTACTTAAGTGAAGGACAACCATGACCGATTTTTCCATCATGTGTCCTTAAGTGGGTAAACTAGCCAGATTGAAGCTCATCCAAGCAGTTTCTTAAGCCAAATTTCAGCCCAGAGAGACAGCCTCATAAAGGGTATGTTATATTGATATTAATTGTTGAGGCCATTAAATCCCCATTATCTATGCTACTGGGTAAATATATATGACATCCATTTCCAAGAACAAAAAATGAGGATTGAGAAAGTTACATTTGACAACACTACGTTGAATTTGTCTGCAGCCAAGGTTAACCAAAAAATGGTATGTTCCTAGAACTAGTATAAGTATATAGTTGAAAGGCTGAATGTGCGAGATTAGCCTGCCCTAAGCACCACAGTCCATGTTGCACTGAATTGCTAAAGAGTAAATTCTGCATTATCAAATTGGCTGATGAGTAGGGATTTACAGGTGCTAAAAAAGACCTCTGTTTTGATTAAAAAAAATTTTTTTTAAGGGATATGACCAAGATCAAGGAACAATGTTCGGAGACTATTCAACTATACCGAGCTTTAGGTAAAAACAGCCTGTTAATATTTTGGTTCGTTCATAAAGAGAGTTAAATGTTAATTTCACAAGCATGCTTAAAAGGACACTTTAGCTTGCTGATGTGCTTTACAGATGTCCTCTTAAATTTAAGAAATTGGCACTTGTATATAGTAACCTTGTTACACCCTTGGGCTTTCAAGTAGAAAACAGGCCCTGTTACTTCCAGGTCTGTGTAGCTCAGTAGATCTAAACTAAAGAGTCAGGTAATTGCTCAGAGCACCTGCTTTGCAAAGACTTCTAATTGAGCTGCATTAGGAAGTCTGATTGGACAGCCACAGAATGTCTAGGGTGACTAAGAGGGTGGCTTGCAAAAGCTTCAAACAAGAGAACTGCAACATTTGCGAGTGGTTTTGATATAACCCCAATGGATAGAGAAAAAATAATTTGGGGCATATCTAGAAAACAGTGACTGCTTTTTTTTTTAAATGGTATTTGTGAAGCCTTTATTTATCAAGCAGTTCTAAACAGTCTGTCTGCAGTCGAGTATATGCCTGGTGGATCCACTTAAATCCAGGAGCTTGATCCCTCCCAGGGCTCTTAAAGTGAGAGTGGCACACAATCCACTCAAATGCAGTGAGTTTAAAAACAATCAGAAACAATCGTATGCAGGGCTTGACAAATTGGCTAGGAATCTAGGAGCCAGCTAGAAAAGTTAGGAGCCAGGGAAATCAATGCCAAAAATAAAATTCTTAAAGGGACACTATAGTCACCAGAACCACTACAGCCTAATGTAGTTGTTCTGAAGTCTATATCCTGTCCCTGAACGCTTTTCAATGAAACACTAACTATTCAGACAAAAGGTATTGTTTACATTGCTGCCTGATGACACCTCTAGCGACAGTCACTCAGACGGCCTCTAGAGGTGCTTCCTGGGTCAGTGCTTCACACTGTGCAGCACCTACGTTAATGTTCCCTATAGGAATGCATTGATTCAGTGCATCTCCTTGAGAAGTTAAATTGGCATAGTGGCATTTTGCCGTGCATGCGCAATAGTCTCCCAACGCTTTCTTGCAGGGAAGCATTGGATTAGTGGAGACAGTCAAGATTGATGATCTCAGCCATTGAGGTGGGGCCAGTCGCAGCATCACCAGCACAGTATGAAAAAAAAAAAAAAAAAAAATCACATGACACTCAAAAGTGATTACTTTTTTTATTTTAATTGAAATCCACCCGGTCTCCCTTACCTTTAAAGAGCTGAGTGGATAGGCTTTCCCTAGTTTAATATGAAAGGAGGCCAGTGGGGCTGCTGTCAACTCACTGCTCAGCTTCTTCTTGCGCACTGTTTAGTGAGATGGGGGCCAGAGTGGCGTCATAACCTGGCTCCCAGCATCAGTGCAAGGTGCGCGAGGGAGATTACAGTTCCCTTCTTTCACCGCAGCACCAAGTCAGCCGCCTCCCTCAGCAATCCATGAGCCAACCAAGATTGCCATTGGAGGTGCTTCCTGGGGCAGTGCTGCACAGTAGGCAGCATTGCCATTCAGGCCCAGACCCCATCCAGCCTCCTTGCCGATTTCAGCCAATCCAATGCTTTCCCTATTGGAAAAGCATTGGATTGGCTAAATATCAGAAATTCTGATGTCATCAAGGACGCAAATTGTGGGCGAGACCAGCGTCGACATAAGTCCTGGAAATAAGGAGAGTTAACATTTTCTAAGGGGATTTAACACTAAAGGGTCAGGAATACTTCTAATCCTGGGTGGTTACCAGCCTCTGAGAGATTGAAGAAATATTGCGATTTTGATGGGCTTTTTAACTACTTACCTCTTGTGAGTGCAATCAAATAAAGCATTTCTTTGTGTTTATCCAGTTGTGCACGGTTTTGTATTTCTCGTTCGTCCCTTAAGTTTTAAAGTGGAAGAAGGGAACAACAGAAGTTTTCGTTTTCTGAATTACATACTCCGCCTACTTTTCTCATATATTTGTGAGTATCTTAGTTTTTACGGTGTGTAATTTTATCTGCATTTGTTGTCCTTTTTTTTTAGGTTGTGTATTTTTTAGATATTTATATTTGCGAAGACAGAGGAGTCTTCACACTACCTTTAAGGGGTAATTTATTATGTTTATTTACTCCCCTGTTCCACTACATGTCACATGGGTAATATTGTATTGTTTATTCCGGACACTATAGTGTTAATTTAAGATCCACATTAAAACCGGAAATTCTTAGCACTACTAAAATGAGCAGTACCAAATATTACCTTGATCCCTGCAATGTATATCAAAAACACTTCTACTGCAGATTGAAATATTGTGAGCATGGTTTGCAATTAGATAGGATGCATTACCTGTATATAAGCAGTGAAGAAAAATGTAGTTTGCAATTCCACAATAGTCAACAAAATAAAAAGGCAGTATGTAGGATATGCAAATCTTTAATTTTGCACCAATAAAAACATCACAGTTTTTGCATTTTAAAATTGTGTATATGCCAATATAAATTTCTGTTTAAAGTTTTTACAAAAGTTTATTGGGCTTCCTTGAAAATATTTGGAGAAACACAAAATAAGCTAATAAGTATAATAAAAATCTTCCAAACCATTTTCCCTTCAACTTTGTTTATTGATGTACTGAACATGGAAAAATACAAAGGATCCAAACACAAAATAAAACTTGTACAGTCTGTTAAATACTCAACAGAATATATAGTTTATGTCAACAGATGTGTTAAGTCATACAGTACAACTTTAAATAAATACCAGCCCCACATTTTATAAAGTGCTCCTAAAAACACTGCAAAGTAAGGCCCAATTTCCATGCTCTTTTGACCATGCCTGAGTGGTTAATAAGTATTGTTATGCAAAGACTATATTTTGGATACTGCAGGCACTCAGTTTATATACATACACACACCTAGAGATGTATGTAACTATAAATGCAAATATATATTTATATTGTTATTTATGAAAAAAAAAATCTTAAACCTGCTCTAAAGGCCCCTAAGTAGTGGTTATACCCACAGGCCACTTAAAAAAATAAAAATAAAAAAATAAATAAAATACACAATGGCTGAAAAATATTAAAGTGTAAAAAAACAGCACTGGGACATTAGAGCATGAAAATTTGCCTGAACACTTTGACACGCACTTTCACAGTTATGTACTGGACTACCATAAAAAGGTATATATATTTATAGATATTTGATTAACTACAATTTAAAAATGTAAACAAAAACAATATCATTTGCAAAGAATTTACAGATGTATAATGCATAACACATTGCTAACTCGGAGGGGAAACATTTCTTGCCAGAAAAGTTGTACTAAAGTTCCTAATATATCTTAAGAGGTAAACAAACCCTCCTTTTTTAAACTTTGTTAAGACTTAATTTCCATCCATGTAAACAATTAGATTTCCCCGACAGTGATTTATGCATCAGACAAAATAAAGTTTTGGAGCATACATGTTTTTATTTGTATGAAATAATATTCAATAAAATGAACAGAAAACGAGTTTTACAGTTATAGTCCTTTTATACTACAAACCGATTGTAAACAAAAAATGTAACATCACAAATCTATTAAAGCTAAATTTTATCTACACACAAAAAGAAAAAGAAAAAAGTTAATGCAGTATAATTCAAGTCTTCAGAACTAAAAATAAATACACAGCTCTCCAAAAACAATGTAATACCATCACAAAATGAAAGAAAATGAAAAACACAAACATTCAAAGTTCTAACATCACTTGATATAACAAAATCTGAAAAATATAACAAAAGGAGGCTATTTCAATGACAGAGCCATGTTATATCTTGCAGCAAAATGCTGACAGCAACGGATGTATGAATCACCATAGCTGCAGACAAATACTATAGCTATGTCATTTCTAAATTATCCCAGTGTCTTATTTACAATACACAAAAGCTCAGGTGCTAGCCATAGCATAATCACCAACAACGCCTTAATTAAGGGACAGAATGGTGCCACATTTTGCAGCTTGACATTGCATATATGTGCAATATCGTAGACAAAAAATAAAATTAAAAAAAGAATATATAAAAAGGAAAAAAAAATGTAAAAATAAATACAGCTCTTCAAACAATACTGCAAGTACATCACTAAACACCATGAGCTCCTTCTGAAGGGATTGCTTTAGGAAGAACAGATTTCTTTTCCCAAAAATCTTTTGGCAATTTAAGTCTCTTGCCATCTCCTATTCATTATATGATACTCTTCCCCATTATATATTTGTTCCAAAATCACAAATTGATGTGAGCTACTTATCACATAATAACCAGTATGGACAGATTATTGTCCAATTATTTTAAATACTAGAACCAACCGGTCCCATTGATTCAGAAACATACAAAACACATGAAAGAAAAATAAAACATAAGCGATAAAAAATAAAAAGCATCCCTTTCGTCATAAATCATTTTTCAACATCCCTAAGACCAGAGTCTCCTCCCCAAAAATACTGATCACGCACAAATATCCTGGTAAGGTAAAAGCTCACAAGGTTGTCATATGAAGTAGATTTCACAAAGTATTCAAGTCAAAATATTTTGTTCCAGGACCAGTAAAAAGTTTCTCCAAATTTTTTTATTTTTATTTTTTATAAAAATAGATGCTATTTTTTCTCATTTGAAACCCACATCAAAGAGGTTCTTATCTCTTTGGCAAGGTACTGCTTTATGAAAAGTCTCCAGTATTCTTACAGTAGGTTTTGTTTTTTGTTTTTTCAATAGAGGCCATCCCGCCCCAAAACAATAGTTACAAAATAAATATGGTTTAAACAAAATGTGTAAACTTCCAAATAAATAATACTGTTGGTAAATTGAAACAGTATTGTATTACCATGGAATGTAAATTGAGGAAAAAAACAACAAACAAAAACAAAACAAAAAAACAAAACCAAAACGCCTAAATTACTCATAAGTTTGAAGGCAGTCATGTAAAAACAAAATAAAAGGTTTCTTCCCATCACTGAAATATTTTAAAAGATGCCCCTCAATAGAAGGCATTATAATGCAGTGAGACAGGTAAAAACCCTGTTGCCTAGTGTCCATTCTCAAACATAAAAAGGTAAGAAATAGAAATGTGAAGACCAGCAATAACAAAACCTCACGTTCGAATGATGCTAAACTTTTTTTTTTTTTTTTTAAACTTTGTCGACTAACTCACCCCCACCCTCACACTTTGCCCCATAAGGACAAAATACAGTTTTTTTCAAGGTATAAAGTCTCTTAAACTTGCCTTTGGCGCTCGTGTATTAACGGGGGTGAAGGTAACTTGTTAAGCTTTGTGTGTCTTGCTGGTTTTGAAAGACACTTGCAAAACACGGTCACCCAATCGATACCCGTTGAGGCTGGCGATAGCCATTGCTGCCTCATCATAGTTTGTCATAGTCACAAACCCAAAGCCCTTGCATTTGTTGGTGTTAAAATCACGGATGACTTTCACATTGGTTACTGCTCCAAATGGACCAAACATCTGCCACAGGATGCTTTCATCTGCGTCGGGTGCCAGATTGTAAACAAATATGCACCATCCTGTTCCAGCATGCCCAGGAAAGTTTATTCCAGTCAAACTGGTCATGCCATCGATAGTCATTGGAGAAAATCTACTAAAAAAAAAGCATTTGGTGTTAGAAATGTCTGCTATAACTCAGTAAGTAGAATGCACATAAAATATAGGTTAGCTCAGAGTGCAAATAAAAGTTATGTGCAAAACGAAACTATATAAAATACAATTTGTTTCATATGATTCAAAAAAGAAGTAATCTTACGGTTTCCAGAACAGACCCAACAAAACAAAACCAAATACACAATTACAGTTTAATAATTACCATGCAGTGAAATGAATGGGAATTTAGGACATTCTAACTTGATAACCAGGAAAGTCAATGGGAAAGATGCATATGTAGAAAAAACAACAAACACTGAAATGTTTATGCTAACTTAGAATGCATGCTGTAGGTATTCGTTTCAAATTTTCTCTTAAAAATGAACATGATACAGTATATATGCAACACCTAAAGGTTCTGAATTAGCAATCCTTGCTCGTCATACATGATGCATTTAATATTGATTTTCTTAAGGAAATAGAGTGTTCTTCTACAAATAACACATAGGTTTGTGTGCAGGTTCTGACCGATACACTTTAGGACAAAGTTAATCAAATCTGGTTACCATGACAATCTGACGTCAAGAGTTTTGATGGGTTAAGGTGCAAGTGTAACTGAAAAAATGGGTATGTCCGATTTCTTCTAAAGATCGTATATTTATATATTGCAGCATGTTCACAAAAAGAGGAAACATGAAAATAGCAAAACACAAATTGGATGACTGAATGTGCAAAGGGTGCAAGCGGTTGGGAAAATACCCGTGCTAACAAAAAGGAAGTTTTGGCTCAGAACACATTTATCTGTACACAGATGAATGTGTGGACAAAAATAATTATATATCTATACTACCAAATACAAAAATACAAGCATACTATAGCATGCAGACAGACAGCACTATTTTCAAACCAAAAAACAACCAGTGCATAAGAACTTTCCCATTGAAAATATACAAAAACCACAGAGCGTCTACAGCAGTTTTACCTCTTTATTCCGCCATAAGCCATATTGAGCAGATTGTCCAACCTGCAAAACATATTTAGCAGATTGTTCAGTCTTTACATTGTTTTTCTCTCCTCTCAAATGTAGAGAGGAGCATAGCTTTCAGCAAAGTTTAATGTTTTGATGTGTCAGTCCAACATGATGTAGCAGCTGCCTAAAAGCATATCTTGGGTGCTGCTCATGAATAAAACAAGAAAGAGAAATAGTGACCATTTATTCAGATGGTGCCAAGTTACAATATGAGAAGTATCCAACAACCCTAAACATTGAAGTAAACCGGTCATCGCAGATACAGTTTTCCAAACCTGTAGATCAGGGGTTCCCAAACCATGGTACGCACACCCCCCAGAGGTACCATCTTGTGTCCTGGGGGGTACGCGGGGGAAGAAATTAAAATAAAATAAAAATCGGTAATGCCGGCCACCGCATGGGTTGCCCATGCAATAATGATCACCCGATTGACATGTGCCAAGAGGGGCCCGGTCATGCATTGTGGCACTTTAATAGCGCGACGGGGCCCCTTCTTATGTGCACTGAGTGCCGGGAGGAAGTGAGCCGGGCACTTCCTCCCAGATCAAGGAGAATCTGCTGGATGGGAGGGGGAGCTGTGAGCAGTGTAAGGGAGGGGAAGCAAGACCCCTCCCTCAGCCATGGAATCTACCAGCCAGCACTTACAAGGTAAGAAACTGGAGGGTGTCTAGAATTGTGACTTGCGTGTGTGTGTGTTTTGTATCTGTACAGCAGTATGTGTGTCAGTGTATCTGTGCAACTGTATGTGTGAGTATTTAACACGCATACAGTTGCATAGACACAGATGCAGTGTCTCCCCTCCCCCCACCCCCTCTATGGGCATTTCTGAGTTTGACTTTTTTTATTTGTTGATACACACCCACATATAAATACATATGAAATAAAAAATAAAAAACAATAAGAAATTCCACCAGTGGGAAAAAAAAAATGGTAAAATGTACCCTTAATATGCACGTCAAAGATTCCTCTACTGCTTCTTATTTGACAACATATAAACATAATACTCAAAAATACAGAAAAAAACACAATAGTGTAATAAAATCGACACCAAAACAGGATTTGGGGATATATTGCACTCCTTGGTTAGGAGCAGATAAAAAAATTATAGACATCGAGATTTCTTTTCTTCCCTTTATCTTGGTATAAACATTTGAAAAAGAAAAAAGGAAAAAAAAACAGATCTGCGCAAAAAAACCCAAAAAAAACAAAACACTTAATTACACTATTAAATTTTACTTACAGAGCATAAACACTGTTCCTGCTTCTGAACGGAAGTACCTCTAGTGGCTGTCTGATAGACAGCCACCAGAGGAGGACTTAACCCTGCAAGGTTATTATTGCAGTTTATAAAAAGGGTACAGTATATATATATATAAAAAAAACAGCATCCCCCTCTACTAAATCCCAGACCCCCCTCCCCCTTACTACCCTGTGCCAAATCTGATCCTCCCGCCGACAGACACACTCACTGACAGACACACACAGACACACTCACTGACAGACACACACAGACACACTCACTGACAGACACACACAGACACACTCACTGACAGACACACACAGACACACACACACACTCACTGACAGACACACACAGACACACACACACACACTCCCTGACAGACACACACAGACACACACACACACCCACTGACAGACAGACACACACACAGACAGACACACACAGACACACTCCCTGACACACACAGACACACTCCCTGACACACAGACACACTCCCTGACACACACAGACACACTCCCTGACACACACACACACACCCTGACACACACACACACACACACCCTGACACACACACACACACTCCTATTACACACACACACCCCTGACACACACACACACACCCCTGACACACACCCCCTGACACACACACACACACACTCCCCTGACACACACACACACACCCCTGACACACACACACACACACACACCCTGACACACACACACACCCCTGACACACACACACACCCCCACACACACACACACTCCTGACACACACACACACACCCCCACACACACACACACCCCTACTACACACACACACACACCCCTGACACACACACACACACACACCCCTGACACACACACACACACACACCCCTGACACACACACACACCCCTGACACACACACACCCCACAGCCACATACACACTCCCTCACACACACACACTCCCTCACACACACACACTCCCTGACACACACACACTCCCTGACACAAACACACTCCCTGACAGACACAGAAACACACTCCCTGACAGACACAGAAACACACTCCCTGACAGACACAGAAACACACTCCCTGACAGACACAGAAACACACTCCCTGACAGACACAGAAACACACTCCCTGACAGACACAGAAACACACTCCCTGACAGACACAGAAACACACTCCCTGACAGACACAGAAACACACTCCCTGACAGACACAGAAACACACTCCCTGACAGACACAGAAACACACTCCCTGACAGACACACAGAAACAATTTCATACACAGGTAAACACACACTCCCTGACAGACACATAGAAACAAATTCTAATACAGAAACACACTTCATTACAGAAACAACAATACCTGGGACATTACCTCTATGTACACAGAAACACACTCCCTGACAGACACAGAAACACACTCCCTGACAGACACAGAAACACACTCCCTGACAGACACAGAAACACTCCCTGACAGACACAGAAACACTCCCTGACAGACACAGAAACACACTCCCTGACAGACACAGAAACACACTCCCTGACAGACACAGAAACACACTCCCTGACAGACACAGAAACACACTCCCTGACAGACACATCATTTTCTTTATTGCTCCCTACCTTTTGGAGCCGATGTGGGGCCTCTCCCTGAGGCCCTTCTATCTGCTCCTCACTGCTCCCTCGCGCAGTTTAGTGATGCTGGAATATTACGTCATATTCTGGTGCCTGGCTTTACTACAGACGGCGGGTGCGAGGGAGCAGGAACACAAACACTGAGCTCCCTCGCTGGCCCTCCTCCCGGGCCGGCTAAGTGTTAGCAGAGTAGGCACCTGCAATGTGGGGGTAAGCAGGTGCCTACTCTGCTATAACACAGAGCATGTACTCGCTGCTCGCCGTGCAGCAAAGAGGGTCCTTGTGGGCCGCGAGTTTGACATGCTTGCTTCAAGACTTTGTCAGGAGTTCCCAGCGTCTGTATATAGCGTCTGGGAGGTCCTTTAATCTTACCTTTGGATTGATCACAGTGCTTTATGATGGGCCTTTTTACAATTTATACTCTGAGTGCAATTTAATAAAGTGTCATTTTGAGTGTTTACAGCGCAGCACTATGTATGTTTCTCTTTTTGTACACTTGGATAAAGAGAAGAAAAGAAAGCTCCACATTATTTTTTTTCTGCTCCTAACCAATCTAAGTCTGAGTGCAATATATACCCAAGTCCTGTGTTGGTGTCAAGATTTATTACACTATTATTGTCCTTTTTGTATTTATTTTTTTTTGCAGATTAGGTTTATAGGTTTGCCTAAAAACATATGTTACTTGCATTACAGGGAGGGAGGAGCACATAAGGGGGCAATGGGCACAATGTATTAAGTGCATTAACAGGAGGAATGGAGGAGCACGTGTGGATTGATGGGAACTGGGGGGGGTGGGGTATAAAAAAAAAAGGAGAAGGAAGGAGAATAGAATAGGGATACATCAAAGATATGAATAAAAAAAAACACTTAAAATCAGAAGTGAAGGCAAAAGTGTAACAAACTATTACACATAATGTGCTTAGTTGTAGCCTTGTCACTGTGATGCAGTCTGTGCTGTGAGCATTCCTTACACTAAACAAGACATGCCTCTATTTTCATTGGCTGAAGAAGGTACGTTTCTTTCAGACATGTTGAAATTTGAAAAGGGGTGGCTAAGTGTTACTATGGGTTACACTGCTGAAATCAACAAAACACTTAACGGCCCTACAGGAAAACAGAAACTCAAAAGAAAAGACTACCCACAGGTATTAGAGCTTATTAGTTTTAATTTAAGCTTAACTTGTTTAGCTGCCTGGAGTGTAACTTGAAGTGTTTCTTTTCCTTTTTACTATTTAAAAAGTTCATTTTATTTGCATTATCCCAGTCTCCTCCTGAGTGGATCAATCTTGTTTTTTAGAAGTTATCCTTGCTGTAACACACTATTCCTGGATATCCCTGTTTGGGAAGCAGAGACAAGCTTCCCATAACAGGTTAAATGTCCAAAACATTATGTTGGCTTCCTAGTATGTAAATAAATATCTGTTTTCACTATGCATTCTCAGATTGCCTGTCCAAAGTTGATGCAATAAATCATTCTGGCTCTTTCTATTCATGCTGCTCTCACACAGATCTTACCCATACTTCAACTTGCAGGCATTGTTTTCCATAAAGCAGAAGGCAAGCAGAAACACACATCCAGAAGGGTTTTCCTGATAACAGACCTGCAGAGCACAGCCTTAATTCTGTGACTTAACAGAATGACATAAGAAAAAGGTTGATTTTTAATCTGATTTTAGTGAAAAGGTAACAAAATAAACACAGGGAAAGTGATATTTTATTATTTATACAGTGCCATCAGACTCCGTAGCGATATGCACCTTAAGTGGGTCTAGACTATACAGTAGTACCTCAGTTTATGAATTTAATGCATTCTCTGGGACATATTGTATTGCAAAAAATGTGTAAACCAAAACGTGGTTTCCCATAGGAATGCACTAAAAAAACAATCCGTTCCGGAGGTCAGAAAAAATAAAAAATGAGCTGGCATGGAAACCAACCCACAATGCAGAACACACAGTAAAAGTCATGCAAACGACTAGGCTCAGCTCCCTACCTTTCCACCGCTTGAGAAATGCACCAAAAAAGTTCCAAAAGTCCCAGAACTGCTGTGAAAAATTTCCAGAATGGCTCAAACTCTATGCAAAAACCGCTTCAACATCTCCAACACCTTCACATTTGACGCCACATGCTACCCACAGACTCCAGCATGCACGGGGGCGGCGCTATAAACCTCCCAGGCATAATGAATCCTGAGGAAACTTGCTCCGTATTGCGAACAAAAATAATAATCATAAACCGAGGCATTTTCAATGGATTTTCATTTGTAAACTGAAAAATTATGTTAACCGAGGTACCATTGTAATTATCTTTGCTACAGGGTATGACCCTCAGTGAATCAGTACACTGATTAGGAATCCCAACAGCTGCCCTCTGACTCACCGAGTGCCAGGACCACAAGGAAGAAGTGGTCTGCACCTGCTTTGTGGTGCAGACCAGATGCTGCGTCACTACCACTAAACCCCAAATGGACTACCAGTGACCATATCCCCCCTCCCTGCAGAAAGTTAAGCAGGAAGTGTGTAAGGGACGACAAAATAAAGGGCAGCCACGGCATTCCCGCACATTTCAGACCTGTAGCAAGGACATCACACACATATTACAGTTAGCATGCACCGCACCCAAACACATTACATGCAGCCAACATAAACATTCAGCAAACACACATAATGGGATCAGTCACTCTGGGTTATCACTAAACCCTGAACTCTAAATGTTTGCAAATTAAATACAAATGAAAAAGAGGGAAACAAAAGGTTTAATTGGAGAATATTTCCTGTTTGAGACAGTTTTTCTATTCCTATTTAGTTGGACATGTTTGTGGAGTTTAAAGCCCTGGACAATTACAGGGTTATTCACTAGACAGGGGCCAGAATATTACATTAATCTGTGGTTTTTACAGTACCTTACCACTTCAAGTTCTTCACCAAAAGATTCCCTCAAAATTACAGGACTTTTTTCTTTCCATGGAAATTGTAGAGTACCACTGAATCACAAAGAATTCATTGGGGGAGGGCCCAATTCTAACAAACCGTTTTGACAGCAACATTTTCTGGTAAATGTGAAAAAGACACTTACATAAGCTACTAATGTTAAACCCTTGTGGTTAGGATGATATGAAACATTCTAACATTTTGGTGTTACCAGATTTAACCTGTTCAAAGTTGGGAGTCCCAGATATCAACTGATAACTGGAATTCCCCATTTGTCAGGCTGATTGACCAACGGTACGCAGCACTGAATATAGCCTTTTAAATGCACTGAGAATGCCACAAATGAGCAGGTTGTGTTCAGTCACTGTTTCTTGGCTGGCAGGTAATCAAAATATTCTCCTAGGGCTTGGACAGACCCTGACCGAGCCTACCAGCTTGGCCCAATAAGGATTGTGATCGGGGCTGGGCTTTGCCAGGCGCCCAGCACTGACTTTCAGCATTACAGGATTACTGATAACATCCAGTAGATAGTACTAACATAAGTTCTCTACTGTTTAAACTAAAACATCTGATGTCAGTACTGATATTAGATTTATTTTTGCAGTTAGGCTTAATTGTAGTGTTGGGGTTTGTGTAGGGTTAGTGTAAATGTTGTTTTAGGGTTTGGGACAATGTAGGTTTAATGTTTAGACAGTTATAGGACACGAAGTGGTCAGGGTGCCTATAGTGTCCCTTTAAAATTATTGATTACATGAGATCGAATGGCGCATGCAATCAAATTGAATTTGTATACAGACTATTTTACAACGTAAAATATTTTAGGTCTCACTAAAAGCAAAATATCTGTTACATTTTCATTATAATACAATACATAGAAAAGTATTATATTTGTATGCAAGAAAGCTGAAAGAAGCATTGCAGGAAGAACTGTATTATGCACCTTGAGGAAAATCAAATAGGCTGAAACGCATTGTACTATTGTGGACTCATATCCATGTCTATTTTCTGCTAACATAGCAGGGTTGTGTTTTTTTTGGGGGGGGGGGGTTTAACTGAAGTTAAATTTTCTTCATTACACCATACTGGATATTTTCTTTCTTGTGGGACACCAGAGAAGTTAGTGGACCAAGGATATAAAATATTTAATCCTGTGTGTTGGACGTGTGTGGTGTGATGGCGAGAGGATTAAATATTTTATATCCTTAGTATATTTGTATGTGTTTATCTAGTTGATGCCGAGGGAGGGGGGTTAACACCGAGAGGGAGGGGGAGGGGGGTTGATGGTGAGGGGGGTGATGTTGAGGGAGACTACATACCTTGATTGGCTCCCAGGTGGTCCGGTGGGCAGTACTTACGTGGAGCTTCAGACCCTGGATCTCGCAAGACCTGTCAGAGCATTGAAGTGGTAACCCGCGGCAACGCGCTTATTGGCCAGTTTTCACGAGACACATGGTCTGCAGCTCTGCTCACTGCGGAGCTGCAGACCGGTGTCTGCGATGGTGGCCAGGCAGACAGGAGGGGCCTCGCAACCGGCCGCACACTGAGCAAGCCGTCTGGCCCCGTCCTGGTGTCGGGTCCTGCCCTCAGGCGGTTTAGTTGGCAGAGAGGCCCCAGCCAGCACGAGGCCTTAGGTGGCCACCTAAACCGCCTATTTAGAGAGCCACCTCTGACTGGAAGTAGTTGCTTTCACACTTGTTTTTAGTGCCAATACACCTATATTTTAGCCTATTTTGTATTAAATATTATATATCCTTAATATATTTGTATGTGTTTACCAAGTTTATGATGTTACAATGTGGATGCACTGGCAGTGAAGCCAACACTTAAATTACAGGGGAGCATTGCACTGCTTAGAGCAGTTCCCAGGAAGTGCCAGTCCTAAAGGGAGAGAGGCCAGGAGAGGCCTTGTGTAGATGTTACAGAAGTGTAACACCCTCAAAGGCTGCATTACCATTGAAGGAGAGGGCAGCAGCATTGAACATCTAACAAAGCTATTAAATAATCACTAAGTTATAAGCTTGCTGCCAAAGGAGATGCTATACTTAAAGGAACACTACAGGGTCAGGTACACAAACATTCCCTTTAGTGTTAAAACACCATTTAGCCTCCTGCCCCCTCTAAATATAGCAAAATTGTATCTTTATTACAGTCAGCTGCTGCTGGCTCTGCCCTGATTTGCCTACTTGGCTGACATAATCAGAAGAGGTGTTCTGAGCCAATCACAAAGCTTTCCGATATGAAAGCATTGGATTGGTTGAGACTGTCAAGGGGGCATATAGTGGGCAGAGCCAGCACAAGCCAAACAGCCCTAGCCAATCAGCATATCCTCATAGATGCATCTCTATGAGGAAAAGTTCAGTGTCTCCATGCAGAGGGTGGAAACACCAAATGGCAGTGCTGCAGTGTCACTGCCACAGGAAGAACCTCTAGCAGCCATCTGATGATTGGCCAGTGGAGTTATCCCTGGGATGCAATGTAAACCGTGTTGACTGCAAAAATCCTGAAGGTAATTATACTCACCAGAATAAATACAATAAGCTGCATTTGTTCTGGTGACTATAGTATCCCTTTAAAATGAGCCTGTCATAACAAGTTATCAATTATCTTCAGCAAGGTTTATTGACAACTCTCAGCAAATGTTGCTAAATGTCGCATAAAAGTTGTTTTTTTCTACAATTACTAAAAAAGCACTAGTGATTCCCTTAAACAATGCATGAATTTATATCCTCACACCAAATCTGATGTCACATAAAAGATCAAAAAAATATATGGCAAGCAAATACACAATCATGTGTAAGAAAGGGAAAAATAAAAGCTTAATTATATATCAGTAAACTTTATGTAGTGCTTTGGTGCAGTCTCTGAAGCCTTCACAAAATAGACAAATTGTCAACATTGTCTTTAAAAATATAAAAATAGTACCCAACACCACTTCCTATTGCAGTCCTGCAATCATGTACATCAAGTCAAAGTCTGGCATGCGCCTCAAACCAGGATTACGTTTACGTGGCCCCCCCGTAGGTTTATTTTAAAAATTATAGTATTTAAAAAAACCTTCCACCTCTACTAAATCCCAGTCTCTCCACCTCTCTACTAAACTACAGCACCCCCTCTACCACCCTGTGCCAAATCTGATCCTCCCGCTAACACACACACATACTCACTCACACACATTCTTACACACACCCTTTTCTTATTTCGCTCTACCTTTTGGAGCCGATGTGGGGCCTTTCCCTGGGATCCAGTGCGGTCCTTCTCTCTGCTCACTCACGCGGTTTACTGATGCTGGGTGCCGGAACAGGATGTTATTACGGCGCCCGGCTTCACTACAGACTGCGCGCGTTAGTGAGCATTGAGGAGCAGGAGCACTGAGCTCCCTCGCTGGCCCTCCTCCCCGGCCAGGTAAGTGTTAGAGTAGGCACCTGAAATGTGGGGAAAGCACCGCTAAAACACAGAGCATGTACTCTCGGCTCGCAAAGATGGTCTTGTGGGCCATGAGTTTGACATGCTTTATGTACAGATACTTGGCATCCATGCTCAATTTGAATTCTCACGTTGGTCATTAACCTTAATAGTGTTAAACGGAACACAAGTTATGGTGCTTGTAATGTTTCTTTTGAAGTCACATTTTGGTGTTTTCAAACTGATGTGTATAATTCACATTTTCTGATGTACATTAAATTCCTGTTTTATCTTTGTAAATGTACACTTTGGTGCAGCACTCATTACATTAATTTGTTAGAAAAGCCAATTTCTCCCTTTTTGGGCTTAGCTAAAAACGTAAACAGACAATCTTAATTTGTGGGATTCCTAAATTTTTGACTATTACTGGGTGATCAAAGATCTTCATCTACAGAGGCAAAAACATAACACCCTCTATAATATACAGCGAGGGGAAAAGTATTTGATCGCCTGCTGATTTTAAGCTTTCTCCCACGGACAAAGAAATTATCAGTCTATAATGTTAATGGTAGTTTTATTTTAACAGTGAGACAGAATAACAACAAAAAAAAAAAAAATCCAGAAAAATGCAAGTCAAAAAAAGTTATAAATTGATTTGCATGTCAATGAGTGAAATAAGTATTTGATTCCCTATCAGCAAGATATCTGGCTCCCAGGTGGAGCCTCCTAATCTCAGCTCGTTACCTATATAAAAAAAAGACACCTGTCCACAGCAGCAATCAGATTCCAAACTCTCCACCATGGCCAAGACCAAAGAGCTGTCCAAGGATGTCAGGGACAAGATTGTAGACCTACACAAAGCTGGAATGGGCTACAAGACCATCGGCAAGCTGCTTGGTGAGAAAGTGACAACAGTTGGTGCGATTATTCGCAAATGGAAGAAACACAAAATAAGTGTCAGTCTCCCTCGGTCTGGTGCTCCATGCAAGATCTCACCTCATGGAGTTTCAATGATCATGATCCACAGTGCGGAATCAGCCCAGAACTACACTGGAGGATCTTGTTAATTATTTCAAGGCAGCTGGGACCATAGTCACCAAGAAAACAATTGGTAACACTAAGTCATGAAGGACTGAAATCCTGCAGCACCCCCTAAGGTCCCCCTGCTCAAGAAAGCACATGTACAGGCCGTCTGAAGTTTGCCAAAGAACATATGAATGATCTGTTGTGGTCAGATGAGACCAAAATCGAGCTCTTTGGCATCAACTCAACTCGCTGTGTTTGGAGGAGGAGGAATGCTGCCTATGACCCAAAGAACACCATCCCCACTGTCAAACATGGAGGTGGAAACATTATGCTTTGCCTGTGTTTTTCTGCAAAAGGGAGAGGACAACTGAACTGCATCAAAGGGATGAAGGACAGGGCCATGTACCGTCAAATCTTGGGTGAGAACCTCCTTCCCTCAGCCAGGGCATTGAAAATGGGTCGTGGGTGGGTATTCCAGCATGACAATGACCCAAATCACACAGCCAAGGCAACAAAGGAGTGGCTCAAGAAGAAAGCACGTAAAGGTCCTGGAGTGGCCTAGCCAGTCTCCAGACCTAATCCCATAGAAAATCTGTGTAGGGAGGTGAAGGATCGAGTTGCCAAACGTCAGCCTCGAAACCTTAATGACTTGGAGAGGATCTGCAAAGAGGAGTGGGACAAAATCCCTCCTGAGATGTGTGCAAACCTGGTGGCAAAGTACAAAAAACGTCTGACCTCTTATTGCCAACAAGTACTAAGTCGAAGGGGTCAAATCCTTATTTCACGCAGACATGCAAAATCAATTTATAACCTTTTTGACATGTGTTTTTCTGGATTTTCTTTTTTGTTCTCTCTCCCTGTTAAAATACACCTACCATTAACCTTCTAGACTGATCATTCCTTTGTCAGTGGGCAAAAGTTCAAGATCAAATACTTTCTCTCACTGTATGTGTTACTTCTCTTAAACAATGCAGACATACACAATTTAAATAGATCTCAAAAATTGAGAATTTAAAGGAAAATAGAATACCAGCTGTAAAAAGGATTCTCCGTAGTCTGGGGGAGGGTCACTATAGTATTAGGAATACAGCATTGAGATGATGTGGTCTGGTTGACTAGAGGTCCTTTAATACAAGTGTTTTGTGTGTATTTTTAATATGATTGCAGCAGGTAAATGTAGTGTTTCACAAAGACACATGAGCCATGCAAGGTGTGAACGAAGTAGGTGTCACCTGCCTAAATAACCTCACTGCCTCCAGAAGCATTTACAAAACACATGAACATTAAAAAATAAAATACAAATGACTGACTATTGTGGCAGCATTAAAAAAGCGACACGGTTAATGTCACAAAGTAGGCAATGCCTCAAATGACTAAGGCTGGTCATTTAAAAATAAACATGAAGAATGATTGCCAGGTAGCAAATGTGCCCTCTCACCCCTTGCTCAACTCACACAGATCAAAGCATACGACTGTTCTCGCACACACTGTGCAATATGTGCAACTAGGTCTTATTCTACTAAATCCATGTTAAATGGTCCAAAATGTGCACATATAAGAATTGGATCTGCCTATAAAGAAAATAATCCAAGTTCTTAAAGTACAGACAAGACCTTCAAATGCTACACATGAAAGCCTTGTTGGACAATCCAGAAGAAATGCAAAGATCCTAAGTATTTGTAAAACTGTAAATGTTTTTCGTGAGGGCTATGGATGTAAAGTTATTAAAATGTCAATCCGCCTGATAAATTTAAAATAAAAATGGTTGGCAAATTATGGGATTTAAAAAACAAACATTCAAATTGGAAAACAGTATAAAGGGGAAAATATCTTAAACGAACCTAAAACGTTGAGCCTGCTGAGCAAGTGGTCCTGGGTACCGTCTGTTTGGGGACTGATACAGTTGAGAAAGAATTGTGTGATTCACTTTTTGGCTTGGGTTATTTGCAAACTTAACAGTGATGGGTTCTGTTGCTCCCGGAGGCTTCTGCCCATTCAGACCTTTGATTGCTTCCTCTGCCTCAATCCTTTTGTCAAAGCGGATGAAGCCGACTCCCCTTGATACACCTATGAAAGGGAAGCAAAAAAAAATAAAAAATTTATAAAGCCTGGTCTGGCTAGTTTGGGAACCATCAGATAATAAGAACTTACTGGGACCTGATGGAAGTCTCGTTTTACTACAAATTGTAGGAAATTGGAAAACTAGAAAAAAAACTGGGATGGCAAAGTAAAATCCTATCAAGTCTGCCTTCAATTTTAATTTATCAGATAATTTGGATTTATCAGGGTGAGTTTAAAAAAGGGGGTAACCTATATAAAAGACCTAATGGAAGGCAGTGAACTAAAGCCATTAACAACCCTAGAGACAATATAGGCTAAATCAGAACAAGACAAATATTTGAGAGTTAAAAGTATCCTTGGTAAATATTTGGACAAAACAGAGAATGATGGACCCATTTGATTGCTGAATACTGTGTCCCAGCAGCTGAATTACAAAAGAAAAGAAAAACAAATTTCCGTCTGTTGAAGATGCTAATGCTTGACCATACCCTCTTGGCAATTAGAAAATGGGAACAAGAGCTACATTGCTCCATCCTGCAAACAGAATGGAATCATTAATTGAAACCAACATACAGAATGATCAACTGCTTAAACCTGAATTACATTACAAGTCATGTGCAATTCCTATCGCCCGACGTCTGGTACAGGCAGTTCTGGGCACCGAGCAGATTGTTATTTTTTGCTTTTAGCCCTGCTTCGGGGTAGACCGAGGACCCGACATCATAAGGGGGCCCTGTGTGCCGCCGGTGCGAGGTCCCTCTTGTCAACCCATGGAGAGAGCCAGCACAGTCTGCAGCTCCGCTGGGTATGAGCAGCAGACTGAGCTTTATCTCGCGATATTTGACCAATCCGAGCGTTGCTGCGGGTTACCACAGCAACGCTCTGACTTCTGGAGCTGGCTAGATACAGCACAATCTGCAGCTCACCCCCGGCAGGAACAGCAGACTGGAGAGACAGACCACGAGGAGCCAGGACACTGAACCATGAAAAAAAAAAAAAAAAAAAAAGTATTTCTAACACCCCTCACACGCTCTGCCACCTGTCACCCCACACTATGTGCCCTACACTCCTATCCCACCCCACACTATGTGCCTACACTCTACATACCTTACAAACATCTGTATCCCACACTATAGTGTGTTCTCTACATCCATATCCCGCACAACACCATGTTCCATACACACACTGCATAACCTACACACTACAGCCCTATCCCACACCACATCTCTATACCGCACCAAATCATTCCATAAATACTACATAACCTACACAAACTCCCACCACATCCTTATCCCACCTCACCCTATGTTCCTCACACACACTGCATAACCTACACACTACATAGTTATTTATTAAAAGCTTTTTAATGAGGCACTCTAGGCACCAGAGACGCTACAGTTTAATGTAGTGGTTTTGGAACAAAGATTTACCCTGTAGGCTCAGCAGTGCAAGCACCACCTTTTCTGTAACCAAGCATGTCAATGGATATAAATGGCCTCATGAGGTTGCCTCAGTTAATTATGGTTCTATTTTTTGATAAAGTAAGCTACAATTCTCATTTGGAAATGATTCTGTTTAAGTTTCTTAACTACTTGCATTTGTCAATTGCATTGAAGTATTGTTCGGTCTGTCTCCTAAATTACTATCAATAAAAACCTTATTTAAATATGGTTTTGATTAAAAAAAATAAAAATAATATGTATCAGGACAAGTAGATTGTCATGGCAGACAATCTACGCTTTAGTCCCTGGACAAGTTTTTTTTATTTTAACACCCCTGTAAGTTAATGAATAGGTTGCACTTAGTTCCTGTTAGCATTGCCATGTACTCAAATAGCACAAATAAATGCTGGAGGTGTAATACAATGGGGGGGAATCCGACGCGTATACGGTGGGGTTGTCCTCTTATGATCAATCTGGCATATAGTAGAATTCTTCTAAAACTGGCTAGGCCGGAATTTTTATTTCACCCCAATTAGAATCCTTCTCCATATGTCCTTCAATGGTTTGAATCATCTGGAGACAAAAGACTTCTTAAATCTGGTGATGGCAGTTCAACTGCATACAGCCAGGAATTCAAAATCTCCCAATACAATTAACTGGATAACCGTTGAAGATTTATTTTCAAATGTAAAATGGTAAAAGGCTGTAGCAGAGCTCCAATACCTAGCATAGGTATCTCTGCTATTCCTTCCTCGAAGCTGAAAGAAGCCGTGTAATAATCCAAGACACTTTCGCCCCAGCAACTAGACGACACAGTTCTGGTAATCAACTGATTTTATTGTGGCGCCACACTGCTTTTATGCAAAGACCCGTATATGGGGGGTGTATATAAAAAATACAGGGCTTTTCATCCCAGGATTCTCTGTGCCTGAGAGATAATTGCATGAGAAAAAGCTAGAACTCATTTATCTCACAGGTACAGAAAAATGTACAATATTCTAAATCACCCCAAAAATATACTTTAACTTAAGAACCCCACGAAAGTCATATCACCGAATAGCTTGGATCTGAGCGCACACTTTGCTGAAATCTCTCTCAGATCCCTTCATTGGTTCGTAACCATTTGAATTAATTTTTGAGTGGTCGGCCACAAGGGGATGCCCCATAACAGTTCCTGAGAAAACAAAGCAACGATCGGTCATCTTGTGGGGGTTCTTGCACCAACACCAATTAATCTATCTCCCGGATGTTAGGGAGTGAATGCTCCCCCCCTGTTTGGTAGTTCATGCCTTCCGAACGCTGTACCGCTGCCCATTCAACTTCCCAAACAGAACAAGTTTCCCAAATGTTTGCGGGGTCGCATATCCAAAAACAGTTTCACGCTGCCTGCATTCGGGAGACAAAATAGCAGACAATTGTTTGAACATGTGCGCTCAGTTATACGAAAAAAAAATTCTGGTTAGCAGTCAGGGGTGGTCAGTGATTAACCCCTTCCCGACCAAAGACGTAACTTTTCTGTCAAGCTTGTCCTTGCGTTGTGGCCCCCTGATGGAAAATGTCCATCATTTACTAAAAAGTTATCCCCAGATCGCCGCGATTGCAGGGTTAACGCTCATCCAGTCTGCTTTGGCATTCGAGGCAGACTGGGAGCACCCAATCGCGCTGTACCTGCAGCAGTGATCGCTCTGACAGGCTGTCAGAGCGAGCACATGTGCTGCAGGGACTCACGATCCGCCTCCCTGCTCTTCTGTGCCCGAGGATTAACTTATTTTTTTTTAACCCTCAAGGGTTCAATTTAATTAATTTAAATATTTTAAAATGATCCATTTTGCTAGCTGGGCTGGGTGAGAGTTATGGGAAAGAGGGGAATTTACTGTTAGAGCCGCTTACTGCTAGTTAGGGGTTAACTGTAAAAAAAGTTTATAAAATTTTTTAAAAGTGTAAAAAGTTAAGAAAGTTAAAATTTAATAAGTAAAAAAGTTTTAAAAATTAGTTTTAAAAAGTAAAAAAAAGTACATTAAAAAAAATGCTCATTACCACTACACCTGTAACATACGAGCGAAAAAATTATCCCAAGCTAAGGTTCAAAATATGCCTTTTGAATTACCCCAGGGTGTATTCTTTAATATATATTATGTGTTTGTGGGGAAGTTTGAATAACCAGCCAGCTAAACTACTCCAAAATGTAACATGGAACCATAGGCGTGCACACGGGGTGTGCCGGTTGTGCCTGGGCACACCCTAATCCCCGCGGCACGCCTATGTGTATTGAGACCGGCAGGGGAGATCTCAGGATCTCCCCTGTCGGCTCATGCAGAGCCGGCGCTATCCGAGTGCCGGCTCTGCTCTCAGCCTCCCTCCCCACTGACCCACATGCAGGGAGGGAGGCAGGAGAGGACCCGGCGGAGCTATTGCCGGCAGCTCCGCCGGGTTCCTCTCGCGAGCCACAGGGGGCTAGAGTTCACTCTCCACTGGACCACCAGGGAAAGCAGCAGCACGATCCCCCCTCCCTACAAAAGGTAAGAAGGGAGGGAGGATAGCAATTAATATACCCCCACAATCACAGCACACATACATACAACACCCACAGGCATACAGCACCCACACACAGACAGCACACTAACAGCACCCTCACACACAGTACATTAACAGCACCCTCACACACAGTACATTAACAGCACCCTCACACACAGTACATTAACAGCACCCTCACACACATCACACTAACAGCACCTTCACACAGCACACAGCAGTGTGTGTATACACATATATACATACACATACACACACACACACACACACACATATATATATACATACATACATACATGCGGCGTGTGCTTGTGCTTTAGGGTGCACACCCTAATGCAATAGGCTGCGCACGCCTATGCATGGAACAGCGTAAAACTACAAAGTTAGAAGAAAAAAAAAAAAACTGAATGGCTACGTCTCAAATGTGCCCCTTCAACATCCACATATACTTGGCAAAAGTACATATGGGGGTATTGTATATATACCCCCATATGTACTTTTGCCAATATTACACAGTCGTAGCACACAAGGTTTGCAAAATATACTGTGCAAACTCAATTTGTCAAAAAGGTAGAAAAAAAATAATTCTTATTACCACTACACTTGGTACAAGCTGACTGAAAAATTATCCCACGCTAAGGTTCAAAATATGCTTTTTGAAGTAACCTGTGAAGTCTTTAAGAAATGGTATGCCTTTATGGGGTAGTTGGAATATGTAGCCTGCTCAAGTGCTCCAAAGTGTGAGACAGACGCATCAAAACCCTCCATGAAAATTCACTTTAAAACCTGAACTTGTCACTTCACTTTTACAGCACTAAATTCACAAAATAGTGTTTAGGTCATACATTTGGCATATTGTTTTACTCAGAATATGTAACTGAGCATAATATGGGTTTTTTATGACAGTGGTACATATCAAGTCTAAGAAATACTCAGCAAAAAGGCAACATATTTGTACATATGCATTTATCCCCCCCTCACCACGAACAATGACAAATTGGTGAAAAAAAATAAAATTGATTTATACACCATATAAAATACCCTGGGGTGTCTGCTTTATCAAATGAAAGCCCTTTGCCGGGTTATTTGATCAGTCACACTGCTATAATACCATAAAATGAGACATAGGCCCGTCAAATCCATCTATGAAAATTCTAACTATAGAAACTGAAATAGCCTTGCCTATTGTATAGCATTGTAGCTTCACAGAATAGTGCCAAAGGCATACAATGGGGGTATTGTTATACTAGGCAGATGTAGCACAATATGGGGTTCTGTGCAGGAGTAGCACACACCAGCTTTACGAAATACACATTACAAAAACCTTGTTATATGTGTATATGCCAAAATAGAGAAAAAACACAATTTTACTCCAATATTTAGCAGAGATTGGCGATGAAATTGTTACGTAAAAAGTATTAAAACTAACCGTAGGTAAATAGCCTGTGAGGTCTACTTTATATCAATATATACATTTGTGTGGCAATTGTTTTCTGTGGTGACTACTAAACCTACAAGACAAACATACCAACTTTTAGCCCTTGTATTTTGTGACCTGTAACTTTCAAAATAAGATGAAATCCTATACATATTATGTACTCTATAAATCAAGACAAATAAAAAAAAATTGAATTCCTTTGTCTAAGCTGGACATATTATGCACACGCTATAATTGCCAAAAATGTGAAAAAAAAAGTTTTCATTTTTTTGATAATGAGAATTAAAGCCCAGTTTGCCCCTCAAAAAAAAAAACAACCAGTATATAATGTGTTGCTGCAATAAATGACAGATGCAAATTGCATTTGAAAACAAACAGCAAAAAAGGCTTGTATCCTTAAGGGTAAGACAAGCTTTGGAAGCCGTGTAATTAAGGGGTTAAAATGTGCATACAAGGGGACCACAGAGTTGGTTCGGTAAACACACTGGGATGTACGGACAGCCGAACACAAGGGAATAAAAGTGTAGCTAGAGCATCCATTGCACTGCAGAGGCTTTGGGCAATATTCAAAGTCAAAGAACTTAGCTTATTATTATTTTTGGAATAAAGATCTAGAAGAGGACAGTCAATAAGTTTTATTAATTTATGAAAAAGCTAAATGGTAAACAACCAAATTAAAGAAAAAAAAAACTTAAAACCAAGGTACTAAACGAATTGGAAAACATGAATTTATTTAATTGATACACCCCATGCAAAGTGAAAGCCAATTGAAAAACCTCCCCAACAACAAGTCCTAAGTTTTGTATTGTAATGTACTCCAATGCATTTTTTTGCGTAATTTTTCTAAATAAAAAAATAATTTTAAAAGTGCCAATTTCTATTGAAGTCTGCACTTAGGCAAAACAACTTGGTTAAGACTATACAGGAGATTCTACTGACTCTTGAGCAGGTAGATACTTCAATAGGAATTAATTTCATACCAGACAAATAAAGTCTTTACTTGGCTGAAAGCTTTTCCCATATTGGACTTTGTAAAATGCCCAACCCAGCCGAGTCCCCATCTTCGAAAGTAAATGTATGCATCAGAACCTGTGTTACTTCAACTACCCTTACAAAGGACAGGAAAGATAGGCTACTAGCTTGTTGTCAATTGGCTTTACCAATTAACCTACCAAGAGTCATTTTAAAAATTTATTTATTTTTCATTTTGGGGAAAGAGGGGGGCAAACCACTTTTCACACCTTTTGCTGTGTTTCACCATGTACTTCAGAATCCAGTCATATTAAAAGTGGTGGAATGTTTAGGTGTTTGTTTTACCACGTAGATGAATAACATTTGCCAAATAAATTTGCTTTCATTGCTCTATACCATACAGTGTAATCTGAAGGTGTGAGCATGCTCCCTTGATCCCTGGCTGGGACACTTAATCAAAATGAATATTCTCCTGAGACTCCTGTTGCTCCTGCAAACCACCCCATTAGCATCTTGGGAGCTTTTTATGGACCTCATTATATCAGTCATACATGTGGACACATCAAAAGGAGATGTAGACCACCTGTCACTCATTACGAATTACAGGGAAACCCATCTACTTCACAATCAATTGGCAGGAGTTTCAGCCCAGCAAACAGAAATAGTCCCTCTCTCAAAATTGAGACCATGGATCCAGCCTTGCTAGGGATGCTTGTCTGCACCCACTTGTGTGAGATAACCTTTATACTTTGGTTGTTGTCCATTTTCATTCTTCTCTTACCATGATGCTTAATCCTCTCCCACTGGCCTTGAACAACCAAGCTTTTCAAGAGGGGGCTTTCCTCATTTGGGAAGTACCTCATCCTATTCCCACTCCAATGTTTTTCTCATTAGACTAGCTGAAGTGTGAATCTGCTCTCAAAGGCCAAGTTGACCCCAACAGTCGTGTAACTGGCTACTACATTAAATTAGATTTTATGCGAAAACAAATGAAAACAAATTAGAGAGAATATATTAAGCTGGAGTAGTGGGCATGGACCCTAATTAGGATACAAGAAATAAAAAAATAAAAAAAAAAATAAAAAAACTAAAGAAATATCCAGCCAAGTATGATACGAGTCTAAAGTATAACCTTTATTATAAATCTCAAGAAATATCCATAGAACGCTTAAAACTAGAATCAAAATTAAATTAAAAGTTTCAAACCAATATTAGCCTTAGGATAAAGATATCAGAAAATAAACTAATTCTGATATCTACAGTTCACCCAAAATGTCAGAGTTGTATCCATACTGGTTTTAATATAGACACACACACACAAATATGACATCATAAATAAATAGAAAATGTATCCAGTATATAAACTACACAATTTAGAGGTATGATGCAAATTGACCAGTTATTGACTTGTTGCAAACGACATGGGGGTTGTAAATAATCACCAAAAACTATTGCAGCTTTTCGTTATTACCAAGAGATCTATCCAGTGTCTTCGATAGCAACTGTGCCAATTCCCCCTTGCCCGATTATGACTGTACCCTAAGACAAGTAGAACTTTCAAAAGTAGAAAGTCGAAATGATAAATCAAAATAGACAAAATGATGGTAAAAACAGATAATCTCATCAACATAACATCCTATAACCGCAATACATTTTTCCGTCACTAATTGTTTTTATTGCTACATGAACAGCCCTGACATGGTTTTCTTTGCAGGGTTAGCCTGCCTTTGGGCGAAGTCATAATGACAGCCACGAGTGGAGCTTCTGCAAAATAGAGTAAAACGCCACTATTTCAAGCAATCAAATGGTCACTCACACATCATTTGATTGGTGCAGTGTTTTGCCACGCATGTGCACTAGCCTCCCAATGGTCTCCAATAAGAAAGTACTGGAATGGTTGATATCAACGATCTTGATATAAGCCAGGGCTGTCCAACCTACAGTCCCCCCAGATGTTGCTGAAATACTACTCCCATGATTCTTTCAATGAAAGAGTCAGAATTATGGGAGTAGTAGTTTAGCAGCAATTATGCCTAACATTGAGCCTCTGAGGGAGTCCTCAAGTGATGGTGCCCCTCCACCACCTACAAGAGCCCAATGCCAGATGGAGACTGGGTGCTCCCAAACCGGACGTCACTAGAAATACCCCTATTTACGGCAACCCCTGGCATCACTGCTATGGTGGATGCTTGGGAGCCAATTAAATATTTTGATCTGTTCATGTCAGAAGACCTTTGTCAGCTAATGGTTGAGAAAACCAATATCTGACTGCGAATCCGGGGTCACATTACAGTCAGCAAAATATGTGGCACCACATGGAATCTTGCAGAAATGCACACATTTTGGGCCCCAATTCATTATGGGTATCGTCAATTAGCCAAGTATCAGGTCCTACTGGTACAAGCACCCCATCCTGGCTACCCCTCTTTTCCCAAGGGTTATGAAGAGGGATCATTATGAGCAGCTGCTGTGTTTCCTCCACTTCAACGAGAACGCACTGTGCCCCCAAAGAAACGACCCATTGTTTGACAGGCTCTACAAAATTCGGTCCCTACTCCAAGTCCTGTCAGACAAATTCTCCCAAAATTATGTCCCTGGAGAAAATATTTGTTTAGATGAGTCCCTAATGAAGTTTAAGGGTAGATTACTTTTTAAGCAGTATATCCCTTCTAAATGGTCCGGATACGGTGTCAAATTTTACAAACTGTGCAAATCCAAATCTGGATATACATGGGCGTTTTGTAGTTATCAAGGGAAGGATAGCCATCTTGACCAGGATGCCCTGATTCTGTGGGTACAAGTGGCAATATAGTATGGGACCTAATCCTTCCCTTGTTAAATAAGGCTATGGGTTGACACCTATTATTCAAGCATAGAGTTATTTAAAACTTTATTTTGCTTTGAAACCCTAGCCTGTGGCACAGTGCGTAAGAATCGCGGAGGTTTCCCCCAGACCCTGGCAAGAGGCAAACGCCAGGATGAATTGCTTGCCCTTCGCTTCACCGATAGGAAGTATTCATGCTGTCTACAATGCACGACAAAACTTCGGTGCCAGTGTCGGAGAGGTGGAACTGAGCTGCTAGAGAAGTCGAAGTGCATTGTAGACTACAGCAAGTTTATGGAGGGAGTAGACTTGGCTGACCAATGCATACAGCCCTCTCTGACAAACCGAAAGAGTAGGACCTGGTGGAAGAAAATTGCAATCTACGTAACCCAGATTGCCATTTTCAACTCCTATGTGCTTTATAAAATCGGTAGACCATACCCATTTCTAGAGTTTATGGTCCAAATTTTGTCTCAAATTGTATTTGCCCAAGCCCCCAATCCTAACCCTCCTTTGGAATCTGAAGATGTCCAAAGACTTTTCCGCAAACATTTACCTTCCTGAATCCTCCCCACACCCTGTAAAAGGTCACCCCAACAAAAATGCTGTGTTTGCTGGAAAAGAGGAGTCCGAAAGAACTCCAGTTATTATTGCCACTCCTGTCCATCCCTACCCACCCTCTGCATAACAGACGGTTTCAAAGTTTACCATACAGAGCTGAACTACTAAATCACTCTGTATGAGACTTTGGCAGTTTGTTCGGCTTGTCCTGACTACGCTTTGTGAGCTGCCTGTACCGACCCATTGGCTTGTTTTACCGACTTCCTTGACTTCTGGATTCCCCTGACCTTGGCCTGTCCCTGTTTACGCTAACCATTCTAAAGTGGCTACACCAAATAACTCAAAATACTACATTTGTAGTACTTGTTAAAACAGGACTTTACAAAGTAAAACTAATCACAGGGTTAATACGGTGATTAGCACTGAAAGTGTTAATAAAAATCGCTTTAAAAAAAAAAATAGTTTTTCACACAGTAACTGTGTTAAATCAAATATCTCTCTCGCCCTCACCTTGAGGACAAGGTATACGTGGGGGCACTGTTCTATTTGTGGAAAACCTGCAAAAATTGTAAATGGGGTTACTGTTATATTCAGGAGACAATTTTAAATAAAAATACTGATCTTTTATTGCACTTACCAATAACAAGATTATGAAATATCTTGTGAAAATGGAACGTGTAAAAAAAAAAACAAAAAAAAAAACCACAAATAAATGTATAAATCACTACATGGGCACTGCATGTCTGTTAAAGTGGCTAGACCAAACAACTCAAATTATACCATTTGGAATACCCTGGGCTGCCTGCTTTTAAAAATACTATGCCATCATGGATTTAATTCTCTCTCCTGGGTTGCCATACTTTCTCAAAAGTGACACATTTTCAAACTTACAAGCTGAAAAGTGAATCTAATATTTGGCCCTGTGAGTTACCGAAACAATTTGAAATAATGGTACGTGGGGGTACGGTTATAATCGTGAAACAATGTGTAATCAAAATACAGAGGCTCTATTGCAGTAACCCATATCAGGAATATGAAATATCCTGTGGAAATTGAGTTAATGTGTTTGCAAAAGCACAAAAAAATATAACCGCTACATGGGCCCTGCATTTCTGATAAACTGGTTAGGCCAAACATAATACACACCATTTAGAATTCTCTGGGTTGCCTACTTTTGAAAATGGTATGCCATAATAGTGGAAATGTTATTACCCTGGCTGCCATACACTCTCAAAGGTGACATTGGCCCAGAAATTCACTTTGCCAAATTTCAGTGTGTAAAAACAAATGGATAAGACTTATATCAGATCCTATAACTTTCCAAAACCCCATAAAACTTACACGTAGGGGGCATCATTGCACACATGAGACATCACTGACCAGAAATGTTTGTTTTTCAGAGCAGTGAAATGTATAAGAACGATAATATCACTGAAAGTACAGTTTTTATGTGAAAAATGCAAAAAAAAAAATCTGAACACCAACTTTGGCTAGTGTTTGTGATTAAGTGGCTATTACAAAGGACTGGACATAACCCATTTTGAATAGCCTGGGATGTATACTTTTCCAAATGGTATGCCATGATGGGGGTAAATTTCGTTTCTGGGCTGCCATACGGTATCAGATGCAACATAGGCCCAGAAAACCAATCTAAAAACATTCTATGTTTAAATAGAATTAATGGACAAGCCATATATTGGACCCTGCAACTTTTGAAACACCTAATAAAACCTATACATGGGGGGTACTGTTTTACTCATGAGACATTGCTGAATACAAATGTGTGTTTTATTGCAGTAAAAGTGAACAGTATTATGACACCGTAAAAATGCCACGCAGAACTTGAAAAATAACCAAACATTTTTCAAAGTTTTTTGGATTTTTCAGAAAAAAGTTCGTTCCATTTATAAAAAATTGATATGAAATGAAAGCTCTGATTCTCCTGAACAAAATTGTATATATTAAGTATGGGTGTACCTAATATGAAAGAGGTAAATTATTGCTGAACAGACATAGACAAATTCTGTGGTTTGTTTACTTTTAAAAATACTATGCCATCATGGGTTTAATTTGGCTCAGTCCTTAAGGGGTTAAGTGAATATATTTGTTTGGCGAAAGATTTGTCCACATAGAACCATCTTTCTATTTGTTTTTCTTTTTAAGCAGATTGAACCCCCTTATGTAAGATGTCCTGAAAAGCATGGGCTTTCAAGAATTTGGGGTGCATTGAAACATCCTAACATCCTGGCAATCTTGTCAATTCCTTAGCAGCCATTCTGTTGTGATCAGAGTCAAGGGATCAGGTATATAATGTCAAATCCCATAATTTATGTTATGAAGTGATAAACAGGCTTTAAGTGACATGTCCACAAGATGTAATACATGAGAATAGACAGATGTATAATACCACATTGGTGCGAAGTCTGCATTTTTTTGTAAGGGTAGGAATTAAACTCAAATGCTCACTGCAAATTTTAACTAGAGGAGTCATGATAAAGCGTGACATATGCACTGGCATTAATGCTTAAACAATAAAAAATTCTGAAAGCCAGGCACGCTCAATGCCAAAGGGGAAATATATTCTGATCAGACTAGGCACTTGAATACATTGGGCAGAAATAAAAAATTGAAAGGCAATATAATCATGTAAAAGGCAATATAATCATGAAGAGTTCAGGCTGGGTATTGAGTGATAATTGAATTAAGCATGCTGTGCTCACAGGAGACTGCCTTTGAGTGGGATCAGGCTGGTAAAGAGACTGCTTAAGGATTTAGGCAGGTTAAATTACACATAAGACAGTTGATTTAATTCCACTGGGCACTGATTACTACGAAAAAGTTAAGTAGAGAGAAGGACAGAAAACCCTGTATTAAAGACATAATGGTGACTTGAATGAAACAGTATCCCTGCTCTGTAATGCATCTGCAGTTCATTAGACACAGACAGGCCACAATCGAGAGAACAGCTACTCGCCAGGACTGTGGTCCTATCGCTTCCTCTCTGGACCGTGCCGATTCTGCTGAATGTCAAGCTGCATTGATTAGATCGCCTTTCCATTTGGTCGCGTAACTTAGTCTCCGGGGCTTATAGTGTCTTGTGCCCCATCCTTAGTCTCCGGCATACAGGGTCTTGTGCCGCCAGGGTCCCCCTGACTCTGGTGCCTTTATGGGTATATGGTCGGCAGCCCAGGCGTTGCTCAAGGCATGCCCCCACCCTAGAAGAGGAACGGGTGATGTGATGAAGTGTTCTAGTCGGTGTAGCAAAAAGGGTAAGTACCTTGGTCCGGTTGCTGATCTGATTTCAGAATGCATGGCAGATAGCATGGAACACGGCATCAAATGAGTCTCTCCCCAAGGCCTACTCTGCAAGGCTGAAACTGACGCGAAGGCCATCCTGGTCGCATCATGCAGTTCCTTAGGGATCTGTTGTGTAGGGTCTCACCTCTGAAACTGTGTGCTCAAGTGGGGACTGGGATATCCACCACTGGTCTAAAGGGGGCGCCTTCAGAGCAGGGAGATCGGCCGCCTCTCCCAGCCATCAGGTATACCACTGGGACTGATTAGGTATGGTGTCCACTGCGTAGTTCAGAACAGGCTTAAACAATCACCCATGACCTTAGTACACCTTCCAGGTCATTTCAAACAGTTAGATGCAGCTTAAAGTCATTTTTGTTCACAGATGCCGGAGTAGCTAGCAAACACGTCCAGCCATCTTAATTTGTGTCAAGGTCTGTGACATTCTATTCTACCTCTCGCTTCCCTCACTTATCTGAGGCGAGTGGAGAAAGGTCATTGCGGGCTGTGTTCCAAATAGTGTTTGAAAAAAAAAAAAAAAAGACATAGCAACCCTGACCCTTTTTTCACCCCACTTTATTGTATGTATATTTAACCCCTTAAGGACACATGACGCGTGACATGTCATGATTCCCTTTTATTCCAGAAGTTTGGTCCTTAAGGGGTTAAATGGGTGAACTCAAAAGTTTTTTTATAAAAAGAGTTTTATTTGAGTCAGTGAATTATACACATTAACGCTAGATGTAATTCACAAACTTGAATAAAGCAGTTTACAATGACCTGCGAGTGCACCCTTTTTCTACACGATTACTGCAAAATCCCCTTTTCAACTTTGACAGTTGACTTTACAGCAGTATGGCAGCTCAGGAAGGAATAAATTACCTCCATGATAGCATATTTTTAAAAATAAGCAACCCAGGGTATTCTATATCATAAGTACAAATAGCATATTTTGAGTTATTTGGCCTAACCACTTTATAATTGCTGAGCATAACAATCAAGGACAGGCAGAGGTCAAGGCATCCAGAGATAAGAATAACCAGTATAACAAGCCAATAAATTGGTACAGGCCCTGAAATATCCCATTTTGGCAATCCCTGGTATCACGACCAGAGTTATTTGTGAGGCAGAAAATTATTTTAATCTGTTTAAGACTGATGCCATGTTTGAGCTTATGGCTGTGAAAACTATTTTGAATGCCTGCAAATATCTCACTGCTAATCCTGAATTCTCTCTACAGCAGGAAGAATATGTGGCACTCCACTGATCATGTTGAAATGAGGTGGTATAGGCACTGAGAAAACTGAAAAGAAGAATATAGGTATATTCCCATACACTTAACCCAAAAAATGGGATAGTGACAGGTCTAACCCAATGTCTTAAGTACCGCAGAGTGACTCCAGGGGTCTCAAGGGGCTTAACCCCAATGTATATAAAGTACAAAACCCAAAAAGTAGATGCCGCTAGTCTCAGTGCATACAAAGCTCCGAGATCAGCTGCATCCCCTGGATATATGTATAGTAGTATAGTTATTACTGTATATTGGCATACAAAATATATAATCTTATATTATTGAGGCCTAAACATAATAAATAAACCAAAGTATATACAAGTGATACATATGCTAATATGCAAGCCAGAAATAGACACCAGGTAGGGAAACAATCCAAATCCGTATAAAGGTATGGTACCAATCGTAAATTTCAGCTTTATTAACAGGTGTATAAGCTACATACGAGGGGATCCATCCCAAAACAATTCCCTAACACTGGGCTATCTCCAGATTAACTCTTAATACTGCTTTGCCTTATCTTCTAGATGTATGTAGTAGTGCACTCAGGACTTCAGAGGGTGGCATGAATGCCGCCCTCAGAAGTATATGTGGCGAAGCCACACATGCGCACACGGTAGCAATGACGCTTCCAAATGGAAGCGTCTGATTGCTCCCTGCTCGCGCCCGCCTATTTCGTCATTTTGACGAAATAGGGGGCATGGCTTCACAAGGCTCCCGGCGCTGGAACCAGGTGAGTAAGACTTTAAGACTATGTCCTCTTGTTGTGGTAGTTTTTCTTCTTTTAAATATATAGTCTCCTGCGTTATGGTGTTGATTCCCTTTATGTATTTAAATGTTTCCATCATATCTCCAGTCTTTTCTTTCCTTCAAGCTATACATGTTAAAACCACGGTAGTGCCAGGAAAGTGGATTGAGCACTATGACTTATTTGACTTATTGATTTTCACTTATTTTTCCTTTGCTTCTATGCCTGTCTAGTTAGATTACCAGGGAGAGAGGCTTTTAATTTACCCTGTCAGTGTTCTAGATACGGACTTTCTCTCCCTATACTATGGACAATACTCTCTTTCTAGCTCTGTCTGCAATTTAACTCTATATATGCTGATTTAAGACAGTGTTTGGGACTGTGCCTAGATCAATACTGCACTTTATTCAGCCACTTACCTTTCTCCAGCGCTGGGTTTTCCTCAATGCTGGGGAACTCTTCTCCCTCTGCCGACATCAGCTCCGAATGCGCATGCACGGCAAGCGCGCGCATTTAAACAGCCCATAGGAAAGCATTACTCAATCCAGCGTCTTCTCACTGATTTTCAGTGATAAATCGCAGAAGCGCCTCTAGTGGCGGTCAGTGAGACAGCCACTAGAGGCTGGATTAACCCTCAGTGAAACATAGTTTCTCTCCCTTTTTTCCTGCTTTACACACTGCTTTAACTTTCTGCCCAATTTAGATTTTTTTGGTCTGGTTTTATAAAGTAAAAAAATGTGAGGAATTATCTCTAATCTACAAACTGATATTTACACAAAAAAATTGCTTTAATATATTATATCAATTATATTATATAAGATTATATCTTAACTATCCTTTTTAAATATTACCACACCTGTCTTATCTTTCCCAGTGACCACTGTTTTGTTTCAAATTAGTGGTTTATATAACACCATAGTTTATATTTAAAAGAAAAAAAGAGAAAAAGTTTGTTATGGTGTTTGGAATGTTCCTTTAGGAGCTAAACTCCAATTAACAGTCAAAGTGTACATACCATTTCACAGAAAGCAAAATGGCATATCCATTAACCAAGGGCTCCACAAATCCCAGGCGCCAGGTCGCTATTTTGCCCTGGCGCCTGGGATTTGAAGCCCTTTCATTAAAGGCAGGATGGGGGAACAATGCAACCGGCCGGTCGCCCTGGGGATTGTGCAGGCGGCCGCCCTGGAACAGCATGTGAGGGAGCAATAATCTACCTGCAGCTCCTCTCCCACTCCTGATGAGAGAGCTGCCCCCCTGGACCCCATCGTGTGTCAGAGCGTGTTTTTCTGTGTCTGTTTAAGTACCTGCACCCCGCCGATCACGAGAGGGGTCTACTTACCTTCTTTCCCACGCAGTGCCAGTTTTCCGCGGCTTGTCCTGCCTTCATGGCTGAGATAATCTTTAAGATCTCAGCTAAACCAATGCTTTCTTATAGAAAAGCATTGGGAGGATATTTCGCGTGGCGTTCTATGTGGGTAAGATTCAGCACCTCCATGCAGACATTGTGGCTGTCTGAGTGACTGTCACTAGAGGTGTTAGGCAGCAATGTAAACACTGTCTTTTCTCTGAAAAGGCAGTGTTTACACTGAAAAGGCTACAGGCAACAGAACAACTACATTAAAGAACCACTATAGGCACCCAGACCCCTTCAGCTTACTGAAGTGGTCTGGGTGCCAGATCCAGCTAGGATTAACCCTTTTTTCTATAAACATAGCAGTTTCAGAGAAACTTCTATGTTTATGAATGGGTTAAGCCTTCCCCTATTTCCTCTAGCGGCTGTCTCATTGACCGCCGCTAGAGGGCTTCCGCGCTTCTCACTGTGATTTTCACAGTGAGAAGACACCAGCGTCCATAGGAAAGCATTGAGAATGCTTTCCTATGGACTGGTTGAATGCGCGTGCGGCTCCTGCCGCGCATGCGCATTCAGCCGAAGAGGCGGCGGCGGAGGAGGGTCCCCCGCCCAGCGCTGGAGAAAGAGGTAAGTTTAACCCCTTCCACCCCCTAGAGCCCGGCGGGAGGGGGACCCTGAGGGTGGGGGCACACTCAGGGCACTATAGTGGTCCTTTAAGCTGAAGTGGTTTTCATGACTATAGTTTTTCTTTAAGAATTGCATATTTCTTGTAAATTAAACTTCGCTAGTTTAAAAACACTGGAATCTAGGAGCCAGTTAAATTTGTCAAGCCCTGTGTTAACCACCTAGAAATCGGCACTGATCTGTGTAATATTTAATTGTAAACGTTTTATTTCACACACAAAAAAAAAGTCTATTTTATTCAATTAAAAGATGTACCAAAATAAATGTTTCAAAATGCCCACATCAGGAGTCTAGGATATCTCTGATACACTATTCCACCCAACACATCTAGTGTCCCAATATGGGACTCCTTGCGGTACATTGGGGGGGTGGGGGAGGGTTCTCTGGCGTTTTGTACAAACTGAGCTCGTTGCCTTCAGCTACTGCAAGAGTGCTTCAAACCTGGAATCAGGCATCCTCTGGGGCAAGGCCTACCCACTGTATCACAACAAGAACCTTTGTGACTTGCACCACCCCTTCCCACATTCATACTATCGAGTGTTGTGTATTACACAGAGGAAGAGAGAAAATCTACAGTAAATCTAGTTTTCATAACCAGCGTTGAAAATATGGAAGCCCAGGAATTAAACACTCTTCAGTCAGAGTTTTCCATTCTCACATTGGCTTGTTGAAGCAATATGACCTTAAAGACCTGTCAAATGCTTTAGGTATCTTTGGACCAGTTTTTAATAAAACAACCTCAATATCTGTCTTACCATCAATTACAGACTGGGCCTGTGTCTAATTTGTGCCTCTAAGAGCCAGCTGTGCATTTCTGCATAAAATTTTACTTTCCACAAAAATAGGATTGTTTATAAGCATTTTAGAAGGAGCAAGGGGACTACTTTCACACAGCAGCTTGGAAAGGATTATAGCAGCTGTAAATTTATTACAAGCCATGAAAGCTTTCAAACCTGCACCTTCAGGGTGGAAATGACTCAGACTAGCACTACATTGAACAATCTATTTTTGAACATGCATATTTATGAACAATTCCAGCAGAAAATTGCATTTTCTGGTCCACATATCACCACCTTTGATATGTTGTACAGGCAAGATTGCCGTATTCAAATACAAAATATTTCACAACTTGACAGTTTAAAAAGGATTAAGAAAAAGAAATATATATATTGCACTCACTACTACTTTGTACTCACCCGTTACTTGGTCGACTAAAATACGTGACGTAATGATGCGGCCATATTGGGAGAACAGCTGCTCCAGCTCCTTTTGTGTCATTGTTTTTGGTAGTCCAGAAACGTATAAATTTGCGTCCCTAATGGAAGCTGAACTTGGGCGAGCATAGGAAACCTAAAAATAAAAAAAAATAAAAAATAACTTGAGTTTTCCCTTCTACTTTGAGAGGCTCTTCAAGAGTCAAGATTTTTGTTACACATACAAATAAGTACTTGCATGGAGCCAACAAAATCTTTTGATTGCATAATCAAAGGATTGTCAAATTATATATATATCTATATATCTCTATCAATATCATTGCATCATTCCTTATCCCCTTAAGGACTGAGACAATTGTACAAGTTCTGAACAAAACCTATAATTTGAACTATAGGTCTGTTGTACCATAATTCCCCTCTTTCATATTAGGTGCACCCACACTTATTAAATTGTTTCCTATTTCATGTGAAGTGAGAGCCCTATTTCTCCTGACAAAATTATACATATTAATAAAATCTAAAAAAAAAAAAAATGAAGAAACTTATTTTCTCAGTTCTGCGTGGTATTTTAACTGTAAATGTCAATGTTTTTACTGTAAAAAAAAATAAAAAAATACACATTTGTGTTCAGTGAGGCTTTTCTAGTTTTTACACATTGAAATTTGCCAGACTGGTTTGCTGGGCCATGTTGCTTTTAAGACCACACAGCAGCTCAGAAATAAGCCCCATCATGGCATATCATTTGCAAAAGTGAAAATCCAAGGGTATTTAAAATGGGGTATGTCCAGTCTTTAGCAGCCACTTAGTCACAAACCCTAACCAGAGATACGGTTTGTATTTTTTTATTTTTTGTTTTGCATTTTTCACACAAAAACAGCACTTTTATTTATATCAGTTTTATGGTTTTAAAAAGCACTCATTTGTGTTCAGCGAAGTCTCCAGAGGACAGTAAAACCCATGTACATGCTTTATGGTGTTTTGGAAAGTTAAAGGGTTAAATATAGGGCAAATTACATTCTCTGGACTTTCTGCCTGAGTTACCAGGCAGGTCCATAAAATAGAGATTACAATGACAATTATGTAAAAAAGACATACCAAAAAAAGATTTTTCCCCCAGCATAACCTTTTTGGTTTTTGCTTCCCAAGCACTACCAAGCCTCAAAAGCAAACCTACAACCAACTTCATGCTGATTATTTGCATTAACAATGAAATAGCTGTCCAAGAGTGGTTCACTGGCTTTGCGTCTCTTCCTAAGTTGTGTTTCAAAGCTGCTGTATACAGCAAAGACTCAAAGGAATCCATGTTTAAAATGGAAAGAGGCAAAAATTTGATTCTTTGCTAAACTAATTTGCATATTCCCACCCAGAATCCTTTGCGGAAGTTACACCCCTGACCAATCGAGTTTTCACCCGAATCACTCCATTACAACTGCCCTCTTAAAAGTTTGTAATGACATACAAACTGGCATGGAACATTGAGACCTAACTGGAGCTATTTTCCTTGATTTTGCAAAGGCCTTTGACACAATAGACCACGACATTCTACTGCACAAACTCAAAAACTCTGCTATTGGCGATTGTCCGCTAACATGGTTTCGATCATATGTATCAGATCCCTCACAATATGTGTCCCTTTCTGACAGAGACCCCTTCCTCTCCCAGTCACACGTGGTGTTCCCCAAGGTTCCATTCTCGGCCCCCTACTAGTCACATTTATAAATTATCTGCAAATCCTCTAATGTACACATGTAGGCAGACGACACAGTAACCTATGCAAGCAAATCCAATCTATTGCATCTTGAGACTGTGCTCTAAGACCAGTTTAAAGAGGTAGAAAAATGGATCGCAAAAAAACTCTTCCTAAACACTGACAAAACTGTCACAATGATCTTTGGAACAGTACCTAAATTACACAATTCCCACCTATCCTTTAAAACAAATTCAAATAGCACACTGACCGCAGGCCACTCTTTCAACTACTTGGGTATGTTAAACCCCAATCTATCGTTTGGCATCCACATAAAAAAAAACTTGCATCTAAACTTGATCCAAAACTAGGTGCCCTGTACAGAAACAAATCCTGCCTAAGCCCTACAGTAATTGGAAAGATTGTACAGCAAATTCTGATGCCAATCTTTGACTATGGGGATGTAGTATATGGACCTGCACCGCAAACCTGCCCTAATAAACTCAATACATTTTACAACATGTTCTGCAGCTTTGTGCAACACCATTGTGACATGCTAAAAGAACTAAACTGGTTGTCGCTGGAATCCAGACGCACCCTTCATCTTTCCAGTCTTGTGTTTAAGAGCTTTTCTGGGAAGCTCCCACCCTACCTGAGCAGAATGCTCTCCCCGGCTGTTCCCGCCTCCTATAACCTCCGATCCAGTACCAGCCCTCTATTTAGTCTACCTCAATACAAAAAGAAAGCAGCCTAATCCTCCTTTTCCTACAGAGCACCGCAATTATGGAACGACCTCCCGCACACTTTCAAATCTTCCCCAAGCCTTAAGAGATCCCTCTCTACATACCTCAAAACAGAATGCACGTGTCGTGGCAGATTATATATTTCCTACCTGTTTTATGTTAAATTTTGTATATATTGTGTATTAATATTGTTTTTGTATTTTATTGTACCCTGTTGCAGCAATGTTTTGTGGCCCCAGGAGATACTTGAAAACGAGAGAAATCTCAACGTATGTTTGCTGGTAAAATATTTTTATAAATACATTTCTGTGGGAAAAGCAAGTCTTATGGCTTGACTGGTGTGCAGATTTTTGCTGTATTAACTAAATACATCTAAAATAGCCATATGGGGGTCCTATTGACCCAAAAGAATTTTTAATTACTATTCTTGTTTTCTTTGTGCATGTGTAGGCTGGCACTGCAGAGTGTGGTGTTAAAAAAATTAATGCATTTTCTAGTCAAAGAACAGTGATGGGAAAGGATGACAAGGAGTGAAGGGGAGGAACATTTCATATCACCATCAACATATGGCTTCACACACACACACACACAAAAAAAAATGTCTACTTCTGTAATTATAGTCATTGAAAACTTTTATACAGGTTAAAAGATTGCCTCTTGTGGTGGTTTTATTTTACCTCTAATTTCAACACAGGGACACCACATCCTACATAATGAGGTACTGATTAAATGATTATCTGAACAAAATCCTAAAGAAAAATATAAAAGCACTATTCTCTGGACCAGCTGGACGGGAAAAAAAAAAAAGCGCTAGAAATACCTCAAAAGGGATTACAAAACAACTTGAATTGAAAAGAAAAGGTTCTGCGTGAGGAATTGAAGGGTTTAAAATATGGCTTTACAAGCAGTGGGATAATGTGAGTGTCGTGTTGCTTCCTTCCTTAAGATGGTTGTTCATAAGAACAAGATCAACAGCAGATGTTATGGATAACAAAGCTACAGACTGGGAAAGTGCATAAATGACTCTCCACTGACCACGATAACCGCCCACACACTCAACCACATGACATCAAGTGACTTACTAAAAGTATGGCAAATGGTAGCTGGAGTGAAGTACACATAGAGGACTATTCGAAACAGGCTCCTAGGAGCACAAAGCTTTGCACAGCGAAAAAAAAAAAAAAAAAGCCAGCATGGAAAAGCAAACAAGAGTCTAGATGAAGTTTGCAAAAGACCTTAAAGTATTGTACTATAGAGAGGACTGAAGTATGGTCATCTTCTCTGTCCAATTTTCAGCTTTGCCCATCAACTAAACAGACCTGGAAAGGAACTTTAAACCAGTGTCTCACACTCAGTGTAAAATTTGGTAGAGGATTAGTGATGGCATGGGGGTGCTTCAGCATGGCTGGGATCAGGCAGATTTGTCCATGTGAAGGATAGAAGAAAATCCTTTATGTACAAGAAAAATAAAATAAAAAATTGTTTCTGACAACGATCCACAACTATTGGTTTTCCCAGCTGGACTAAGCTCTGTGCCACAAAACCAGGTCAATCAATATCTGGACAGAGGACCACAAGATCAAGACACTGTCATGGTCAACCCAATCTCAAGACCTGAAACCTCACTGAAAACCTCTAATATGATCAAGAGGAAGATAGGTGATTACAAACCATCAAAGCAGAGCGTCCCAAATGCTTCCACTAGGAGAATTATAAAGTTGAAGTTTGGTGGAGAGCATGCAAAGACATAAAAGATGGAATTCAAAAGCAAGGTTACTTCAAATATCCTGAATTCTTAACCCTACCCAAGTTAAAACATTAGTATTGTGTTTGTTTAAAAAGGAATATGAACTTTACTTGCATTATGCAGGGTCTTTAACCCCTTAAGGACCAAACTTCTGGAATAAAATGGAATCATGACATGTCACATGTCATGTGTCCTTAAGGGGTTAAACACCATCTTTTCCTATTTTGGCAGTTTATAAAAAAAAAACACTAAACAATGCTCTCAAAATCCAAATGAGAATATTGAAAGTAGTTTATAGAATAAGAAACGCACATTTTACTACCATATCTGCAAAGAGTAAAAGCAGAAAAATTTTACTGCAGTCTCAATTTTGCCCAGAGCTGTATATTCTCTAAAGATGCACTTTTACCGTCTCCCCCCAGAGTACAGCAGTGATGTTGGCTCCTGGCAGCTGAAGGGCCACGAGTAGAAGAGGACTGGTGGGAGGTCTATAGCAGTAGAACTCACCTTTGTCTGCTTCAATGGCAATGTCACGATCAGGGGTGTTTTGGAAACTATTCGGACACCTTTAATAAACCTTTAATAAACACAAGTAGGGAAAAATAGTACCTCTTATACGATTTATATGCCTGAGCAGGCACTGGATTTTTTTTTTCTAGAATATTTCAAAGGCCTACCTTCATGGTCCAATATTAAAGTAACACTATAGTGTTGGGAATGCAAACAGTCCTGAAGTGGCTGTTTAGGAGACGACCCTAGTCTGATCTCAGCAAATCTGATTTTTCTCAAATACTCACCCACGACATGCCTGTCTAATCGCGATTAACCCTGCCTCCATGGTGAAGATGAAACTTTATGAATTCAGTGAAACCAATGGTTTGTCATAGGAAAGCATTGGGAGGGTATATACTTTGTTTTTTGTTTTTATTACTTTTTTGCTGCCTGTGATCCTGTTTTATTGTTTCAGTGAGAAACTCACCAAGAATTCTAAATGGGGATTATACCACCCATGCTGTATTAACTGAGCAGATCATCTGCTCAAGTAAAGGAGTACAATTTACATATTTTACTTGTTCTACTTTTATACAGAGAGCACATGTTTAATTTTTAGATTCCTATCAACATTTTATTGCCGTGATACCGGTTGACCACATCCCAAAGAGTATCTTATAAGTGGGTATTTATAATACATACACACACACACACACACTTTAAAGCCCATTATAATGGGGACGGAATAAAATGTCGTAACAGCATTAAGGGTTAAATGGTCATTTAAGGGACGCTAGGCATCAAAACACCTTTAGCGCCAAGTAAAAACCATGACGATGCACGGTCACTGTTCAATTCTCTGCCACTTAGGAGTTAAATCACTGTTTCTGCAGCTGTACCCACACCACATCTGACTGTGACTAAGAGTCCCTGCATATTTTCTTAAAAAAAACAGGATCACATTTTAGGATTCACAAACTAATTTTATTAAGGATGTGTGAAAGTCAGGAGAGATGTTACTTGCATGGGCTGCAAAAACAAAGTGATTTAAAAAGACCGTCCAGTCACCAACATAACCAACTCTCTTTGTAACATTGGGACCACTCGCACCCTCCTAAGAACGGCGGTCTTTAAAGTGGTTAGGATGGCATTGCGCATTCTACATGTCTGACGTGTGAGCAGGGATTTAATACTGCTTGCACCAGAGACACTGGTATCAACCCACGCTTACCTTTCAGTCAGCTTTAGAGTTGAATGCAAGGCTCAAAGCCCTTATGATCAGCTATGTAACATTTGCAGGAAACTCCCTTTGCTGATGTCTGTACTGTGAGTGAAGGTTAGAAACGTGCTAGTTTGAGTTAAAAACTTAATGTCTTAGGTTTCTGGTAAAGTGACACGATCTGTGTCCTCATACTAACAAAGTAAGCAGGCAGAGAGACTTGTCAAAAGTCCCCAAAATATTTGGCAATGGCATGTGGGATATTACGGTGCTTGGGAGATACAGCAGAATACAAAGCTAGGGTCTATTAACACGCAAGACATGAAACTCAAGTTATGTAAAATAGAAACAATATAAAGGATTACATTTTTATTTTTTTAAATCTACCACTATTTGGCAGATGTTTGGGTTGTACAAAGTCTTTTCATTAGTTTGATTCCTCACATTTATTAACATAAGTTGTCTGCCTTTTTCAAATGCTATGACATGGTGGTGCTTTCTTTCCCAAAAAATTGTCACGGATTTCGTAAATCGACTGGTGAAATGTAAAAATGTCTACACAGGGGTTATTGCTGTACTTTGCAGCAGTATACAAATATGGGGTGTATATTGCATTGGGACACATGCAGTCTGAAATTCCACATGATTTAAAACCATTTAAAACCTTCAGTACACAGAAAAGACAAAATAAATCACTTCTTTGGCTCTCTGGTGCAGGTATTGAGGCATACACATAACTACCTCCAAAGTAATACAACAAAAAATACAAACACTACAGCAAGTTATTTTCATTGTCATATCTATTATAGAGCTGTTGGACAAAGTATGCATTAGTCGATTAGTGCAACAAAACCACCTGGTGTGAAGTAACCATGCAAAATTAAGAATAGTTACGTAAATAAATCGGCACAGATGCACTTTAGCTCAGCCATATGAAATACAATAAGAAATGCATGAACATGCAGGAAAATAAGAAATTGAATCCAACCATCCACATGAGAGAGAGTATCAACAAACTACTAGACCAGGGCTTGACAAATTTGCTTGGAATCTAGGAGCCAGCTAGAAAGGTTAGGAGCCAGAGAAATCAATGCCAAAAATACAACTCTTAAAGGGACACTATAGTCACCAGAACCACTACGGCTTAATGCAGTTGTTCTGAAGTCTATATCCTGTCCCTGAACGCTTTTCAATGTAAACATTGGCTTTTCAGACAAAAGGCAGTTTTTACATTGCTAGAATTTGTGCTCAACCGTAATTCACTGTGGTCACATTCAGTGCACCCACACTTCTTATATTTCATTTTGTTCAGTAGAAACAGGGCTTTAATTTATCATTAACTATTCATATATGGAAGAATTTATTATGAATAAAATTTTTAAAAAGTGAGAAAAGATTTTTTTTAAATTTGTATTTCCGTCTGACATTTTAGCTGTGAATGTCAATACTGTTTTACTGCAAAGAAAGGCACATATTTGTAATCAGCGATGTCTCACGAGTACAACAGTACCCCCCAATTAACAGGTTTTATGGTATTTTGGAAAGTTACGGGGTCAAATATAGAACGTTCCATTTTCAAATTGAAATTTGCCAGATTAGTAATGTTACCTTTGAGACGGTGTGGTAGCCCAGGAATGAGAATTACCCCCATAATCATTTGAAAAAGTAGACAACCCAAGGTATTGAAAGTGGGGTATGTTTCGTCTTTTTTAGTAGCCACTTAGTCACAAACACTAGCCAAAGTTAGTGTTCACTAAACACAAATATTAGTGTTTTAAAACAGTAAAACATATTACAACAATAATATAGTCCATAAAAGTGCAGTTCGTTTGCAAAAATGTCACTTACTTAAAATATCGTTTTAATACAATTTACCAGTTTGGAATACTAATATTTGAGTTCAGCGAAGTCTCCTGAGTAAAACAGTACCTCCTATGTACAGGTTTTATGGTGTCTTGGAGAGTTACAGGGTCAAATATAGTGCTTGTGAATTAAATTCTCTGCACTTTCTCCCTGTGTTGTCAGGCATGTCAATCAAGTTTGAATTAAATCACATAATTATGTTAAAAGATTAAATATAAATTTAGAATTTTAATATATATGCATTTATTAGGTATTTAAATTCTATGTGTATACTAATGTAATCTTATGTAATTATATGTATTTATATATTTGTGGTTATTTGTATTTCATATATAGAATGTCATTCTAAGTGTATTTTGATAGAGAGATTATATATATATATATCTATATCTATATCTATATATAGATATAGATATATATATATATATATATATAACAAAATACAGTTAGAATGAAATAACATGAATATATATTTTATATAAAATTTTGTTTTGTTTTGAAAGGGGGGAGAAAGGGAGAGGGGGGAGAAAGGGAGAGGGGGGAGAAAGGGGGAGAAAGGGAGAGGGGGAGAAAGGAGAGGGGGGAGAAAGGAGAGGGGAGAAAGGAAAGAGGAAAGGGGAGAGGGGGGAGAAAGGGGAGAGGGGGGGAGAAAGGGAGAGGGAAAAAGGAGAGGGGGGGAAAAAGGGAGAGGGGGGAAAAGGAGGAGGGGGGGAGAGGGGGAAAAGGGAGAGGGGGGGAAAAAGGGAGAGGGGGGGGAGAGGGGGAAAAAGGAAAGAGGGGGAAAAGGGAGAGGGGAAAAAGGAGAGGGGGGAAAAGAGGAGGGAAAGGGAGAGGGGAGAGGAGAGGGGAAAGGGAGAGGGGAAAGGAGAGGGAAGAAAGGGAGAGGGGGAAAAGGAGAGGGGGAAAGGGAGAGGGGGAAAGGGAGAGGGGGGAAAGGGAGAGGGGGGAAAGGGAGAGGGGGGAAAGGGAGAGGGGGAAAAGGGAGAGGGGGAAAAGGGAGAAACTCCCTCAGGAGTCCACTTGTGGATGGGGTCTGGGTACGGCCATTTCCAAATAAAGAAATGTACTTGAATATAAAATTTAGAAAAACTAAAGTTTTAAAACCACTATACACTCACTCACTATAACTAACACTCATTGCAATGAATTTAACCCCTTAAGGACGGAGCCAAATGTACACGTTGTGAACAAAACAAAATGTAAACAAAACCTGGCATTTGCGCTACATGTCTGTCCAACCGTAATTCACCTCTTTCATAGTAAATGCACCCACCCTTATCATATATCATTTTATTCAGGGGAAACATGGCTTTCATTTAATATCAAATATTTACCTATGAAAAAATTTAATATGAAAAAAATGGGAGAAAATAAGAATTATTTTAGTTCTACATGACATTTTAACGGTCAATGTTATAATACGGTTTGCTTTTACTGCAATAAAATACACATATTTGTATTCAGAAAAGTCTCACGTGTAAAACAGTACCCCCTATGTACAGGTTTTATGGCTTTTGGGAACTTACAGGGTCAAATATAGCACGTTGCATTTGAAATTGAAATTCGCCAGATAGGTTATGTTGCCTTTGAGACTGTATAGTAGCCCAGGAATGAAATTTACACCCATAATGGCATACCATTTGCAATAGTAGACAACCCAAGGTATTGCAAATGGGGTATGTCCAGTCTTTTTTAGTAGCCACTTAGTCACAAACACTGGCCAAAGTTAGCGTTAGTATTTGTGTGTGAAAAATGCAAAACCCGCCAATTTTGGCCAGTGTTTGTGACTAAGTGGCTACTAAAAAAGACTGGACATACCCAGTTTGCAATACCTTGGGTTGTCTACTATTGCAAATGGTATGCCATCATAGGGGTAATTTTCATTCTTGGGCAACCATAGGGTCTCAAAGGCAACGTAACCAATCTGGCAAATTTTAATGTGAAAAATATGAAAGCCTTATATTTGACACTAACTTTTGAAAACACCATAAAACCTGTACATGAGGGGTACTGTTGTACTCGGGAGACTTCGCTGAACACAAATATTTGTGTTTCAAAACAGCAAAGAGTATCACAGCAATATCATCGTCCGTGTAAGTGCTGTTTGTGCATTAAAAATGCAAAAAACTTCACTTTTACTGGCGATATCATCGTTGTAATACATTTTAGTGTTTTGAAACACTAATATTTGTGTTCAGCAAAGTCTCCCGAGTAGAACAGTACCCCCCATGTAGAGGTTTTATGGTGTCTTGGAAAGTTATAGGGTTAAATATAGTGCTAGCAAATTAAATTCCCTTTATTTTCGGCATGGGTTGTCAGGCAGGTCCCGGTAATTGTAATTAAGATACCCAATTATGTAAAAATATTACATTACTATATATAGATATATATATATATATATATATATATATATATATATATATACACACATACATATACATATATACACACACACGTGAATATATATTATATATAATTTTTTTTTAAATATTTTTATTTATATATAGGTATTTATAGTGATATATACGTATATATTTATGTATATAGATATAATTTCGTTCTACGTGTATTTTGATATAAATATATATTAATATCACAATACAGTTAGCACGAAATAACACATCTATATATTTTTTAATTATTTATTTTTAATGATTTTTTTTTTAAATTGTTAACGTATTTACATATTTATTTTTTTATATTATATATAAATATATATAATAAATATATATATATTTAATCAGTATCAGTCTACATGTAATTTGATAATATATATATTAATAGTAAAATACACCTAGACAGTATATGTGTGTATGTATATATACTTAGATCATATATATGATCCAAGTATATCATTTTTTTATTATTTTTTTTACACTTAAACTTTAATTTTATTTCCAGCCAGCAGGGGGACCACCTGTCATTAAAGGCAGCCCCCCTGCTGGCAATGCTGCAGCCAGCTATCCCGGCCATGTGATTGTGAGGTCCTCGCAAGGGGGGGCTGCAGGAGTGAAGATGTGCCGCAGGGGGCTCCCTGGGAGTCCCCCCAACCGCGATCGCCGACGTGGGACCACCGGCAACCGGGTAAGTAAAGAAAGACCAGAGGGCGTACTATTTCGCCCGGCGGTGTTTAGAGCCGCCTAAAATAGGGCGTAATAGTACGCCCTCCGGTCTTAAGGGGTTAAACACTGAAATTTATTTTGACATTTGTTTTTCTTCCCACCTTTTCTTTCTCCTATTTTCCAGTTTTGATTATAGCATTTTATTTATACCTCAAGGGTTACTCAACACATGACCACTTAAATCCACATAAGGATTCATTTTTAATCAGTCCATACAGGCCAGAGTGTTTACGTTAGAACAGGCTTCCCAAACTCCGGCCCTCCAGATGTTGCTGAACAACAACTCCCATGATTCTCAGCCTATTTCATTCATAGAATCATGTAAGTTGTAATTCAGCAACATCTGGAGGGCCGGAGTTCGGGGAAGCCTGCGTTAGAAGTTCTAATAACCTCCGTTAATTGAACACTGATCATTCAAGAGGCTGCTGCATGCTTTAGTAGGCAATAAAAAAAAAATAAAAAGGCAAACAATTAAAAAGCCTAATAACTGTGCTACTAACCTTGCAGCCCATTGCTCAAAGTAGAGTCAAATCCAAGTACAGAAAAAAAACCAAGGCAGCACAACCAGATGCCAGTTGTGCACAGGCAATGCAACATGTAGTTTATTTGAAGGACCAAAAAAACACAAATGTTACAGGTTTCCCTTTTGTACCTGTCAAAATGTTGTACAGTTGATTCTTTGTTGCCCAACCAGAACATTACACAGTCAGTAGTGTAATGCACCACTTTCTTAGTTTACTATACACCAACAAGCATAGAATAAGACACCTAAAAGCCTCCACAAGCAAGTATAAAACTTCACTACTATAAAAGTGGCAGAAAAATATTTTGAGTATACTCTAGTTCTGGGTAGCAACCTTTGAGCAGCACTGTGCCAAAACAAATTCTATAGTCCCTTGGCGTGCCAGTTCAATTTTAAAATTTTTCGTTTGTGTTAATGTTGCTGTATTTTGCTTGTGTTACATATGGGCACTGGTTTCTTTGTAGGGTTGTAATCAAGGTGTATGATGTACACAAGCAGTTTTGTGTTAATGGGCTATGTATAGTGTATGAAGGGCCTGCTTTCAGGATGGTGTTTGAGATATAGATCTAGATCTATATATTTATTCCAAGGTCCCAGCACTCGTCCTACCCGGTCTTTCAGCTGCTCCGGTGCTCAATCTCCCACCAAAATGTATAGAGTCCAAGTAGAGAGCACTATTGAGTCTGTTTTTGCAAAATAAAGCAACAGTTTGAATTTGTTACAGTGATCCAACGTATAGGTTGACGTTTCAGTCTATGCAGACTATTTTCAAGACAGAAATATACACACACACACACAGATGGGCTTTTGGAGTCATTAGCCAAATGGCTAGATTTTTTATTCCAAGCACCAATAGCAGAATTGCACACCTGCATTAAGGATACGCCCACATTACAAAATTGAGGCAGCTCAACCTGGGCATGGGATCCACAATACTTATTACAATGGCTGTACGTAGCCTTTATACAGTGATTCCACACCAAGAGGGAATAGAGGCCATAAGATCAGTCCTTACCTCTTATCGTACCTATGAAGGACCACCAATAGAATTCACACTGGAGCTCTTATCTCTTGCACTATGTAACAACTATTTTAGATTCGAAGATCGATGGTACCTTCAAATTGCCGGTACCTCTATGGGGGCAGCAATGGCACCCATGTATGCCAACGCATACATGTACACTTATGTGCAACAGTGGATCCTATAAAGGTTCGGCCAACACATCCAAGGATACTTCAGGTACATCAACGATTTGTTGATCCTTTCGGTAGGCAGTGTCTCAGAGGCTTCTGAGATGGTACAATATCTTAACCAATTGGAGAGCCCCATTAGATTCACATCTAATATCAATACTACATCAGTTAAACTTCTGGAACATGAAGCCGACGGATCGTAACACCATCCTTCACAAAGATAGCACACACCCAATGGCATTGAAACTCATTACTTAGAGCTCAATATCTAAGGGTAATTTGCAACAATTCAGAAAGGGATATGATGGAGCAACAACTGTGAGAGATAGAGAGATTCCTTGTACGTGGCTATAGACGAAGAAACTTACTTAAAACGCTAGACGAGGCAAAGTCTGCCTGCTTTACTAAAGTGGTCAAAAAAGCGTCTCCATTAATCTCAAAGATTGTCAAAGAAAACGATTAGATGCTTGCAAGTGACGATACACTCCCCAAAGTTTTTAAAGAATCCCCGCTTATCAGCTATAGGAGAAATAAAAACCCAAAGGACCTATTAGTCCACACAGACCCAGTAAAAAGTTATGAGAAAAATACTGGTATACAAAATAAAGGGAGTGTTCGTTGCTTGGGTTGTGTCACTTGTGGACGCATGTCCCCATCACGCACATTTCAACATCTGCATAAGAATAAGATCTTCCAAATCTGATACACCATCACATATAGGACCCCTTTTATAATTTACAAGCTCACCTGCCCATGTGGACTCTTACATCGGCAAAACCGAAACGCCTCTCTGCGAAAGAATTAAGGGCCACAGATCTAGCATACGGGTAGCCTACCGTGAAGGCAATACAGACCAACCTGTGGCTAAGCACTTCTTGACTCTTCGACATCCACTTTCAGCCCTAAAATTCATTGCCATTGATCACATTCCACTCCCTAAACTAAGTGGCGATAGAAGGAAAACGCCTGTTAACTGAGACACATTCTGGATTTTCCAGTTTGACACCATGGCCCCCAAGGGACTTAATGAGATGATCTCATATCACTCATCTATACAAGTCCTTTCTAGCAATTGTTTTCACTCATTGTTCTTTGTGTATATTAACTAATTTTGTATTGTTCGATTTTCCTGTTTAAATTACCCCAGCTGCTAAATTGGTAAAAATATCACTTTGTCACACAATTGGCACTTTACAAAAAATATTTTTAGATTTGGCAATCTCCTTTGCACTTCACAACATTAGGCACTTCGTGCCTATGGCATTATTAGCACTTCATAGTAAGTTGCACTTTACACAATAGAAGATTTCAAATTAATTTTAAAAAATCTATTGCTTTAAATAGCAGAATAGACACAATGAGTTGCAACCTGGACACTGTCCAGAATGTTTATAACTCTTTATACCTTGTTTGTCACAGATTGTTTTAGGTAATCTAACACTTCTATTTATTAGTTCTACTATATCCCCTCCTCTTTGCAGAACGTACGCCCTCCGGTGGGATTACAGCTATCTAGATCGCATCACTGCTTCCACTTTTGTCTATTTTCTTTAAACATTTTTGTGGTTTTGTTTATGTTCCCATAGAGACCGGATGATATTCCCGTCACTATGGCAACACTCGTCACGCCGGCACGTAGCGAGTGGGCAGAACACACATACGCAAGCACACTGTATTCCTGAACGCTAGCAGCATCACACCGTTAACACCTGGAGTAAGTCAATTATTTAATATCGTATTGCCTATATATGTAATGTTATCCTCATTTTACTTTACCTGATGAAAGTCCTTTTTTAACATGGTATATTGTTAAAGTCTACAACTTTTGAAAAAAAAAAAAAAACTTAAGTGCCTGTCATCCTTCTACTTTAATATATTTATTCCGAGGTCCCAGCACTCGTCGTTCCCAGTCTTTCAGCTGCTCCGGTGCTCAATCTCACAGTGCACTCTGGAGTCTTTGTAATAAACTCAAACTGTTGCTTTATTTTGGAAAAACAGTGATCCAACGTACAGGTCGACGTTTCAGTCTATGCCATGGCTCGTCAACCTGGTCCCAACCGCCCACTAGTGGGCGTTTCAGGATTCCAGGTGGGCTGTAGGGATTTCCTCATTTTGAGAGATCGGGCGGGCGGGTGAAAGCCAGCGGTACCACTGCGACCGGGTACCCGCCATCACCATTTGCGGCCCGGCCCATGCGGCTAACCCCCGGGGGCCGCCGAAGGAGTTCATCGGGTGGCCCATCCGATGGTTATGGATTGTAAGGGGGCCCGGTCAGCGCTGGGCGCTTCAACAGCGCGACTGGGCCCCCTGTGATTACATCACACAGAGCTGGGAGGAAGTGACTGCACGCCATTCCTCCTAACAGACCGCGCGGAAGGAAGCAGAGGGAGTCAGAGTGGGAACTCTGACTCCCATCCACCTGAGCCACCACTGGACCCCAGGGAATGTCACCCTCCTGCACCTAAAAAGGTAGGAAACAGGAGGGTGACAAATATTTTGTATGTGTGTTGCCTGCCTGCCTGTTATAGTGGGCTATAGTAAGTAATAAGTGGGCTACCTAGCTCAGCCTTCCTACTGGACATTGCTATAAGGAAGGTTAAAAAAAAAAAAAAAAAAAGGCACACAAATACATTCCAGTGACTCGTGGGATACAATACTGATACACACTGCTTACCCAATACACATCTCACTAAATATACTGCCAGAGACCTTCAATGCATATTTTCAGTCACCACCCCAATGCTCAATGCCAGGGCATACAGACATTGCCCCACACACTGTTCGATTCACACAAGCAATGACAATGTTGAACACAAACTGCAAGACAGTCATACTACTTTAATTAGTAAAACGGGCATTACTACACAGTGTTCTACAGAAACCTCCTTCACAACTATGCATATTATGTAGAGGATTGAGCCAAAGTTTAGACAAAGTTTTAGTCGGAATTTTAATTGGATCGGATTTCTGGAAACCAGTCTCCTCATATGTCAGTTTGGTGCTAGAACAATGCATAAATTAAATATATCCAGATTTAAAATAGACTGTCGTTCACAAACTCCACAAACACAGAATGTTAGCCCGCTACAGATCCAAGTCATATGAAGAAAAGTAATCTCATCTGGGCAGCACATTTTGCACCTTGCAATGAGGACTAAACCTAAAAAGTGGTGTATACAGAGTATGCATGTCACACGGTCAATTCAGACCCCTTTTTGCGCTTTCCAAAGTATTTTCCTCCTACTATATTGCCACTCTAAGTAATTGAAGTATTTTTACGACAACTATACCCATAGCTCTTGAGATTATAAAAGGGCAAGAACAAGAGTAAACCACATGCTCTTCCTACAATGGCCAGATCGTTTCTTATAGACCAAGTTAAATGGCATGTAAGAATCAGCACCAATAGATTTTAGTTTGTGAGAAAATAAATTGTTTAACTCCATCTGATCAGTGGAAGAACTCTAGGAAAAGGTTTTCCAAGCCTTGGAAAGCCAGATGTTTGTACACATCTTTATTTGCAACAGGTTTTTATATATAACTAAACATACCAGATTATGCAGCAGCACTTTACATATATACATGTTAACCTATGAACAATGCACACATACATTTCTGGCACCTAAAGGTATACCAAGCACCCAAAAATTTTGGCCTAATGAAGTGATTTTGGTGTATAGATCATGCACCTGCAGTCTCACTGCTTAATTATGTCACTTAAGAGTTAAATTGGTTTATGCAGCCCTAGCCATACCTATCTTGGCTGAGAATTACCCAGCCTCCCTATTTGTGTCCTGTAAAGAGACCCAATATTTAAGCTTCCTATATTGCACAGTGTGTTTCATTAAGAATTTCTTATTTCCTGCTCTGTAAATAGCCTGCAACAGCATGTGTGTTATAGTTTAATTTATAGAGCAAGAGGGGGGGGAAGCACATCTGATCAAAAATGAAAGCTTTTTCCCATGGAGACTGACTAAAGCTGCATAAACAGATTTAAATCATAAATAGAGCATTGAAGGGGTGGTTGTGGGGGGGAGTGTGTGGTGGCACTGCGTGTTAAGCTAAAGTTGTTTTGGTGCTTCGATTATCCGTTTAAGGATTTGTAGTTTGAGCAAGACAGACATGTCCAGCACACAAGTACTAGAAAAAGACAACATTATTTTGCTATATACATTTCTCACAGATGGGGAGGAAAAAAAATAAATGCCCACAAACCATTCAACCAGTATTTTACAAACAAGTTAAATATAAAAAAAGTTAGGACCTACTTTAATTGTTTTGGTCTGAAGTCTCAATCCATTCAGGGTATTGATTGCTTTTTCAGCATCCTTAGGGTCAATATAGTTCACAAAACCATAACCCAAGCTTTGTCCTGTTTATCAAAATAAAAAGGATACATTTACAAATCTAATTAAAATACCGACATCACAAAAGCTCTTGCTGCAAGGGAAATTAAAAGTGAACGTAATGAATTATACAACAGAGTAATGTTCTACAACATAACTGTCCAGAGGCGAGTCCGCTGACTCTTCAAGTAAACATCTTGCAAAGCGCTGAGATAGAGTATGTGCTTTTTTTATAACTACGGATTGCAAAAAGATGATATTTTAAAAGGATATATAGATATTATATATATTTTCTTTTTCACTTATGCGCTTTCAAAAGAACATAGGATTTAAGCCATAAAGTGTGCTATTAGTTTTGACAGCAAGCTTGTAATCTGGTAGAAAATATCAGATTTTTCTCTCACCTTTCAATCAATCCTTCGGCACTGCCAAATTTGTTGATCAAAGAGTAGTAGAGCCTACCACAAGCAGTCCTTCTGTTCTCCATCCATAGCAACCACAGTGCATACATGCACTACCAGCGCTGGCTAGAGAGTATAAGAACGAGTGACTGACAATAATACTCCATTCAGACGCAGTCATGCTGGCAACAAGGCCAACGTGTTTGTGTCAGAGGAATTTTCCCTGCTTGGAAAAGCATTTCCAAGCAGGGCAAATCAAATTAGACTGTGGAAGAGTGGAGGACGAACCAGATGTAGGATGTTACATGAAGAGTAAAACCTATGAAGAAAAGAAAATGCCTGCTTTGGAACAAGGTAACGTGAGTACATGTTCGTATTTACCATTGAATGAGTCATGTATTTACTCTGCCTTAGTGAATATGGGCGAGTCTGGAGAAAGGGGGGTGGACCCTAAGGTGGCCAAGCCAACACCAAGGCCCACAGAGAATCTTGCAAGATCATTTATCGTGAGATGGTGCCTTATTCCCACAACGGTTTGTGACTGCTACTGGGACTTGACAGAAGTCAACATAAAGCTACCTACTTTGTCTTGCATGTAGACTACATAATGCAAGCAAAATATCTATTTAATTTTAAGTATCTGTTGCTTTAACTACAGAGTAATGTGTAAAGATGGGCTATAACTACAAACATGATAAATTGCAGTTCTGTAAAACACAAAAAGAGGTCTACATTGAAAGAACATTGGCCACTTCATAATGCCTCTGCCAGCCTGCTTTCTTCCCATAGTGAATCCTGCTACCTTCTCTTCCCCAGGTAAACAATGGGGAATCAAAAGGAAACTTTATTCATAAGACCAGGGAACCTTCTTCCATTGCTCCATGGGCCAGGTCTGATGCTCATGTCTCCATTGCAGACACTTCCGGCAGTGGACGGGGACATCAAGGACACTGACCCGGTGTGCAGACATGCAGCCCCATACGCAGACAACAGCGATACTACACCTTTCCAACGCTGCCAGCATTAAAATTTTTTTTAGCAATTTGAGCTAAAATAGTTCTGAGCCTTCACTCAATGCACATCAACACCCCACAATACTTGCCATTTTGAGATGCTATGACCCATCAGTAGCAATCACTATTTGACACTTGTCAAAGACACTCTGATCTTTTCGCTTGCCTATTTCTTCTACTTCCAACACATGAAATGAAATGGACTGCTCTCCCCCTCCCCTCCGACTGATTATATTATTACAATGGCATCTATGTTATCCCCTTTACCGGTCAGTGGTTTTAATGTTGAGGCTAGTCCGTATACACAGATAAATACATGCAAACACTCTTTTATAGTACATACAGACTCACAAAGAGCGCACGCCTATCACAAATATTTATCATGAAACTTCTTAATGCAATAACCTCATACAGTACATACAATTTTAAAAACTGAAACTGACATTTTGGCAATCCTTGACTACAAGCAATACATTTAAAATGACAATTCTAAAAATGACAGACACTAAAACCATTTTTTGATTTAAAAAAATACTGACACGCCTTAGAAGTTATGGTGCCAGGAGTGCCGAGGTGTCTCAGTGTAAGGATTTTTTTTTATATAATTTTTTTATTGGGGGTTAATCTAAAAAGTTTGCTGTGGTGGGGACAAGATCTGAGCAGGGAGCACAGTCTGGCACTCAATGAATTAAGATATACTGCTATAGTTGTATATGTTCTGGAAACAAAGTGGCTGCAGATGCGACAGTGGGCCAACTGGAGCTGGGGCTGGATTAGATGTCAGAGGGGAGGCTAAAGAGAAAGCACGACTGGTACAGTGTGTTTAGAGGGAAGCTAGACAGGAACTGAATGTGGCTGCAATGAGGTGTGCTGGTTGTATTATCCATAAAATGTGATGTAACCTGTATACTGCCTCACAAATGCTACAATAACCCTCATCTGTTTATTTTAGCTTCATTCCTCCCCCCCTCCCCCCCACACGTTACCAATCATACCTTCCCACTGGGTAGTCAATTACTAGAACACCAGGTATTCGTGTACACAGTCAGCGCATCAGAGCATGTTACACACATTACACAGTCTATGGGAGCCACAGACTTGGGCAGGGGTGTGTGGGGAGCTGTAGCTGAGCGGATGAATTTTTCCAAACAGCTTTGTCTCTTTAAAAGATATATACCCAAATTAAACATGCATATGTTACCGCTAAAGTGCAGAAATCAGTTATTCTGCAGATTACCTAGGTAATCTGCAGATTAACTAGAGTGATCAGTTAAAACACCGAAAAGTGTTTCATCGCTCAAATATTTCTCACATTACCTAGGTAATCTGTAAATTACCTAGATAATCTGCACATTACCTACTAGGCACTAGTTAAAGTGAAAATAAGAAAACAAGAATCAAGTGTGTTATTTATTTATCAACAAAGAAGCAAGTTAATACAATCAAACAAGAATCAAGTTAACAATGTTATTTATCAAAAAAAAAAAAAAAATCAAGTTAGTTCTCATTAAAGCGAAAATAAGATCTTTGCTGGAACAACAACATTTCTTTTACAAAAACTACAATAGAAAGAATCCAACAATTAAGGAAAAGAATTTGCTAAACATATGCTAAAACTATGCTTACTTATTAGTGCAATCTAAAGATTGGTGACAAGCACACCTATTTGTGGTACATTTAGATTTGCAGTCACATTTTCTGAAACCCTGCCCTGTACCAAGGGATTGTTTGACGTAAAGATATTTCTACAGCAGGGACATCTTTCACAAACACTGAATTCCGATTTTGCATACAATGGTTTCAAAATACCCATTTTAGTACAAAGTTTATAAAAGCCATCCTCTGTTTTACCAAGAACCACAGCTAAAATCGAGTGAGCATCAGTTTTGGCTCTGTCTACTTCGGGTAATTCTCACAGTGATACCTTCAACATTTGGGTGCTTTGCATTAGAAACTGCTAACATTTTCTTGGCTTGCTTTTCTAAAGCTTTCTTGGATTCATCATGCTGTATTTTCTGACCCAGATTCTTTCTACAGATGTTGCACAATACATTCTTACCATACCCTTCCTCTTTAGGATCTATTTCACCACAAATTACGTGAACAAACATCACATGAATTACACTTGTGAGCACCTGATGCTGCTTTTGAGCAAACAATACAGACAATGTCTTGTATAGTCCTCTTTACAGGCTCTGTACGAAACTGTGATGGCGATTCTGCTGAAGTTGAGGGTAAACCAGGGATGACTTCTTTAAGTGATTACTTAGAGGTGCATGGTAACGGAATATTCTTCATAACTGTATCCTCAATCGACTGTGTAGAAGGCAGTTTAAGATTACCATCGATAAATTCTTGTATTTCTATAGGCGATTCTGTAGAAACAGGGGATAACTGAATGTCCTCGAGTAAGATTTGACTGTGATCCCATAATCACAGTCTCTTGTGAATCTAATTTTTCCAAGGTCTTCTTCAGTATTTATCGAATATAATAAAATGGAGCATTTTAGTTATGAAGAAAGGTTAAAAAAAAATTAATCTGTTTAGTTTGGAAAAACGGCGCCTGAGAGGGGATATGATAACTTTATACAAATATATTCGGGGCCAGTACAAACCTTTATCTGGAAATCTATTCATAAACAGGGTTATACATAGGACACGAGGTCACACATTTAGGCTGGAAGAAAGGAGATTTCATCTAAGGCAAAGAAAAGGTTTTTTTACAGTAAGAACAATAAGGATATGGAATTCTCTGCCTGAAGAGGTGGTTTTGTCAGAGTCCATACAGATGTTTAAACTGAAATTGGATAAATACTTACAAAAACATAACATACAGGGATTTAATTTCTAATTAGTGGAGTAATAGCGGTTTGATCCAAGGAGACATCTGACTGCTATTTTGGGGTCAAGAAGGAAGGTTTTCCTAGTTTGTGGCAAAATTGGAAGCGCTTCAGACCAGGTTTTTTGCCTTCTTTTGGATCAACAGCAACAACATTTGTGAGGAAGGTTGAACTTGATGGACGCAAGTCTCTTTTCAGCTATGTAACTATGTAATACACTTTGTGGTATAATAGAAGAAGACAATCCCACTTTTGCGGGACAACCGAACATGGCTTCACATGGACTTCTTTTAATTGCAGAATGATAGGCACGATTCTTCATGAATTGTACAAATCTTACGCCCTCACTCCACTTGATAGTTTGGTTATCAGCCATCTAAGTAGTGAGCATGTTTTCAATGTCTTGATTCGCTCTACACTTCCTTGACTTTGGCTGTGTCTAGGTTTGATTTCTGGCCACAACTGTGTTACACTTTCTAAGATTTTATTACAAAATTTGCGTCAGTTATCAGAATGCAAAATACTTGGAGCGCCAAAAAGGAGAAAAACATCAAGTTATAGGCTACATCATCCGCCCGTTTTCACGTGGTCTTGGTATACGAGAAGTAACTTAAACTTTACATCTGGTTGAGATTGGTAATCTATGAGATCCACCTGGCATCTGCTATTGAAATGCGATGAAATAATCGGCTTTACAACAATCCTTTTTTCGCACTTTTGTTTTTGTTGACAAGGTTCGCGTAAATCAAGAAACATTTTTATTTGGGCTTGGGTTATGTTTTTATAAAGTGTATTTAATTGCTTGATCATTCTGTCTCTTCCACCGTGGCCAACTGACAAATGAGTAGAATACAATGTCAAACAATTCTTCGGCATGGACAAACTTTCACACTTTCTCGCACATCTGACAACGGCACAAAGTTTTTCACAGCCTTGTACAGTCAACACATCATACCTTCCAATTAGTCGATAATCGAGATGATCTTCTTGGAAAGTTTTATTCGCTTTACATCTTCAATTATGGAATCATACTTTCAAAATAGAAGTGTTTTAATGACAAAACGAATCTTCGCTAAAGAGCTTTGCAAAGAATCTTTTCATTTTACTCAACAATTCTGTGCTAGGAGTTAAATTTATCGGTTTTAAAACTGGCAGCTAGGAGTTAAATTTATCTGCTTTAAAATTGGCAACCGGCGATGCCAAGCTTTAAAACAGTGTTAAATTTATCTGCTTTCAAACTGTCAGCCAACGCAAATGAGGCAAATGAGAAGATGCTGGCGAAACCAGGGCAACGCCAAGACGCTGGCGAAACCAAAGGAAAAGTGGAGGGAGAGAGTGAAGGTGTAGGGAAAGGAAATGAGAGAAACAAACTTCTCATTTTGGTTTTGCGCTCTCATTAAACCACAAAACTTTTGCACTTTAACGATACGTAAGCCGTTAATGTGCACATTACCTAGGTAAAGTGCGGAAAACCCTTGCTTCCGCACTTTAACGTAGCAAATCAGTTAATCTGCACATTAGCTAGGTCATGTGCACTTTAATGGCTTTCGCGGTAACACATGCATTAATTTTTTTCTCATTGAGAATTCTCTGTGCTTGAGCCATGAGTGCAATAGTTTATTTCCAACGCTACACAATGACCTGCAATACTTTCCTTAGTAGTTCTGATCCAGAACTGAAACCTATAGTGCAGACAATATAACCAGGGGACCCTATACTTTATAATCACCTCATCTTATTAACATTATTACCTGGAGTGTCTAACCGTCACTCCATTCTGACGTTAAGTCTACTACACTACAGAAAATGAATTAAACAAAAAAAATGTTTCAATATATTTGGGGACATCTATGATGGAGAATGAGCGGCTTTAAGCTTTCTTGGACATATAAATTAGATATGAAACAATCTATATCATCAGAGCAAGGAATATCAAAATCTATTTACCTATACACATTCTAGCACAATGAGTTTTATCAAAACTACATTAAATTTTGACCAAAAATAAGTAAATATTCATAAAAAGGTATTAAACCCCTTGTGGCATTACTATTAAGATGTTTTTATGCGATTTACCCATTAGCACGTTAGTGAGTGCTCTATATGTGCACTTATAACACCAGAGATGTGAAGGTGTAGAATGTAATCTTTTCACCTTACTGAACCAAACTCTGCTTAGAAATGTTAAAGCATTTTATGAAAAGTGTTCAAATAATTCAGGCAGGCAAAATTTAAGCGTTTAAGGGTTAAAAAAAAAAAAAAAAACACATTTTTAGATACCATGAAAATTAGAGGCCAATGTAATTTGTCATGACTTGTGTTAAAGTTCATAGAACACATTTTGCTAGGATTAACATACAGTAAACAAAACCAAAAGGGGATTACTGGAAAAAGAAAAATTCCAGTGATGGAACATTCCACGTTTTGCTTAGTAAGGTAGAATACAGGTGCACAAGGAAATGTTAAAAAGGAAGAAAGGAAGGGTTTGTAGGAGAACAGAAATATTTGTATAATTTGACGTCAACATACCTTCTATTTTAGTCATTGCCAGAGTTTGTAAATCCGCAAAGCATGGCAGAAAAGAAAATGCAAGTGAATCAGCAGGGGTGGACAATAAAAATAAAAACACAAAAGCACAGTTTAGGGAGGCAAATTGCATTCTACTGCATAACCAATATTTCAAATAAACTATATAACATTGAGGGAGCTACAGAATAATCAACAAGAAGAATTCCTCCAAGCTCTTCACCCTCTCAGAAATATCTACAAGGTACCACTCCAATAAATATCCAGCAACTGCTGAATATTACTTTGAAAGCCTGGTAGTTTGTGTGTTTATGTAATGTAAGAACTACAAAAGGTAGAGCAGACAATTATTAATTTCCAGAACATATTCATATTTACAAAACTAAGAAAACGTTTACAATGCTATACATTATATATACTAAATTTAAATAATAAATGTTATTTTTACAGTCTGTACTTTCATAATGGATGATTTTTCTTTACAGCAGTTCTGCCACCAAAACATGCAAAAACCTCTGATGGCGACATCGCCTTAGTGTGCAGGATATAATTACCAGTAGCTGTTCTTCATGAGCGCACACCATCTTGTTTCTTTGGCTCTTGTTCTGCCAGAAGCCCATATATGTACTGTACTTTCGTACATCTGCAGGAGTACAACATGTCTATTGAGGAACTTGCAGGTGCCATATTGTCTCGCCATCAGTGAGACAACGTCTTTTCACCGCCCCAACTAGTGACAGCTAAGGGAATTGACAAAACGCAACGGCAGTAGATCCCTTTTGTCAAAGTAGGGAAAATACATACAACTATTTCCCTACTTTGTCTTTTGATATATTGACTACATTGGAACTTCGTTGACACAATATGAATATTTCATAATGACTGTTGGGTGAACATGCTAAAAGTGATTTCTGATCATCAGGTTTTGATTTCTGGAGTATAAAAGGACATACCTGAGAAACACACTCTCCCTTTTTTGAAAGTGATGAGGAAACATAATTTAAAGAGTTCACAGAATGTACGTGCCATTTGTAGTTAAAGTAAATATCCAAGATATAGCCTTTTGGGAATCATTCGGCCACAGAGCAAGTTTTTCAATTCAGTATTAAACAGCCTCCCAGTGCTGAAATCACAGCATTAAAATGTACTTCTGTAGTATATGTAAAGGAGGCTCAAAAACTCAAAGCCCAAGACACAAGCCAAACAGAGAATTATATATATAAAATAAATATATATATATATATATATATATATATATATATATATATATATATATATATATATATATATATATATTTTATTTTTTCTATCAGATTTTGGTTAACCCCTTAAGGACAGAGCTTCAAAAGCTTGTCTTTCACTTAATGACAATGTCATTTTTTGCTATTTGCGTTCAACTGCAATTTGCATTTTACTAATTTGTTGCACCAACACATATTATACATCTTTTTTAAAGGACAGAAAGGGCTTTAATTTGATGTAACACACATATATATAAATGCTTATTATAAAAAAAATACAGAAATTTTTTTTTTTTTTTTTAAATGAAAATTGTGGGGTTTTTTTACACAGTTTTTGCAATAATAATGTGTGCATAATTAGTGCAGGTTAAGAAAAGTAATTAAAAATAAATTAATTTAGTTGTTCTGATTTACAGAATATATAATGTGTCTGGGATTTTAAGTTTTTTTTGGTAGTTACAGGTCACAAAGCACAAGGAGTAAAATAGACTTAATGTAGAGCGATCTTAGAATTTGGTATGTTTGTCTTGTAATCTTAATAGCCATAAAAGAAAGCAAAATTGCCACACAAAAGTAAATATTTATATAAAGTAGACATCACGGGTTATTTACCTAAGGTTGTTTTGACACTTTCTACGTAGCCATTTCGCCGCCAACCTCTGCTAAATATTGGAGTGAAATTGTGTTTTTTGGGGTTTTTGGCACACATACTTCTAACAAAGAAAATTTTGTAAAGTTGGTGTGTGCTATTCCTGTACAAAGTTTTATTTTGTGTTCAGTTACATCTGCTGAGTAAAATGACACCCCCATTGTATGTCTTTGGCACTATTTCATGAAGTTACAGTAGTGCCATACAGGATACCCGTCCTTTTTAGTATTCACAGAATTTTGAGAGATGGATTTAATGAGCCTTAGCTTCCATTTGGGGTATTATGACAGTTTGACTGTTCAAAAAACCCCCCACAAAGGCCTACCATTTGTAAAAGTAGACACTCCAGGGTATCTCATAAGGTGCATATTGTGCCTTAACATGCCCCCATTTTTTCACCAATATATGCCAAAGTATGTGGTAAAAAATAATTTTGTGCATTTTTTACATACGGATTGCAGTTTTGCTGGGCGTTTTGTATATTTCATATGTGCCACTAAGTTCAAACCCCCCAAATTATGCTCAGCTAAGTCTTCTGAGTAAAATGACACCCCATATGAATGTCTTTGGCACTATTTTGTGAAGCTACAGTGCCATATAGGAGACCAAGCCATATCCGTTTTTACCGAACTTTGAATTTTGACGCTGGGCCTATGTGCAATTTCCGAGCATCTTCGCAGGTTTTACATTCAAACTACCCCATAAAGCCATACCATTTCTTAAAGAAGACATCCCAGGGTATTTCAAAAGGCATATTTTGAACCTTAGCGTGGGATCATTTTTCCACTAGCTTGTACCAAATGTAGTGGCAATAAGCATTTTTTCTGCCTTTTTGACATACAAAGTGAGTTTGCGCAGCATATTTTGCAAACCTTATGTGTGCTATGACTGTATAATACTTCATATGTTGCTCAGCTATGTCGGCTGAGTACAGCAATACCCCGTATGTACCTTTGCCAGGTATATGTGGATGTTGAAGGGGCGCATTTGAGACGCAGCCAGTTTTTTTCTAACTTTGAAGTTTTACGCTGTGTCCATGTTTCAATTTGGAGTAGTTTAGATGGTTGGTTATTGAAACTTCCCCACAAACACATACTATTTATTAAAGAATACATCCTGGGGTAATTCAAAAGGCATATTTTGAACCTTGGCGTGGGATAATTTTTTCCCTAGTTTGTTCCAGGTGTAGTGGTAATGAGAGTTTTTAAAATGTATTTTTTTTACTTTTTTACTTTTAAAAACTAGTTTTTAAACTTTTGTTTTGCTTAATTTTTTTAAAACTTTCCTAAACTTTCTTAAAACTTTTTTACAGATTTAACATTTTTCTAAGCCTTCTTTTACCGTTAACCACTAACTAGCAGTAAGCAGCACTAACAGTAAATTCCCCATTTTCCCATAACTCCCACCCAACCCCAGCTAGCAAAATATAAAGTTATAAAATATTTAAATTAATTAAATAAATTGAACCTCTGAGGGTTAAAAAATAAAAGTTAATCCTCAGGGGTTAAAAAAAAATTAGATCACAGTATAATACGGTGATCTGTATTTAAACGCTGAGGGCAGTGATCGACTGGCAGGGAAGAGGTTAATTTTTATTTGGACTAGGTAAAGGGGGGTGGGTTTTTTTTTTATTTTTTACTTAAATGTTATTAAAACATTTTTTTTAAGCTTAATTTTTAACTTTTTAAAGTTTATTTTAAAACTTTAACCCCTGGTTAGCCTAATGCCAAATTCCCCAATTTCCCACTATCTTCCACCCACCCCAGCTAGCTAAATATATAATTTTAAAATATTTTAAATTAAATAAATTTAACACCTGAGGGTTAAAAAAAAAAAAAAAAATTAACCCTCAGGGGTAAAAAAAAAAAAACAGATCATAGTAAAATGTAATCCCTGCCAATTGATCACTGTAATCAGTGATCAATTGGCAGGGAAGGGGTTAATTTTTTATTAAAATGGGTAAAGGGGGGTGGGACTTTAACTATTTTTTTCCTACAGGGGGCAGGATCAGCACTGTTCCGGCTCCCTGCACTTCACACAGAACCAGGAAGTGCAGGGAGCCGGAAGGTGAGTATACAGAGCACATGCGCTCGCTCTGACTTGCAGTCAGAGCAAGCGCATGTGCTGGGCAGCCTGACCGGGTGCTCCCGGTATGCCTCTAATGCAGAGGCATACCGGAGCACCATTAACCCCTCGATAGCGGCGATCCCAGGTTAATTTTACCTGTGACGGACGAGGTCCGTCACTCGTCACTAAGGATCTCCCCTCTGTGACGGACCTCGTCCGTCACCCGTCCTTAAGGAGTTAATGGCACATTTGTTTTAATTGGTATCTATATGAGAATACAAAGGACAAGTTTATCAAATGTGTTTTAAAGGACACTACTAGATCTCATTGAAGTGGTTATAGTGTCTGGAATTCCCATGCTTCATCTTTCTGTTTTGTGTTAAATCATTATTAAAGGTACACTATAGTCACAAAAACAACTTTAGTTTAATGAAGCAGTTATAGTTTATAGATCATGCCCTGCAGTCTCGCAGCTCAATTCTCTGCCATTTGGGAGTTAAATCACTTCGTATATACAGCCTTAGAGATGAAGCAATTAAAAGTCACCTCGATAAACCAGACAGCAGGGACACTTCTAAAATTAACGGGGACAGCGCTCGCCAGCGAAATTGGACAGACACAACAGGAATACCTCCTGTTACAAGAGCCATCCAGTTCCAAACTAACCCGAAATGGATGAAGGAAATCTTTCTGCATTGATAGATGCTCTTCTTTCATACACCGAAACTGGTAAGGCAGAAATATAGATCGGGAGCCAATTGCCTTCTCCAGTTGGTGGGCTGCATGGAGACTATGAACCAGGAACACTTTATCATCCCCCTACCTATTACATCTGAAAACTCTCCAATTATGAGGCACCACTCCCAGAAACCTTAAACTGGTGCAATAGCTGAACAGAGAGAAACAGGAACCATGCTACAGAGGCAAAAGCAACTAAGGAGAGCCCAGACATTTTGGGCTTTTTAGACTCACCTGAGCGACATGCCACAAGTTTCACATGTTCCTGGTTCAGGTATCCCAACTATTTTCGAGTCCCTAGACTGATCGACCCCTGCTACTAAACAAGACATACAGACCCACTTGTATGACATCCAAAAGTTGTTGGCGGCAGACCTAGCAGTGATCAAAGATTGTGTGAGCCCTTCAGAAGAGCATATAATGGACATCCAAATTGGGATATCTGATGTGAGAGAGAGACTCCACCAGCTCCAAAATGCCCAGACATTTACTATGCAATTTAACACACTAGAACTGGGGCACCCAAAAGGTAGATCACCAGATGTTTTAAAACTACAGCTTCCATGATGCTTTGTCATTCTAAAGGAATACAAAGAATCATGGGAGTTGTAGTTCTAGATCATCTGGGGATCTACCTTTTTGGCACCCCTTCCAGACGATCGCTACAGACATTCATTTTTAAAGTGAGTGGCGTACTAACTAAAAATTCTGATGAGGAATTGCCCATTACCCAAGGAATCTCTTGGTATCTATCCTACCTAGAGATATGGCTAGATTTACTACTGATGGAGCATATAGTTTACCTAGCCCAACCAAGTCCTCATCTACTATCAAGTGCAATGTCATCCTTTGTTGTACCACTTCTCGAGACAAGGGAACATGCTGCTGGTGCTGTGGGACAACAGTACTCCTTTGAGGACTCAACATTTTATCAGTATTTCACAAGGGCAACCCTACAATGGCATAGGTCCCTCAGCCATATCACAAAACTGTTGCGCTCAGCTGGTGAGGGCTACAGATGGGGGACATCCACATGCCACACCTTGGACATAGGCACCAGCATTTCTAACAGCACTGAAACTCACATGCCACACCTTGGACATAGGCACCAGCATTTCTAACAGCACTGAACCTCTGTGCCAAGTAGCTATACAAACTACTATAGATACTCGGGATCCTGCCAACACAGAGTAGAGTGCCACCCGGACACCAGACTATTAGTGATGGTGAGGTTTACATTTGTCCAGCTGTACAATCTGCATTTCATTTTTGTTCTGGTTTCTGTCATTCTCTTAAAGTTTCTTGATCTTGTATATGTGGAGTCATTGTTTGGGATCTTACCAAACAAAAACTTATGTATGCAGCCCAAATCGTCACTGCATAAGACAAATACCAATTCATGCACTATATTGATAAGTTTCCGTAATACAACATTACTGCTGCTAGCAAAAGTTAATTCCCCCTGCTGCCCCATTGGTTAAGGATAACCTACCCTGTTAAGCATCTTATACTCTACCAGAAATTACCACAGTCAATATGATTTGCAAATCCTTACAATTTTCTTAGGTCTCTGACTTTATTATTATTGCTGTTATTTATATAGCACTTTACAATAGTATCAAAGGGGAGGATTGAACAATAAATGAGACAATTACAAAAACGTACAGGAACAATAGGTTGAAGAGGGCCCTGCTCAAACAAGCTTACAGGCTATAGGTTCTGTATAAAACACAATAGAGCAGTAGATGGCCATTAAAAAAGGTGGGAGTGAAGAAAAGCTGGAGGATAGAGTAGAGTGCTGCCCATTAGGAGAGCAAGGGACAGGTATGTAAGGTAGAGGTTACTCTGGGAGGCCATAAAACCTTTACAGTCTGCTTATACTTAGACTATCAATGTAATATCAAATCATACACCTAGGGCAATATAGGCCACTTAATCTTTAACTCATTTTACAATGCTAAATCAGATTGATCTCTGGGGTGTTCATCTTTAAAAACATTGTAGAAAGAGCCCAATATGATGGCCAATATCAACGACTCAGATGAGCAACTCTACCCATAGCGCTGGTACCAACGCAGCCCAAGCCACAGCCCGTCTCCGCCCCAGTCATGAAGGCGGTAACGCAAGACCTGCTGGCGGACCTCCGGCGGAACATCCAGGCTGATATACGGAAAGATATCCAAGGCCTGATAGGCCGCATGGGAACCCTGGAGCAGAACTCCCGCAGTCACACACGGCAAGTAATCAGAACAGTAACAGAAGCTAAAGTTGTTGCAACAACAGCACCTAAATATGGAACAAAATATAGCTGTATTGGAGGACTCACACCGCGCTCAAAATCTCAAGGATACGAGGCATAGCAGACTCTGTCCCAGACACTGAACTGCCTAACTTCCTGAGGCACCTGGTGAGCGCAATACTCCCACCGAAACAGGCTAAAGGGGTGAGCCTAGATGGCGTGTTTAGAATCCCCAAACCAACTACGGCCCCAGCGGCAGCACCGCAGGACTTAAATCGTTAGATTCCAGAACCAACAGGACAAAGAAGCAGTCATGACTGCAATCAGGGGTAACTCACCGTACGCTTTTGAGGGCATGGCCCTTACATTTTATACAGACTTATCAAGGGCAAGTTTGTATGTACGAACGACGGACCATCCAGCCCTTGGCGTGTGCCGCCACTTAACCCCGGTCATCTTTGAAAGTACCGAACCGCCAACCACCCCATGAGCGGAGCGTGCCGCTAATTGACCGCTGGGAAGCTGCGGTCAACCACAAGCATAATTGACTATCCCGCATCCTGGTGTGTGTTGCCAATTAGAACGTTGAAACTGTGGTTAACCGCAAGTTAAGTACCCTCTCTCATGGCGGTCTCCGTTCGGTAAGACAACCAGCCTGTGACCGGGATTCGCGTAATTGTTCAGCCGTTACTCGTTCCAGGGGTTTTAGGTCCATGTCCCGCTTTCCATCAATCAAACCTAAAAACATGGCCGCCATCTTGTTTTCGGGACAAAAATACACGAATTGACTTTATATCAAGGAACCTAGCCATATCATTCGTGAGTTCTGAGCGCTATGCGTCCATCTGCTGCGCTCAGAACTGGGCTACATAATGAATGGTGGAATGGGAAATATGTCTGTTAAAGTATAGACCGGAGGCAATCGTAACAATACGGTCTTAATACTGTCATAAGATTGAAAATGTTATATGACCGTTAGTTAAGTTTTATGTTTGCACCTTCATCTTATCTTCATATAATATACCCCTGCTGTTAAGCACCAACTCGCTACACGCAGTCTCCCTTGCACCTACGGGCTCTTATGTTGCCAGGGCGGCGGACCCTTACTCACCTTAACGACACGGCTCCAGTTGCCATATCCCAGAGACAAAATCCTAAGAGCATACAGCACATTCATGCGGAGTGGCACTGACCCCAAATGTACCATCCTCAGCCCTATTATAGTTTTGTCCACTTTTAATTATGATTTTGGTAGTTTATTTTTAAACAGCCCAGTTGAACATGCTATCTCACACAATGCAAGCAGGGCGGCCCTACCCACTAGAGTACTAAATACAGGGACTCACGAACACAGATGCCATTAAAAGGGCCACCCTAGCTCATACTGCAATCATTTTAATGATCGCATTTTCCAGGGACACCTTGCATCCTGCCGACTCTTCGGTCGCAGGAGAAGACCTATGAACCTGCCACTCTTCCGCAAAAGCTACAACACGTTATGCCACTGTCTAGCATCCCATGCTATTTTACGTTAGAGTCCCAGATACATCAGGCTCCAATGCCGTTCACCCGAAGCGGAGTACGGGTCAACCCACACAGAACACCCCAAGGGTCAGCCCAACAAGCAACGATCCATGGGCATAGTTACACGGGTCTCTAACCAACACTGTGGTTGAGTACCACATACCACTCAAACTAGCTGGCCATCAAGATATAATGAGTTATAACCAGGATTACACTAAGAGAACCACACATGTTGCTAAATGAACTAGCCTGTACCGGCACAGTTTTAAATATCATTGATCTCCTGTATCATCAATACGCTTTATTTACGGTTTATCCTTCACTGTAGAACTTACTCTTTATGTTACGTTAAACTTTGCTATTTACGAAAAAAAAAAAATTGCAACTCCATGCCACCAAACTTCTATGCATCTCTCTCAAAACCATTGCTTGATATGCACACCACATTCACAAATATATAGAAATATTAATGGTTCTGAGACCAGGGCAGTTATGTTTTCTCTACTTGGCATTTGCAGAGGAGATTATTCCCAGAACATAACACACAAGGGAAATATCAGTAGACTTCATTATTAACATTGGCCATAGCAGCTCTGCAAGCCCCTAAAACAATTGAATGAATGGTCGTCACACACAGTGTAGAATAATGTGTAACAGACTAGATCTATTGCAATACAAACAGTGGCCCATGCATCAATAAGACTGCAGCGAGACTGAAATCTTTATCAGATCTCCATTGCTTTGCATTTCATTATTTCATTGCTAGGAATGCAGCAAAATTTCAGCTGCCAAAAATGGGCCTCCCATTTCAGAGGAGAACACCGTGGGACAGGGGGAGGGGGGTAGAACACCGTGGGACAGGGGGAGGGGGTAGAAACAATGGGACAGGGGAGGGGGGGGGTAGAACACCGTGGGACAGGGGGAGGGGGGTAGAACACCGTGGGACAGGGGGAGGGAGGGTAATTTGGACAGGCCCATTTTGGCAGCCAAAATATTTCAGTGCATCTCTAGAAAGGAGGTCTATTAATATCTTCAACTTTCTGTTTAAGTTCTTGTAGTTAACACTGTTCCAAAAGAAAACTGGATTGTTACAAGTTCAAAGGTTAGAATTTTTTTTTTTTTTTTTACAGTGTTACTTAAAGGGACACTATAGTCACCAAAACAACGTTAGCTTAATGAAGCAATTTTGGTGTATACATCATGCTCCTGCAGTCTTACTGCTCAGTTCATTTTGGAGTTCAATCGCTTTGTGCAAGTCATATGCATGGAGGTGTGCCAAGGGCTGCATAAACTACCTTCCTTTATTGCAAATTCTGTTTAATTTAAAATCTTATATCCTGCTCCGTTAATAGCTTGCTAGACCCTGCAGGAGTCTACCTTATATATGTAAAGTTAAATTTACAGAGCAAGAAATTTTATACTAAGTTACATCTGATTAAAAATAAAACCATTTTATTTTCAAGCAGACTGAGAGTTACTGCCAGGAGAGGTGTGGCTGGGACTGCATGGGCAGAAACAAAAGTGATGCAACTCCTAAATTAGGGATCGACCGATATTGATTTTTTTAGAGCTGATATCAGGCCGATATTCTGTGCATTTACCATTTTAAAAAAACAACAACTTTTTTTCAACACAAATCTACTGTTAACTGAACATGTTTATTTTATTTATTTTGCAAATTATTTTTATTAAGGTAAATGCACAAAGATGTTTTCAAGAATCTATGTGTGTGTAGTGGGTGCAGTGAGAGTATTTGATTAATGAATGCAGTGTGTGTTTGTAGTGCTGGTATAGTGAATGCAGTGTGTGTAGTGTATAGTGAATTCAGAGTGTGTTTGTGCAATGAGTGTGTATATAATGAATGCAGAGTGTGTGTTTGGGCATTGTGTATCTAATTAATGTATTGAGTGTGTTTGTGTAGGTATGTTAAGTGTGTATGCGTGCTATTTATTTTGTGCTTTTATCGGTTATATTGCAACAGATAAAAGCACAAAATAAATAGCACTCCAACATGATAAATAGCACAACACATTTCAACCGTAAGGTTTTCCTGAAGGGATATACAGGTAGTCTCTCCATCTGCTGACGTTTTCAGCTATTTATTGTGTGCGGTTATCTGTTGCAATATTTGCACTATTCTGTTTTTTTATGCAATACATTTGTTTACAGTCACCTTTATACCTGGTCCTGATTAATGGAGCAGTAAAACAAGGAGATTGGGGGGAGGAATGAAGCACTTCTACAGCCTACTATAAGACTCTGGAGAGTGCGTTACTTATGGTTTCTTATATCTGTTTTTACAGTATTATGCAATGAGAAGTGGTTTTTCGCTCTATTTCCAGACACAAAATATACTTAAATAATGGACAGAAGTGACCAATTTTTTTATATTTTATATTATACTCCACTTATGTTTGGCTTCTAATTGCACCCACTATTTTTATCATGATTTGTTGTCATATGCAATTTTAGGCATATTCATTATAAAACGCTTTTAATTCCACACGTATATTTAGTATTCATTCTTACCGTGGAGCATTTACAAACCTGGGGGCACAGCATTGTGGTATTAGGGAGTCACAAGATATAGTAAGCTTCATCTAAACAGCCTTGTATAGAATAAAAATCTACAAATATTGACTTACGGTCAAAACAAAAAGTGAAATATGTTAGGCAAAGCTAGAAAAGTTTTATAAATAAGGAAAGCATGGTAAAAACCCTGCAACAATGCTACACATAGCAAATTAACAGATGGATTGCATATTGACAGATGGGATCTTATCAATATTGTAATAAACAATGCAGTCTGTCTTATGTTTAAATGAGTGTGCATGCCAGGTATATCTGAGCTGAAGAACAGGACATACATCAGAAGATTTAATACATTCACTAATTTAAATTCTCACATGCCACTGTTCAGATACCAATTTCAAGGACTTCAGAGCTTCAAATGAAGGTCTGCAAAGTTGGGTAACAGGACATTAAGCACTGCTATCCACATTATTGCATTAAAACCCAATTTTATTAGGAACACTATAGGCTCAGGAACACAAATATGCAATCCTGACCCTCTAGTGTTAAAAACACCATCTAGCTCCCCAGTGTCACACAGTTTGTGTGACTTTCTCCACTATAAATGTATGCTGCGCTCATACAACTTGGTTATTTCTTCTGCAAAAGTAAATTACTTCAATACCCTCATAACCACACTCTCCTGCAAACCCAAACAACTATTTCACACATTTAACTCCTCTTCGCCCTATTGTTCCTCCTCCACCTACTAACTTGACCGCCTCAGACTTTTCGACTCACTTCACTGACCAGATCTCTACAATCAGAGATGAGATCTCTCTTCTTTCTTCTTTCCCTTACAATACTTTGCCTAACCACACTCCCTCTGCTGTTCTATGTTCATTCGCACCCACTACAGCGGAAGAGGTTTATGCTCTTCTCCAGTCCTCCCTAGATCCAATTGCCATTCCCATCCGTACTCTTCTCTTTCTCGACCTCTCACTAACATTCTCAATCTCCCTCTCTCCTCTGGCATATTTCCATCACCCTTCAAACATGCAACTAAACCCAATTCTAAAGAAGCACATCCTTGATCCTAACTCCCTGTCCAACTACCGTCCTATAGCGCTGCTACCTTTTGTGTTCAAAATCCTTGTAAGAGTTGAGTATGCGAGATTGACAAACTTCCTTGAATCCAACGCTCTGCTAGACCCGCTTCAGTCAGGTTTCTACGCTAAGCCCTCTGTGGAAACGGCACTGACCAAACTATCCAATGACCTACTCGCTGCAAAATCTCGTGATCACTACTCTATACTAATTCTCCTTGACCTTTCTGCAGCTTTTGACCCTGTTTATCATCAACAGCTTCTTCTCATCCTCTGCAATATCGGTCTACTAGAGATTGCTCTCTCCTGGTGCCCCTGCTACCTGCTACCTCTCCCAGAGCTCTTTCACCGTTTCTTTCTCTGGCTCTGCTTCTTCTCCCCAACTCCTCAGTCCTTGTTCCCCTACTGTTCTCCATCTATACTGACTCCCTTGGTAAACTCATTAGGCTTCCAATATCATTTCTTTGCAGATGACATGCAAATCTACCTGTCCTCTCCCCGTCCCTCTTGACTAGTGCCTGACTGCCTTTCTGCTATTTCTAACTGGATGGCTGCCCACTTCCTTAAACTAAACTGGACCAAAACTGAAATTCTGGTCTTTCCTCCCTCAAGTGTTGCTACTCCTGTGCGTCTCCTTCCAAGTCAACGGTGCTACCATCAGCTCCACCACGCAGGCTCGTTGCCTAGGTGTTCTTTGACTGACCACTCCTTCAAGCCTCATGTTCAATCTATTGCCAAATCCTGTCGCTTCCATCTCAAAAACATTGCACTACTTAATGCAAGATGCGATTAAGGTGCTGGTCCATTGCACTGTCCTTTCTTGCCTTGACTACTGTAATCCGCTTCTCAGTGATCTAACATGCTCCCAACTTGCGCTGTTACAGTCAATAAGGAATGCGGCGGCGAGGCTCATCTTCCTGTTCACCCGCACCTCCCATGCCTCACCCTTCTGTAAGTCCATGCATTGGCTTCCTGTAAGATATAGGGCTCTATTTAAAATTCAGTTTTTTGCTTTCAAATCTCTACATAATGCTGCTCCCACCTATCTATCCTCCCTAATGCACAAGTATGTCCCATCTAGGCCCTTACGCTCTGAAGACTTATGTCTATCTTCTCTCCGTACTCTCACCTCTGATGCTCGCCTTCAAGACTTCGAGGGCTGCACTGTCCCTGTGAAACTCACTACCCTCCTCCATTAGATGCTCACCCAGTCTCCACTCCTTAGAAAAAAAAATAAAAAACCCACTTCATAAAAGCGTATCAATTAAACTGTTAATAGCTCCCGACTTATTCCTCTCTTGCAACTGTCATTAGTCTAATACTATCCTTACCTTTTTGTGTTACTTTACCCCACTCCCTCTAGCATGTAAGCTCATTGAGCAGGGCCTTCAACCCCTCTGTGTGTGTGTTAAACTCGTCTGGTTACAACTACATGTTTGTTCGTCCACCCACTGTAAAGCGCTGCGGAATTTGTTGGCGCTATATAAACATAATAATGCAACTGTACCGTGCGCACATCCAAGCTTCCCCATAGGAAAGCATTGTATTCAAAGTGACTAAGTATTACGGTCTGCCTTGAAGACCGCTATTAGAGGTGGATTTAAACATACAGGGCGACTGCACCCAGACCACTTCAACAAGATCAAATGGTTTAGGAAACAGTGTCACTTTAAAAGGCACTGGAGGCATAGATTTAACAAGTCACAAGTGAACTCTCCATGACCTGTTCGATTTCTACTGTGGATAGTGGTTAGAATATAAACATGCACATGGGGTATATTACAGTAACAGAAGTAGCAGTGGGGTGTGTGAAGCAGGGGGTACAGTGAAAATGGGAGCAAAACACAAATAGCATGGGGGTTTGAAGACCCAGGAGAGACGCAAAGCTGGATTTGTCCCCGGCTATCCCCAGCTTAACACGAACATTTCCATTAGCTTGCAGACACACATATGGCAAGAAACTCTAGAAACGTACCTATCCTTTAAAAAAAAACAAAAAAAAACTAAAATGTAACTCGCATCTCACATTCATCCATTGGCTCTTACATGATAGGCAGAAGTTATTGCAACTACTAATGGCACATATGCATATGGAGGGACACCTTTGTATTTTAAGGTCCCATACCCACCACAAATCCACTTTTATGTACTAATCATTGGTCTCGAAAACTGCTTTCACAACCCCTCATACATGCCTCACTAGATCCCTTTACTCTAAGTTTTGTAGATGTAGTGAAAGTTTAATGTGACCCCAGGACAATTCTTATGTGTCAGGTTGGGAACCAGCTGTTTAGTTGCCACCTCTCCACTTTTCAATTATCTTGCCCGGCTTCAGGAGACTGCAATAAGGGGGGTGGAGTATTGTGTCAGTAACCATTACTTTTGCTGTGCAAGGTGGAATGGAAATATGGTAAAGAGGCAATATGCAAATTGTTACATCGAGCCACGACAGATGGGGATAATCTGACTGGAGGGAATTCCTGGGACCACTCTAGGGCAGGACATTCTGGACTTTTGTCCCCTGAGGGAGGGGGGTTTGCACCAGAAACCCTGCTTGGCACAGTCTGATCTTGCGACCCCTTTTAGTCTCTGCTTCTACAGAGATGGTCACCTAGACATCTTGATATCTTATGGTTTGGGCCCAACATGGACTCAACTGGTCACTTCAAAACGCCAAGGGAATACTCCAGACCGCCCACACTTTGCCTTCTTCACACAGACTGGTGGATTGTTGGAGGGTGCTTCCTGATGATCATAACTACAATTTCTTATCACACCCACACAACTACTCCAGATTAGATAATTTTTTCAAGATCCACTACCACTTACACGGTCCGATCATGTCCTCACTGTCTTAAGTCCACTGCTGCTGAAGTCCAGTAAGCATAGACAGACAGTATCCAAATGGAGACTAAGTGAATTCCTCCTCTCCCAGACATCAATTGTAGCTGAGGCAAAGGAGACCCTCAAGTCATATTTTAAAGAGAATTCCCCTGACCAGGCATCACCACTTTCCACCTGGGAAGCCCATAAAAATGTTTTGCGAGGTCATTTTCTCCAGACGAGATAGGAGCAAAGCAGCTCATAGAGACTAGACTAGCCTCCATACTCCCAGAACCAGATGGTGGATGCTCAGAACAAGCCTTTGAAGCGTAAGTAACTGTCTGGAGGGAAAGCTGGGGCAAAGAGATGCCTACACTAAACGACAATTCTAACCACCACTTTGCACAGAATAAGGCCTTCTTTCACTAACGTGGTAAGAGTGGAAAACTGTTAGCACACATGCTTTGTCAAAAAGAAACAGACTACAAAGAGAAACGGACTGATAAAATTTAATAAATGCCGTCATCTCCCATCTGACACCCTTTGAAAGTACATGTATGGCAAACTGGAGTGTCATAACTGTACTCTCTGCTCCAATCACAGCCCATGTCTGTATCCCTGAAATTTATAGGACAATGGGAAACATATACAGGGGAAATCTAGTATGAAACAAATTGGCAGAAAATGTGTGACCTAACACCATTGCTCAATTTCGAGCAAGACATAGGACACTTATAAGCTCCCGTCATACTGGTACTCCCTTGCTCCTCAACTAGTAATACAGTAATCTAATGCTAAATGACAAGACTTTATTAGAAAGAAGTGAGGAAAATGTGATACATAATACAGATTAAGGAACAGCACAATTTAATACCAGTGTATATATTGAGAGTGGGTTTAGTTTTTCTTAAAAATTCCAAGATTTAAGTACATATACAATGAATCAGCAGCACATATTTTCAGTTATACCCGTGCACCATGAATTTTGTTTAACATTTAAAAGATTTTATAGCATTTTCAGTAGCCATACTGGAATATTTCAACATGCATTCACTGACCCTTCTGTAAGTATTGTATTAAAGGTCTGCTGCTACGGTTACTAAAAAGTTAACTGCGGTCTGTAAACCATGGAGAAACACCAGCTTACAGGAATAAAGGACGGAATCATTTAAAATATATTTTAAATTAAATTATGATTATAACAATTTCGCAGTCACAAATACTATATAAAATAAGGTTTATATTGAAAAGGAAGAAAAAAATTAAATGTTCACAGGTAATATGCATCATGTTATCCAAGTTTATAATTTTTCAAAGTTGATATTTAATAGGGCATGAAGGAAATCATTGTTATTTTTAATTTTATGGCAAGACAGGAGGTTCCATATTTGCTTATCTTTCTTTACTGTAACTCCCAGCAGCGAAGAAATAGTTAACAATGTTGTAAAAATTCAACTAATCATAACACATCATAGAATATAGTGCCACCAGACTCCTCCCACTTCCTCTTTCTTTGCGGCTTGCCTCCCAGGTGAGTTACTCTAATTACATTGCCTACTTTTACTTGATTTTTTTATTTGATATAACTTACTTGAATGAATTATTTGTGTTCATATATATGTCAATCCTGCCCTGGGTTAACCCTAATGGCAGGTTCTGTTTTTTACACCAGATTACCTTCACTATTTATTTCTCACTAATTGAGACATGATCAAATACATCTTTATTTTAAGTGTACAAATTTGTTTGCCTTGTTACATGGTTAGAAACAACCCGCCGCATTATTCTTTCGCCGGGTTCCTTTCTCCCCACTCCACCCCTCCGTCGGGGGAAATCACTTTTAACGGACTCCATTTCTAAGGAGACTGCTCCTCCTGTCACAGCCTTCGCGCCCTTATCTGCTTTCCTGCCGTTGGGACTCTGATGCAATCGCGCTGCCCCCTTTTTACTCGCGGCGGCCATTTCAAGCCGCGGTACACTTCCCTGCGGCTCCTGTCTCTTCTGACAGCATCTGTGCGCTCTGGCAATCAACTCTCTTCTGTGGGAACACCTGTGTTACCTTGTTTTGGACGGTAGGTTTAACTTTACTAATTCAGCCTTAAATGCGCATCTCATTAAAAAGTGATCTCTATCTCGTCTGTCTTTGCAGGTTTGCCCCACACAGGTCCAACCTGCTACAATCTGGGTGAACTCCTTTCTCTACATTGAATTGCTTAGCATACATTACCACTTATTAAATTTGTGTGGCTGACACCACCTTTATTTTCTGTTGTGGGTGACCCCCACTTAAATACTGATAACACAACTGTTACCACTGATAGTAATATTTGTGTGGCTGACACCACCTGGTTTATTTTGTGGGTGACCCCCACCTTCTCATTGCATATATTGTATGAATTATACTGGTGATTACCACCTTTTATTCTCACCCAGTGGGTGACCCCCACCTCATTGACTATTGTATATATTGCTTATACTAAAATACTAAGTGGTTGACCACCACCTTTAATTATTGGATGACCCTCCATTAATTGACCTTTACAATTTATTGTGCCAGACAGTTGTGGGTGAACCCCCACTGTTTCTACGTCTCGTGTGGGTGACCCCCACCTCTCCAATGTTCTAATTGAGTTGCCTCATCTTTAATTGACAGCCGTAATTTACAACCTGTAGTTATTAAACTGCACATTGTTATTTTTCCTTATAGTCTCTTATATTAAGAAAGACATTATGTCAGATCGCCAAGACCCCGCAATTTCTGCTGAACTTAGGGAATGGCTTTTCTCCACTATCGTGGAGTCCATATACAAGGCTTTGGCAGCCTATCATGAACAAACTACGGCAGAGGTTCATCCCTCTACACACCAACCCTCTGATTCAGAGGACTCCCACATTTCTGACAAGAAAGCGCCCCGCGCAAAAGACCCTGGAAAGGGAATAGCGCTACTGCGGGCAAAGGCAAGGCTCCTGCAAAGATTTATAAACATTCTCAACCATACATTATGCAGGATCCAACAGACCCTTTAGAGGGTTCTACTTCTCGTTTAGCTGGCCATATTTTAAATGATTATGATCCCAACTACTCTGATGAGGATCCCAGGGTGAATGTGCCTCAGGATTCCTCAACATCAGAGTTCGTTAAATAAACTTTTCCTGTTCAGAATACTAAGGGTGCCCCTCCATCTAAAGTGCCTGATTCAGACACCCTCCTGGAGGCTTCGGGCCTCCCCTTTTTTGACCAAAGGGTGATTCGTCACCCGCGATCTGCAGAATGGGCCCCTCCGGATCATATTGCCAGCTTCTGCAAAATGTGGCTTCACAAGCCCCTCGAAAAAGAAATTAGAAATAAACGGAGGGCTATTCCGGGCAAAGTTGCCTCTACCCCTGAGTTCGACCCCATGCTTGTCACCTATTTAACTAAATCCGGCAAAGACCCTCGCAAGGGTATTGAACAGGGGTTGAAAGAGGCCCAAGACAAACTTCTGGACATTTCAGGTCCTATAATTCAGATATTTATATTAGCAGATGAGGCACTCACTAGCGGTGAACTTGACCCGCACATTATCAGAGAATGGGCTCAGAGTGCTCTATGCCTATTGGGCAACGCCAATGTGGCTATTTCGATAGAGAGACGGAAAGCAGCACTCTATAAAATTGATGCCAAATTGGTAGACTTGAGTTCAAAGGAATTGGGTGCAGAAGCAGATTGTCTACTATTCGGTAACAGTTTCATGCGAGACCTCTCCAAGCATGTCTCTGTTTTTACCACACTCAAAGCCCAGTCCTCATTGCGTAGGGTTTTCCGCTCCCAAACATTTTTCTGGGAGAGCTGGTCGCTACAGGGGCCGAGCTACCAGTAGAGCAGACTTTGCAGGCTACAGGCCCCGACCCACAGACTATTGGTCCTCAGGATCCACGCGACCTTACCACAGACAACTATTCAGAACCAGAGGCTCTATTCGAGGACGTGGCTCTGCATCCCTGCGCGGACGCACTGCTTCAGGTAATTGACCTTACTTTTTTAAAACATTTACCAATCGCAGGTCGATTAATCCTTTTTTTCCCCAACAGTGGAAACTACTTTCTCAGGATCACTGGATCCTTCATACAGTCAGAGGTTTCAAAATAGATTTCCTGACACACCCCATTCAAAGGTCTCCTCCGACACCTTTAGGGATGTCAAAAGCAGACACACTAACCTTAAATTTAGAGTTACACAAACTACTGGACAAAGGGGCGATCGAACCTTCGCCTTTCCCTTACACATTCCTCAGCAACATTTTTCTTGAACGGAAAAAGATGGGAGACCACCGTCCTATTATCAATCTCAAAGAACTGAATCATTTTATCACATACTGTCATTTCAAGATGGAAGGTATCCATCTTCTCAGGGACCTACTCTGCGTGGGAGACTGGTTCTCCAGATTCGACCTCAAGGATGCCTACCTGACGGTCCCAATCGCACCAAGTCATCGTGCCTTCCTTCAATTTCTATGGCAAGGCAAAATTTGGCAGTTCACCTGCCTTCCTTTCGGACTTTGCTCCGCCCCTTGGTGTTTCACCAAGTTAATGAAGCTGGTCATGGCGCTACTCCGTTCTCAGGGAATACGTTCCATCATCTATCTAGACGATATCCTGATTATGGCCCAAGACCAACATCTGCTTCGCAAACACACGCACATGACCTCTGCCCTCCTTCAAAACCTTAGTTTTGTTATAAATTTCCAGAAATCAGATCTGGAACCCTCTCAGATAGTCCAATTTCTGGGCTTTCAAATAGATTCAATTCAGGCAACTTTGCAACTACCTTACCCCAAAATCAAAAACAAAGAAAAATTCAAAAACTACTTCCTTCACAACGACCTCGGCTCTGCGACCTTGCACACATTATGGGTCTCCTGTCCGCATTAATTCAAGCTATTTTTTTACCGGGCCCTTACACTACAGAGCAATACAACGGTTGAAAACTTCCTACTTGCATCGCTCAACCTCTTACGATCAATTCATATCTCTGACAGACGAAGATCGCATAGAACTCCACTTGTGGCTTCGCAATATGGAAGCCTGGAATGTGAAAGCGATCTTCGGATCTCAACCAGATTTTATTCTGGAATCCGATGCAAGCCTTTTGGGTTGGGGTGCTACATGCAGCCAAACCTTCACAGGTGTTCGCTGGTCCCCATCAGAACAGGCGCTCCACATAAATTGTCTCAAGCTCATTGCTGGATCCATCGCGATCCGCAGCTTTGCCAAGGACTCCAACTGCTCCCTGGTACTACGGATGGACAACATCTCCGCGGTGCAGTACGGAAACCGACTGAGGTTCCAAATCCAAACTTCTGTCCGATCTCACCAAGGACCTGTACCAATTCTGCCTAGACAGGAATCTGTCCATTCGCGCAGAATATCTCCCAGGGCCGACAACTTAGTCGCGGACTGGTTTTCACGTCATTGGAGAGATGCCAGCGATTGGCAATTAGACCCTTTCCTATTCCACCACATTCATCTATTACAGGGGCCCCTCACGCTCGACCTCTTTGCGTCTCGCCTGAATCGTCAGACAGACGACTTTCAGCTGGCTACCAGACCCTCTGTCTCTGGCAGTTGACGCTTTTCTTCAACCTTAGCCGCGGAGCCTGTGTTTTCCCTCCTTTCTCGATGATTCAACGGACCCTCCACCGGGTCAAAGCGCAAAGCGTCAAGATTGTGATAATCACTCCACTATGGAGGGCCCAGACGTGGTTCCCCACCCTCCTAGAACTACCAACAGACTACCGCATCCTACTACCTCGCTCCTTTCGGGTCCTCAGGAACCCAACGGGCGATTACCATCCACTCGCCATACAGGGCCATCGTCAACTGGTAGCTTGGACAGTTTCAGGGGAGCTTGGCATGTCGCGGGACTTTCATGCACTGCTCAAACACTCCTGTGGGATTCGTGGACTCCACGAACCAGACAAACCTATCTCTCCGCATGGCGGATTTGGGTCAGCTGGTGTCTGGAAAGGAATCTCGATCCCGTTTCAGCATCTCTTTCATCCATTCTAAATTTCGTATCTCTTTTCGATCAGGGTAAATCATACCGATCGATTAATATTTTTCGCTCCGCCATTTCGGCGGCCCATGACCCTTGATAATTCCTTGGTCGGGAAACACCCTTCTGTGTGCAGGCTTTTACGAGTCATACGTTTGACGAGGCCACCTACTGACAAATACTCTAATTTCTGGGATATTTCTAAGGTTTTCACACTGTTGGATTCCTGGCCGCCTAACAAGGCCTTACCCCTACTCTCTGCGAAATTGGCCCTACTCCTGTGCCTGGTGTCCTTCCGCAGAGTTTCAGACGTTCAAGCCTTTGACTCTCATGCTGTGACCTTTGCACCAGACTGTGTCAGATTTACTATTACTAGATGCACTAAGACGAATTCCTCCTCAGTCATTTATCCATACTTTCCCGACAGACCGTCTCTCTGTGTAGCCCTGTGTACCCGTTGTTACATTGAGAACACGATCTCGCTACGTTCCCCTACTGGACCTCTTTTTGTCTCTTACATTAGACCTCACAAACGTGTCTCTTCCCCCACGATCGCACGCTGGATAAGATGGTTGCTTACCCAAGCAGGAATTGATAGATCATTCAGAGCTCACTCAGTCAGAGGAGCGGCCGCATCCTCTGCCTTTCCGCGCAGGCAGCTTGCTGGCGGATATTTTATCCTCCGCAGATTGGTCAAGGGAATCTACCTTTCGAACCTTTTATTTTAAACCAACACCACATGCGGCTTGTTCCTTTATTCAATAGCGTTAAAACAGCAAATATAAAGCCTCCTGTCTTGCCATAAAATTAGGGATTATTCTAGTTTACAGTGAACGAATAATCTAAATTTTATTAAAGATAGGAGGCGAATATTTTCCCTCCCTTAGTTCACTCTGGAACCCACCCTCAGGGTAAGTCTCCTGTTCTACGGTTATTGCATTGTACACTCTCTTGCAATTTGATTTGTAGGTATACGATTTGTTAGCCTAGTAAGAGATAATCCTAAATCACATTGTACCGCTATGTTCTTTAAATCCTACCAGATAATCTGAGCTATCATTTTAGAGTGCATACTTATGTTTTTCTCTTGTCCAAGAGACCATACTTTCATTAAGTTTCTTCTCTTCTAGTGTGAAAATTTCAGCTTGTTCTACTCGACTATATGTTTACATGGTTGACTTCACTGCGAGTTAAAACCTCGGAATGTTTCCAGTTTACAGGGTTGATTCTACTACTGATCGGCACCACCAAGAAAGAGGAAGTGGGAGGAGTCTGGTGGCACTATATTGTTATGATTCGTTGAATTTTTTTACAACATTGTTAACTATTTCTTTGCTGCTGGGAGTTACAGTAAAGAAAGATAAGCAAATATTTGCCTCCTGTCTTTAATAAAATTTAGATTATTCGTTCACTGTAAACTTGAATAATCCCTAACTGTGGAAAAACAGCACACCCTAACTTCAAGTGTAGTGACAAATAATATACATTGTTTCACTGAAACACCAGAGTCCAAAATACAATTGATCATCTCTAAATCTTTTCTGAGAATAAACTAAAGATACTTACATATCTGTCACCAGTAATCTCAGACACCTGCCATAACACACAATATGACACTAAGGAGAACACGTAGACATCTAAGCAAAAATAAGCCTTTAATTTTAAATTTCAAGTAGACTGGTGCAGCAACATGATTAGGGTTTAAGTCCGCTTACTAGAGTTAACATTTCAGGACTGTATTTTGTGATCTTGACATTTCATCAAAATCTACAGGATTACTCATGTGAGAATCCAAGGTCAATTTAAAGTGAACTTCAAATTTAAGGTCAAACTGGAAAAATTCTCTGATGTGCTTTCTATTCAGCTGCTATGAAAAGTCAAAGTAAATTTTAAACTTAGGCCAATTTAGTAAATAGCCCTGCTTTGGTGGGGGTGGAAGTGCCCTGCCCCACAGAATGCAAACCATGTTCTATTAGCTGAAGCCATCATCCAACGAATTCCATCCAAAGACAAACAGAAAAGGTATAATTAAAGGAACACTATAGTCTCCTAAATTACTTTAGCTAAATAAAGCAGTTTTAGTGTATAGATCATTCCCCTGCAATTTCACTGCTCAATTCACTGTCATTTAGGAGTTAAATCACTTTGTTTTTGTTTATGCAGCCATAGCCACACCTCCCCTGGCTATGATTGACAGAGCCTGCATGGAAAAAAAAAAAAAACTGGTTTCACTTTCAAACAGATGTAATTTACCTTGTATCTCAATCTCTAAATTGAACTTTAATCACATACAGGAGGCTATTGCAGGGTCTAGCAAGCTATTAACATAGCAGGGGATAAGAAAATCTTAATTAAACAGAACTTGCAATAAAGAAAGCCTAAATAGGGCTCTCTTTACAGGAAGTGTTTATGGAAGGCTGTGCAAGTCACATGCAGGGAGGTGTGACTAGGGTTCATAAACAAAGGGATTTCACTCCTAAATGGCAGAGGATTGAGCAGTGAGGCAGCAGGGGCATTTTCTATACACCAAAACTGCTTCATTAAGTTAAGTTTGTTCAGGTGACTATAGTGTCCTTTTAATACTAAAAGTAGAAGTTAACATTTTAAAGAACCATAATGAAGAGACTGGGCCAACGGTGTCAAACTGTTCAAAAACAGTTTGAGCACCCAGTGTGGGATGGCACCAGAGGGCCAAAACCACTAACACGCTGTAGAGGTTATGGTGCTTGGAAAACCTTCCTCTAAATTAGCATTATGAACACCAGTACCACTACAGTTACTTATATTGTTATTGTAAAAGGAGTCTTTGGATGTCGTCTCCCAGATTGTAATACTATTTATGCATTAAAGAGTTTTTTCCCCCACTGATTGAAAATTAGCAACAAATCAGTAGGATACATCAGGCCTCAGAAAATGCAAATAGTCAAGGGCTTTACAGGGATACCAGCAAGAATCTAGAACTAGTTCCCCATTACGGAACCACCAGGTTTTTTTTTTTTGTTTTTTTTTTTTAAAGTCTACCTTCATAACCCCAGGGATTCTAATTGTGTAGCACAGTTAACATGCATTAAAATAAAATGAGTTTTGAAGCTGCATACCTGTAATTTTGTCCCTCACTAGCTTACAGGACTCTATCTCACCAATGCTCCCAAACAAACTCTTCAGTTCTTCTTGTGTCATATTCTGGGGAAGATAGTTGACTATTAAGTTGGTCTTGCTGTCCTCTGTGTTGCCAGAGTCAACAGGTGATGAGCAGTTTATGTTGTTTGGACAATTGGCTGTGCTATTGCAAGTGGGCCCATTTGACAGCTGTGTTTCCATGGCAGCAATTACCTGCTAAAAAAAAAAAAAAGAAAAAAAAAGGAAAGTGGTGGATAGAATAGTTGTCACTTGTACTTGAAATTTATTCATCATTTCAACAATCTTTTGTTACAAAGTTCACATTTTCTCGGTTTAACAGTTTGGTCCACTAAGCCCACTTTTTAAATGCCACAGAGTTAACCTTTATGAAAATGTAAATCAAAAATATTGCTCACATCTATGGCACTCTGAGGATTGCAATCATTAATAGGCTATTTAGCTATATCTACATAGGGGATGGGACCACAGGAGACATGGGTAAATGTTAAAAAAAAATTTTTTTAGAAAATTCTATTGTACTAGTGTAAAGGCACAAAGACACTCCTGGCCCCACTACCACTATACAAAAAACAAGGGTGGAACAACGCTACAATAACTGATCACAAGGTGGCTGCACACAGGAATAGGACGGTAACCCTCAAAACCTTCAAGGATAAACCGAACAAACAGAACAAAGGATACATGTAGCGCCAAAATAAATACCATATTGTGGTAAGTAATCAAAAAAGGTACCAAGTAAAAGATAAAAATGTCCTTTTGAGGTTTTAAAAGTCTTCAAATGCTGAATGAGATGTCTCCGGAGTGTTATCACACATCAATGGCACATGCAAAAGAGAATAGGAGGCCAATTGTGCAGTATTGTAAGTCTATGGACAACAGACAACGTAGAACTAAAGATTGCCAACTCACGTTTTTCAGAGCTATAACCAGATCCCGGTAAAACAGCTTAAAGTGGTATTTCAACTCCACTTGTAGGATATCCCTCAAACGGTAGTTGTAGTTTACATGCTATTAAAGAAAAAGAAGGCCCGTAGTGCTCTCCATATTTGCAAATTAGTAGTAAAATGAAATATACTTACAATTTTGAGATTAGACAAACCACTCTATGGTAACCGCGTGGGTGGAACAATCTCCACCTAGGATACTTTTGATGATGGACCTGAAGTGTATGGAAAATAGGTTGTGCCAGGTACAAATGAAATAAAAGTATAAAAAAGACTGCCCTAAAGCAAATGGGTAGTCTAAAAATCTCTCGTATTTAAAGAAATAATAAAATCACGTGTTTCGCCCTATTAGGCTTCTTCAAGCCTTTTTCTTTAATTGCATGTAAACTACAATTACTGTTTGAGGGATATCCTACAAGTGGGGAGTTGAAATACCACTGTAAACGGTTTTACCAAGAGCTGGTTATTGCTCTGAAAAACTGCAATTTTTAGTTCTACGTTGTCTATAGTCCATAGACTTACAATAATGCACAATTGGTATCCTATTCTCTCTTTTGTATATGGCATTGATGTGTGATACCACTCTGGAGACATCTTATTTAACATTTGAAGACTTAAAACCTCAAAAGGACATTTTTATCTTTTACTTGGTACCTTCTATAGTATGCTGTAGGTGGTTGTGCTGCTTAGTGTGCCCCTTTAAGAAGGGAAATGGTAATTTCCCAGGACTTTTACAATGTTTATCATATCTGATAAAACTATTTAAAAAATTGCACTTGCAACATATGAAGTGTCAAGACAAAATTAGAGCTACCAGTTGCACCATTTATAATAATGTTCTATAGATTTGTGTGTACACACACACACACACCCCTAACAAAACTATAAACGCAACACTTGTTTTTGCCCCCAATTTTTCATGAGCTGAATTCTAAGACTTTATATGTACACAAAAGCCCCATTTCTCTCAAATATTGTTCACAAATCTGTCTAAACCTGTGTTAGTGAGCACTTCTTTGCCGAGATAATCCATCCGCCTCACATGTGTGGCATATTAAGATGCTGATTAGACAGCATTATTATTGCACAGGTGTGCCTTGGGCTGGCCACAATAAAACGCCACTCTAAAATGTGCAGTTTTACTGTATTGGGTGGTTTGGGGGGGGTCCAAAAACCAGTCAATATCTGGTGATTCCACCATTTGCCTCATGCAGAGCAACACATCTCCTTCGCATAGAATTGATTAGGTTGTTGATTGTGGCCTGTGGAATGTTGGTCCACTCCTCTTCAATGGCTGTGCGAAGTTGCTGGATATTGGCGGGACCTGGAACATGCTGTTGTATGCGCGATCCAGAGCATCCCAAACATGCTCAATAGATGACGTGTCCGGTGAGTATGCTGGCCATGCAAGAACTGTGTTGTTTTCAGCTTCCAGGAATTGTGTTCAGTTCCTTGCAACATAAGGCTGTGCATTATCATGCTGCAACATGAGGTGATGGTCGTGGAAGAATGGCACAACAATGGGCCTCAGGATCTTGTCACGGTATCTCTGCATTAAAAATGCCATCAATAAAATGCACCTGTGTTCATTATCCATAACATACATTTGCCCATACCATAATCCCACTGCCACTATGGGCCACCCGATAAACAATGTTGACATCAGCAAGCCACCTTCCATCTGGCCTGTACATTGAAAACTGGCATTCATCCATGAAAATAACACCTCTCCAAAGTGCCAGATGCCCTGGAATGTGAGCATTTGCCCACTCAAGTCAGTTATGGCAACGACCTGCAGGCAGGCAGAGACCCAGATGAGCTTCCCTGAGACGGTTTCTGACAGTTTGTGCAGAAATTCTTTGGTTATGCAAACAGATTGTTGCAGCAGCTGTCCAAGGAGCTGGTCTCGACGATCTTGGATGTGAAGATCCTGGGCTGGTGTGGTTACACGTGGTCTGCGGTTGTAAGGCCGGTTGTATGTACTGCCAAATTCTCTGAAACGCCTTTGGAGACTGCTTATGGTAGAGAAATTAATATTTAATTCACAGGCAACAGCTCTGGTAGACATTCCTGCAGTCAGCATGCCAATTGCATGCTCCCTCAAAACTTGCGACATCTGTGGCATTGTGTGATAAAACTGCACATTTTAGAGTGGCCTTTTATTGTGGCAAGCCTAAGGCACACCTTTGCAATAATCATGCTGTCTAATCCGCATCTTGATATGCCACACCTGTGAAGTGGATGGATTATCTCGGCAAAGGAGAAGTGCTCACTAACAGATTTAGACAGATTTGTGAACAATATTTGAGAGAAATAGGCCTTTTGTGTACATGGAAAAAGTCTTAGATCTTTGAGTTCAGCTTAGAGCTTTGAGATATAAAATATATATCTATATATCTCTCTATCTGTAAATACACAGAGAAACAAACAAAGAAGAGACACAAAAGTAGGGTACACTTTTTTTCTTCTTTTAATTATGTATGACCCAAACAAAATGTTGCAAAGCCACATCTTAAAAACACATTCTATCCACTGCCAACAAATAATGGGAATATGCATCATTTTGCACAAAACTCCGATGTCTACAGCACCTTCTTGTGCAAACAAAAGCTTATCTATGGTTGATCCTGCAAACTTCAATTCACATTTTATACTCCCAAGCATATTCAAGATTACCCACTTCTTGGCAGGTGAACATCATCAGAAGTTGAAAAATTGTAGCCCTGATTAGAACAGTAACAGGTAAGTATAACCATTACTGCCCTTTCCTAAACAAAACGTGCAATAGTTTGCCCATCAGATATATGGACTCAACAAAAACCAACAAGCTGCCAGCCCAACCGCTTTTAAACCAATACGATCCTGAACTGCCTCCACCTTGAATCACTGGTGATTATGAGTGGGTGTGTGTGGGAAAGCTTACAAAGATTGTGTCAAGTCAAAAGTTTCAAAGCATGTTGGATAACAGTTTCTGGTAATACCAATATCTGAAAAGAATTGAGGAAAGAGATGCCTTTTTACTGTATTAAAGGGTTACTCCAAGCATCATAACCACAATAGCAACAGTTTGCCATCTGACCTGGTTCCATTTTAGGGTCCTCTCCGCCTCCGACGCCCTCTGCAGAGTAGCAGAAGTTGATGTAGTCATCATCCATTGGCCTACAGCATCAGCTGACTGCCAACAGCTAATGAATGGCACACTGTAAAAACAATTTGCACAGAATTGACAATTGAGGTGGCGTTAAACCTCGAACAGACCACGGTAAAATTCTGTATGTGCCGTTTCACAATGAAACGCTGCACATACAAACGGTATGTTTCACCACCATTTCAAATAACTAAAGTGGTCATGATGCTTTGAGAAACCCTTTAAAGATTTTGAAACTCTATAAAGAAATCCAGTATTGTAATTTAAAGGAGAAATATCAGTTCCCATGATTTATTTCTCATTTTTCCCCACATGTCTATACCTAAATGCATTTGTGAGATGGGAATTTTTTTCTTTTATTATTAAATGTAGAAATCCACACAACTTTAGCCTGTATTAGCTCATCTTCCTTTCAATTCGCTGTCATTTGCACTAGGCAGTCCATACAGAGAAGAATGGACACAGGGTTTCCCCTCATTTGCAATGTTTGCCCCGCTTTGCCTAGACTGAACTGGATTATAATTTAGTTTGCCAACTCTAAAGGAACCTGTCATGGTACATATGAGGTGGAGTTAAACCTCCTTGAAACTATAATGTAGTCCTGCATTATAATAAACATCAAGAGAACGGATAGTTCTTTTAAACAAGTTTACTCATCCCTATACTTTGAAAGAGCATACACTGGACTATAATTGTGCTAGTAGATTAACTAGCAAGTTCATATATTGGGCAAAAAACCTTCAGCATAGAGTCTACATTGAAGGACTAACTGACAAGGGAAAGCAGAAGAAAAAATTTGCAGAAGAATACAACCACAGATGATCCTTCTGCTCTCCACAACATATATGCGGTTGCAATAGTAACTTCCTAGCAGGCGCGCAAAGCGATAGCTAGGAAGTATAGGAGTGGAGTTCAGATGCCAGAATGTTGGCAGTGACATCAGTGTATCTGCGTCATTGCAGGTTCACCCTTCATGTTCCCAAGCAGCACAAATCAAACATTTGATCAGGCAATGCACAGAGCACCAGAGGTGTGTGCTGCAGGAATGCAACACTCACAAATCAGAGGACATGGTGGCAGTAGATATGAGGTAGGGTGAGCCAATATCTCAAAACTTGACATTGAACACATTATGCATCTCCTATGTTTAATGTAAAACAAATGGTCCGCATATGCGTTGAATACATTATATACAACAAAGAAAAAGAAATAGGTTTTGTCTCTAGTGTAAATTACAAAGAAGGGATAGTTCCTCTAAGTGTAAGGCAGATAGCCTGCAAATTGACCAAATAAAGTTAAAATGAGGAATAAGTTATTTTGAAAACCGAACTGCTGAAAAAATAAAGATCAATGTGTTACTTGAGTGTAATATAGTCTGATATTTTTATTTGAAAAAAAAAAAAAAAAATGATAAAGTATATTAAATGTCTGGCAATTATTTAAAGTCCTTGTTTCTTCTTTCTTCACACCCGTTAAAAACTAGAGTCAAGTAAAAAAAATAAAAATAAATAAAAATAAAAGTGTGTGTGTGTATATATATATATATATATATATATATATATATATATATATATACACATACATATATATATATATATATATATATATATATATATATATATATATATATATATATATATATATATACATATACACACACACACACACACACACACACACACACACACATACATATATATATACACACACACACTATATCTATCTCTTTGCAGCACTTGTGTTGTGACAGCCATTTTCATAGTGAGTTCCACACTGCATACAGCACACTGGTTGTTAGGCCATCACCATTTGCAATGCAAGAGTTTTTAGATCTCCAACCACTCAAAATTTTATGAACTTAACCAATTGCTATAGAATCACTGGAGAAGTAGTTCAAAGACATGGGTGGGGAGGGGATGGAATGCCTGGGTTAAAGAATACACAAATCACTAAGAGAACTTTAGCTTAATGAAGAAGTTTTAGTGTATAGATTAAAACCCTGCAGTCTCGTTGCTCAATTCCAAACTATATACAGCAATAGGCACAAGGCACCACACACACAGTTCCTCTCGAGCTGTGAATCTCACAGTCTCCATGAAATCATTTTATTTTAAAATCAGAATTTGCATACCGATGTGTTACTTTTTAATGTAAACTTTCTCATCTCCAGCTCTGTTTAAGTAACAATCCAAGCATCATAACCACTGCAGCACACTGTAGAGTTTATGGTGCCAAAAGAACCGTTACACTTAACTGTCCGTTAGATGCCGCTCCCTGCTGCCTTCATTGGTGTACAATGAGCTGGTCCTGTTCAGGACCGCTCCCAGCAGGAAAAGGGTGTAATCTCTCCTATATTCACACCTCCAGTCAGAGGCAGGCTTGTGGGTGGCCAGGGACCTGCAGTGTTAAACTGCTCGAAAGAGAGTTTAAGCTTTGAATAGAGACAGTACCATAGGACTCCACACACTATAGCCAATTTAATGAGATGAATTGGTTAGTGTGCAAATAGTGTACCTTTAAATTTCATTTTAAAAACACACTGCAGGCTCTAGCAGACAAATAACAGAGCAAGATATAAGAATTTTGATACACTGTACTGTAAAGGAATCTGAAAAATGATACTTCTTATGTAAGTGTGTAGAGGGGTTGGGAGAGTCTCAGCAAAGGAGGTGTGGTTAGGGCTGAATAAATAAGTTATTTAAGACCTAAATGGCAGAGTACTACACATGCACCAAAACTACTTCATTAAGCTCAAGTTATTTTGGTGCTTAACCCCCTTGAGGATGGCGGGCGTTCTATGCCGTCCTTCGAAGGGGTGAGCCTAAACGCCGGAGAGCTGCATAGTACGCCCAGCCGTCCTCCCGCCGTCATGTGCTCACCTGGACCGGCGATCCCGGGGGACTGCCTGAGACCCCCAGCAGTCACCCTGAACAGCTTAGGCCCTCCAATGCGATGTGATTACCATGATCACATTGCCCAATAGGAGTCTATGGAGCTGCCTGAGCGGTCAGGCAGTCCCCCTGACTCCTGAAGTGTGAAAAAAAAAAAAAAAAACATGCTAAATATATTATACATATATTATACAATATATTCTAAAATAATTAAAGCATTTATAATATATTATACATAAATAGAATTTCATTATAAGTGTACTTTGTGGTAGATATAGAGGAAAATATATTTCTACTTACCTTAATTTTCTTTTCCTGGTCATAGGCCATGGCAGCACAAGAATGGGTAGCTCCTCCCTATCCCTAACCATACAGGAACCCAATTAAAACAGAAGGTATAAGTAGCCCCTCCTTCCCCTCCCGCCCTCAGTCTTGTTTCCAGCAATATCCCAGGGCGGGATATTTGTGCTGCCATAGTCTATGACCAAGAAAAGAAAATTACGGTAAGTAGGAATACATTTTGCTCTTTCCTGGCCATATCCATGGCAGCAAAACAATGGGCAATACCCAAGCAATAACAAAGGGAGTTAAGAAATACACAAGACTTCCAAAACATGTATGCAAGTTGACAACACACACCTCATAAAGGACATTGGAAATGAAAAACGGATTGCTCACTATTGACACATTAGCAAATTGAACAACTCAAATGTACCCCCAAAAAATAAAAATAAAAAAAGTCAGAAAATTATTGGTTGAAGTCCAAGCAGCCATTTACCTATAAGTTCCAGGGAAACTTGTTTTGTGTATTCAATGTATTTATTCTGTATGCATTGTATGTTAATGTATATATGTATGTTTGATATACAAGAAAAATAAACAAATTATTAAAAAAAAAAAAAAAAGGTTCCAGGGAAACTTGGCCACTGATGCTCAAGAAGGAGAAATGGCTCTAGTGGAGAGCAAAAAGATGTTCAGGCACTGTAACCCCTAGGGCTTAGTAGACTGAAAATAGCCAAGACTATCCATCTGCTGATGGCTTATATATAGAGGATTGAAGACCTTTTCTGCTCCATTAGTAAAGATAAGCAGACTATCAGAAGAAAGCCAGGTAGCTGATCTATAGAAATAGATCTTAAGACATCTATCAAACGTGTCCATTTGTTTGCAATGGTTCATTTTATGCTTTTGATACATATTTAGGACAGGAGTAGAAAGTTTCATTACTGACTCTACTTTGTAATTGATAGGGTTTAGATATATTGTGGAAGGCAGTAAAGGGGCAAAATAATGCTCTTAGATCTGATATCTTATATACTCTCATGGTAAAAAGCCGTGAAGATTACAAAGCCCTTAATAGTAAAATTTAAAAAAAAATAAAAAATATGGTAGAATTCCAAGGGGAGCAATGGTTAACCGAGGGATCATACAAATACAGCCAACAGATATTTAGGTACCTTCATATCAAAGCCCTTTCATGAAAAGAAAGATCAGAGAGTACAGAGACATGTACCTCTAAGATGATGTGGCCAATTCCTACACGATTTGAGAAGTTAGAACCTCTTTGGTAGAATGATCACCTAATTAGAAATATGCAGACAAAAAAAAAAAAAAGACATCCCAACTTCGTAAAGGTAGTCGAGGATATACGTTTTTCATGGCCTTCAGAAGGGTATTAATTACTGCAGTTGAGGAAAAAAAAAAAAATTACATTTAAGCCTTCTTTACAATATCCAAAACCTTCAGAATGAGGAAAGTAGTACTGGACCTGATGGAAGAGGGAAAAAAACTCTTTTGGGAGATCCCATGGAGGTACTGAAGAAGATAAGCAGGAAACCATGGACTTGGTACCAATATGGAACGGTCAGGATGATTGATATTGGTTCTTGCAACCTATGCAGACGAGAAGTATTGGATGTTAAGGGTGTCCCCTCCTAGTGGATGGTATTCATTGTCCTCACTGTCCAAGGGATTTCTATAGGAAATTTAACCTCCTCCCTTGTGTCATCTTATTAGACCTATGGTGGAGGACCTGGCTCAAAATCCTCTCTGCTGAGGTAACATCCATTATTTACTTGATAAGTCTTACTGCACTTCCTGAAAAGAGCTGTTCCGTGCCTTGGACTGTGTTGAACAGTGTGCTCAGCTATACCCTGAACTGGGAGGGAGCAAGGTGACTTCAGCAGACGTTTATCTTTCACTATGAAAATGTAAAAATAAAAAAAGTGTCCTTCCACTGCAGTCTGAGAAACATCTAGTGATGTGGGGCAATGGATACATGGGAATAAGCATCCTGCAAATCTATGGATATCATCCAATGAATAAGTAAACTACCTTTATGATGAATATTCAAGAATCTCTTAATCCATTCATTTAGGAGGATGCATCAACGGACCAGGTACTAAGCTAAAGTGCCCGGCTAATACACAGTAAAGTAATATTTCTTGCTAGAATATAATGCAAACTACGTAGGCTTCTTAGCTGAAGACTATTTCAGGCTTAATGACAAATTGTAAATTGTCAGACAGGAAAATCTCTGATTTGAGCCTCCAAATTATTCATACCAATTTTAGATCCTTAGAGATTGAGGCAAGAGTTTACAACAAGATGAAAACCTGTGCCAGCTGCCACATAGGCTTTAGAGGATTAAGACCATCTATACTCCATTGAGTATCAGAGATCCCGCATCGTTTACAGGCAGAGTGTAACATTTAGCCAGACTAAGTACCGCATTGTTCACTTAGGAGCAGAGTCCAGGTACTAGTGTCTGAAATCCCAATGGATGAAGACAGATACTCCCTTGTGTTAAAAACTTCTCTCAGTGTAGAACAATTCTTCCATTAAGGATCTTAAGGGGACTAGAAACTGGAAAAGATACTAAAGGCTAGAGGTAGAATGCTCAACCTTCAATTATTTCAGGGATAAGGACCTGCAGACGCTGGAAATCAAATGGTCCACGTGAGTGGATTCTGGAACTTCTGAAATCAGGTGAATATCCTCATCCGATGATTCCATATCTCTGAATGTATACATCGCCAAGGATTCCTCAGAGTCCAATTCTGGGAATTGTTCAGAGGATCAGAGCTTTAACTGCTTCTATGATGTCTTGAGATACCCCGTTTGAGATTGCATAATATATGGCACAGGAGTAGATTGGCCTGTAGCCACTTTCCGACAGTCTGTGCAGAGACTTTACTTTCACAAAGCTCTCTTATCATATGCCTCACAAAGTATCTTTAAGGGAGACTTCCCTTGTATGATCCGGATGATTTTCTTCCCGTAGAGCCATCATCATAGGGAATTCCAATTAATATGCACTCTTATTAATGCCAGAAAAAAATATAATGGCTAACCTATGTCTTAGTGTCACCTTTTTTCCCGGGAGCAGAGGGGATCTAAATCCATAACTGTATAAGATTCCTTTTTATCCTTAAAGCAAAACACTGTTAAAACAATTAGAGATGAATAGATACAGAAAAAGATGTGATATACATTCAATAATTTTTTTTTTTTTTTTTTTTTAAACTACCAAAACCAAAAAGGAGAATTCAAGATGAAAACTGCACACAAACCTACTTACTTAATATAGGAAACCTATAAGAAAAAAATTGTGCTTAAAAGGGGGAACCAATACAACACTCCAACCACCACAGCTGGACTTGCATTTCAGAATACACACAAGCAAATTAGATTTTTGCGCATGCGTGGATGCTGTATGGCGCAACCTTTTGACTAGCGCCTGCGTATTCGCAGGGATTGAATGCAGAAAAAACCTGAATGGGCGCCCAAGTATGTATGAAAATGAGACCTAGAATAAAACAGGTCAAAAGGCTGAGAGAGGAACAGAACAGTAAATAGCCTGTTACCAAGTACAGAGACACAGAAATAGGATAATAAAGCTAGTGAATGCCTAAAACCAAACAGTGGCATATAATAATGTAACAAAAGTGGCAAATAGCCATGCGTGCACAAGAGAAATCACATTGTATAAAAATCGCAGAGGCCTAGAAAAAAGTAAATAGAGGCAAATGCATATTAAAAGGCACTTCGAATAAGTGAACCCAGCAGCTGTATTAAAAAGCACTAGAAAAAGGTATAGCAAAATGTTTAGGAAAAAGAGCATCCCAGGGATGTTACTTTTAAGAAATGTAATGGTAGCCCTTCATCCCTTTTAGGTAGATAAAGAGTGAGTCAACCCTGCTGGGGAATTGAACCCGTGACCCCCAAAAGGTACAGATTTTTCTGCCAGAGCATTAGCCCACAGAACTCACCACACATAGGTGAATCATTAGCAATATTAAAAGGCTTAACAGAGGCCTAGGAGTACATTAATCCAAAGGCTATATTAAAAGGCCCAACAGAGGCATAGGAATAAGAGACAAAGAAGCCAAGGAATAAGCTGGTTCGTAGATCGGGTCTTCCAGAGATCGACATGATAACCGACAGGTTCAGAGGTTCTTCTCCAGGGAGCACCATCCCCTGGAAGGTGGGGATGCCCTCAGCTGTTCATGGAATTTCTGTACGGGGTAGGAGTTTCCCCCGATTCACCTTATCACCCTCCTAAAAGAGAATTCAAAGGGAACGTGTGGTGGTGATTGCAGTTCTCCCATATTGGCCACGGAGACCCTGGTTTCCACTGTTGAGCCTTTCCATGGAGAGCCCACTTCATCTGCCGGTAAGGGAGGGCCTGCTGTCCCAGGGTCCTCTGTTCCATCCTGCTCCTCAAGCCCTCCAGCTGATGGCATGGAGACTGAAAGGAGGCGGTTACAAAAGAAATGTTTGCGAGATGTGGTGATTTCAACTATGCTTCAGGCAAGGAAACTGAATACTTCAGCTGCCTATTACTGTATTTAGGACATCTTCTCTGACTGGGCATCTAACAAAGTTATTTCCCCAGGGTCCTTCTCTGCTGTGGATCTCCTGGGGTTTCTGCAAAGGCGGTCATGCAGATCCGGCATCCTATCAAGTCCATTTTTCCTCCTTGGGACTAGCCACTTATCTTGTCAGCCTTACAGGGTTCCCCATTTGAACCCATAAGAGATTCCAGTTATGTTCCTTACTCTTAAAACATCTCTTGTCACCTTGACTTCAGGTATAAGAGTCTCAGAATTGGCAGCACTCAGACAAACCTTTCATCTCATTCCAACAGGATAAGGCGATTCTGAAAACAGTTCCAGATTTCAGGCTTAAAGTTTCATAATTTCATATGAACAGAGAGATCATCTTGCCAGCTTTCTTCCCATCTCCTGAGGAGGAACGATTGTTTCACACACTGGATGTGGTTTGCAGTTTATCAGTCTACCTCACCACAACTGGCAGCTGGAGGAAATCCTCTAGGCTTTTATTCTCTCTCGAGGACATAAGGGCGTGCAACCATGTCCTAAGACCATCTCTAGGTGGCTGGTCTTGGACATTACTAAGGCTTACAAGACTAAACTGGTTCCGGTTCCTCAAGGTCTGAAAGCCCATTCAACCTGAGCTCTATCCACTTCCTGGGAAGCTGTTGCACAAGTCTCTTCTGATAAGATCTGAAAAGACATGGTAGTCGCAAAATACCTTTATCCAGCATTATCGACTGGTTGTGAAATCCTTGTTACGAACTGGGATATTATGGTCATGTGGCCTTTTATTGGCTAAAATGTCCTGTCCAATGGGAGGAGAGGAGCTAACCCTGGAGTAGTGCTGCCATGGCCCATTACCGGGAAAGGGGGGGGGATAAAAAAAAAATATATTTTTTTTTTCTTTTTCTTTTCTTTTCCCGGTATATATAGTTCAGCACTCCACTTACTGGAGCCCTATATTTAACTCTAACTTTTCCAAAAACACCATGTGTGTCAGTATGCCTGTCAGGGTGTGGGTGGGTGGGTGTGTGTGTGTGCATCAGCGTGTCAGGATGTGTGAGTCAGTATGTGTGTGTTCATATGTCGGTGTGTGTCTGTATGCCTGTCAGTATATCTGTCAGTGTGTCTTTCCGTGTGTTAGTATGTCTGTCTGTTGGGGTGCGTGTCTCTGCATCTGCACGTGTTTCAGTTTGTGTCTGAGTATCTGCATGCATTAGGGTATATTTGTATGTCTGTATGTATATGAATATGTGTATACATCTCCGCATTTTAACACTACACACAAATACACCCCTGCATTCCAACTTCAACACTACATACAAGCACACTCCTTCATTGAAACGTCAACACTACATACAAAGATACCTCTATGTTAACCCCTTAAGGACTGAGCCAATTGTGCAAGTTGTGATCAAAACAAAACCTTGAATTTGCACTATAGGTCTGTTCAGGCGTAATTCACCTCTTTCATATTATGTGCACCCACACATTTTGTTCAGGAGAAACCGGGCTTTCATGTCACAAATATTTGTATATTAAACATAATTTAATATGAATAAAATATTTTTAAAAATGAGAAATGAAGTGTGTTATTTTTTTTAGTTCTTCATGGCATTTTAACTGAATGTCACAATACTGTTAGGTGTTACTGCAATAAAGTACACATTTGTATTCAGCGATGTCTCACTGGTAAAACAGTACTCACAATGTATAGGTTTTATGGTGTTTTGGGAAGTTACAGGGTCAAATATAGCACATTTTTCAGTTTATACACATTGAAATTTGCCAGACTGGTTATGTTGCCTTTGAGCCCAGGAATGAAAATTACCCCCATGATTGCATACCATTTGCAAAATTAGACAACCCAAGGTGTTACAAATGGGGTATATGTCCAGTCTCTTCTAGTAGCCATTTAGTCACAAACTCTGGCCAAAAATTAGCGTTCGTAGTTTGTGTGGGAAAAATGAAAAAAAAAAAATAATAATAATTAACACTAATTTTGGCCAGTGTTTGTGACTAAGTGGCTACTAAAAACAACTGGACATACCACATGTTGTCTACTTTTGCAAAGGGTATGCCATCATGGGGGTAATCCTCATTTACTCTTTTTAAAAGCCATTAGTGTTCAGCGAATTCTCCAGAGTAAAACACTACAGGGTTAAATATAGGGATAGCCAGCTAAATTCTCTGGACTTTCTGCCTGGGTTGTTGGGCAGGTCCCTCAGATTGTAATTAATAAGATGACTTGATTATGTAAAAATATTTTATTTATACACGGTGTGGATAGATAGATAGATAGATAGATAGATATAGAGAGAGATCGACATATACACACAAACACGTATTTATAACATCATTCTAGATGTGTTTTGAATATATGTATTTTAATATCAAAATACAGTTAAAACAAATTAAAACTGGTATAACTTTTTTTAAATGTATTTTTAATATTTAATTCTCATTTCTTTCAATTTATTGATTCAGATATAGTGATCATTTTAAGTGTATTTTCATATATATATATATATATATATATATATATATATATACACACACACACACACACACACACACATATACACACACACACACACACACATATATATATATACACACACACACACACACACACACATATACACACACACACACACACACACATATATATATATACACACACACACACACACTTGAATTTAAAAACGGTTTTATAACTTACTAGCTTTTACAAACTTTTTACAGGCATGAGGGGACAGCCTGAGAGTTCAGGCAGTCCCACTGCTGGCACTGCATAAGCCAGCTACTCTTGCCCTGTGATCACGAGGACCCTGTGATCACATGGCTGGAGGGGGTCTGCCTGAGCTCCCGGGCAGAGCCCAGGATCACAACCGCCGGAGGAACGGCGGGGACGTTCTATGCCGCCCAATGGCGTTTAAGACCACCAACCCAAAAGTACAGCATAGAACAACCGCCGTCCTTCAGGGGTTAAACACCAAAATATAAACACACCCTTGCATTCAAAGATCAACACGACTTATAAGTGCATGCTTGCATTTAAACACCAACACCATGTACAAGGATACTCCTACATACACAAACATACTACAAGGAAAAAAGAAAAAACAAACAGACACTTCTCAGTGCCTAATACAACCCTGCAAGCATGGGAAAATGTAGAGCCCGAGCTGTCAGAGCATTGTTGGAGCTGCATAACAGATGGGGATCTACTTTTTGACCAGCCTTGCAATAAGTGGCCCAAACTACTCTTGCACCAAGGCTCTCTACTTTAGTACCACCACTGCATTGGAGTGTAGGGTGTGATTTCATAACAGTGAGTTGGGTGGGGAGAGTGTCTAGGGGACCCAAGCTAATGCCTGCCCAGGATCCATTCAATATTAAAGACGGCCCTGGGCACGGACCCATGTTTATTTGCAAACCCAAGAGATGTTTACATAAAACAAAACTCTCCCCTGCTCCCCCTCCCATTACCCATAGTTCACTTCCTCTGATAATGCAGGAATGACACTTCTTGCAACTAGATGTATTTCTGTGAATGATTATTTAAGAACTACTTTCAACCATTGTATTCTTTAAGAGGCACGGTCAACCCCTGCAAAATTAATATTTCACAAAGATAAAATCCTTTATTTAAAAAAAAGATATTGACTGTGTTGGAATTTTACTGAAATACCAAACCAGTCAAAAGATATACTGACATAAAAGGAGGGACTACTTTATCTCTGTATTTTTCCTACATATGACATGGGGCAGAGCTATTGCAATCAAGCAGTGTTAATCCCCCAGCTGTCACTAGTGACAGCTGCAGGGAAATTTGCTATATATATATATATATATATATATATGGAGGATTTCACTGTCTCACGAGATCCTCCATAGACCTGATTGTACTCTTGAGAGACTAGAGCAGTATCTGGACAGGCCGGAAGAGGATGGCAGCACACAATAGTGACAGGTTCAGGTAACTAAATCTCACCTTTACCTGCCCCCTCTCGCCAGCAGACTTCTAGTGGCGATGTTACAGTGCTGTGAAGCCAAATACAGGGATAGGACATTTTTAGCAGATGTCATGCGGTTTCATGGAGCCATGGGTATGCTACAGAGGTAAGTGTTTTTGTTATCTCTGCAGCACTACTCCTCTCCAAGAGTGTTTATTTTTATTACTGGAATTTATAAAGCGCCAATAGATTCCGCAGCGCTGTACAATTCGTGAAAGACGTAAAATATACACAGACAAATACAAAAGGTAGAGAGGGCCCTGCCCATAAGCAGACATCTAGCCATTTAACCCCTTAAGGACACATGACATGTCATGATTCCCTTTTATTCCAGAAGTTTGGTCCTTAAGGGGTTAAGTTCTTTTATACAAAGTGCTTAGCTAGATAGCCAGTTAGCTTACAATCTAAAGGATACAGTGGGGGTTTGAGACAAGAGGTAGCAGGGGAAATTTGGAGGTGATGGTTAAAAATGTAAACAGAGTTGCAGCTATTTGTAAAATATAGAGGGAATGAAGAGGTAATTGAGTGAGAATTTTAAACAGCTGGAAGAGCAGGCTATAAATTTAGGAGGGCACCTGGGTGGGCTGGCGGGTTGGTTGAGCAGAGAAAGAATTGAAGAGGCTTATTTGCAGGTGGTATGGGGATCTAGGCCGAAGAAAGGGTTGCTGCATTATATTCAAATAAAAAAAAAAAAATAAAGTCAATTCTGAGAAGTAACAGTATTGCTTTAAATGGGAAAGGAGGGGGACAATTCCAGCAAGGAATTTGTCAAATGATGAGAGCCCCCACACAAAAGCAACTAAAGAACGCTTTCACGTGGAAAAAGCTTGAAGGTGCACATGGAGCTTGCCGCTATGGAGAGCAATGTATTGGACCATGCAATCTCAATGACTTTGCGGGAGTTTGGGAAGTGTGCATCATTGAGGGAGCATCTGCATTGTGATGAGACAAGTAAAACATTTTACAGGACATACGGGGGCGGGCTGCTATATTACTAGGGACAGTAACACTAGCAAATTCAGAATATAAATTTGTATTCCACACTCTTGAGTATTCCTTTAATGTGTTATACCTAGAAACAATCATAAAAAAACCAATATCTTAATAGTGATCACAAAGACACTATACAATGAATTTCAGCATCGCCTTTCTAGACACAGTATACCATAATAAGTGGCAGAGGTAAACAAGCAAGTATCCAAACACATTTTAGTTTATAATTTTGCAGAAGACAAATGGTCCCAAAAGGGTGTCTAAAATGCTATCCATTTTATCTTGATATTGGAGTTTCACCATTCCAAATCACAAAGAAAGTCAAGTTCAGCATCACAGGAGATCTTGTCAAACCACCATTTCACAGTACAGAATTTATTTTCAAAGACCAAAACTCTACCACATATGCACTTTGTTAATGACAAAATATTTCTTCTCTTTGCTTCAAAATAGATTCCATTTTAAAACAAGTATCAGATTTCTGTATGCATAAGCTTTGCTAAAATATGCTATAGCACAAGCTATTAATTTCAAACTAAACCCACATCACTGGGCTTACAATGTCTAAATAAAAGAATTTCATAACAAATCCCCATCATTCACATAGTGCTTCTAAATGGCAACTGGTGCTGTACAAGTATAGGTTGAATAGTAGCCTCAATAGTTGAAAAAAATGCTTATTAATTTCTAATACATTTCACACTGCAAAGAGCAATATGTTTTAATTAAAACTATACAAAGACACTGAATCTGAAATGGTGGCTACAAACAAATCTAAAAATAAAGTAAAAAAATCTGCCTAATTGCACATTTATTTTCATTTTCAGGTGGCACAAATTACATCTTAAGCCAACATTCAAATGAACAGCTGCAGTAGGCCGTGTGTGCTAAAATAATAGCACTGCTCAGCTATAGGACCATCTGTTCTGAATAAAATGATACTCGTGTGTTGAAGTTTAAAAATAATGAATATTCCATCAATAGGATCAACAAAACTGTTCACATAGCATAGACAAAAATGCATAATCATTAACCAAGCTGATCCATCTTATTTTAGTGTAGCAATTCTCAAGCAGTATGTAAGGATTAGAAAATAAATAATTAAAAAGTTATTTTGTGGTTAAAATTGAGAAATTTAAATAAATAAAAACAAAAGACAGTGAATGCAAAATATATATGTAATAAGTGTTTTGTGTTTGAGACCATACCAAAATATTGCTTGTAAAATTATAATCTAATCCAATATTTGTACAGTTTGAGAGTGGTAATGCTTTTGCAACATGACAAGTTTGGCAAAAGAGAATAGATACAGAATATTCTTGTAAATCTACAGCACTTCTTTGCCTTGTTGCTTGGACGATGAATGGGCTGCATTACACTTAACTATGTAACAAATCAAAACCAGCAATTCTCCACAACTGTAATATTTGGTATGGCCTCTGTACAGAAACATTAAAAAGCCTAAGTAAATTTAATAAAAATCCCACAGACCCCAGTCCAAGGCTCTGCTGCCCACGAACCACTTCTAAGCAGAGAAGCCACATCACACAGTCTGACTGCCATGTTAGTTTGGAGTTGCCGTCTGCAATATGGACACAAAAAGTACTGCATGTTAGATTAATACGGTCATGCAAAGAGCCCATACACAGTTTTGTTTTATTCAGACATCCTATTTCTAATCTCACGAAACAAAGGTTAACACCAACATTAACAGAATACATTTTAATCCATAAACATCAAAATAAGTAGCTTAATCTTACAGAGTTAAAAAAAATCCATCTTATATTAAAAGTGGGTACAGAAATTGGGGTTACAACAAGAAGTAATTCAAGTTCAAAAGCCACCCCAGAAGCCAAATAATCATGTCCCCAAAATCCAAAGTTAATAAATGTAATCATTTTTTTCCATGGTCATCTAAAAATATGTTCAACTCTTAAATATATTTAAACATTATTTGATAACCCTTGATGTGACATATATACACTAAAAGCATGTCTGGCTTGGTTCTGATAACATGCAGCTTGCTAGGTCAGTAAATTGTCTCTTAGAATATTTAAAAAAAAAAACAAAAAAAAACATACCAACAGTCACGTTCCTTTGCAAGTCTTCACTATAAAAAAAGGCAAATATTGGGTATTTGCTACACTCTCTGAAACGTGTTCCCTTGCAAGTTTATCAGATGAGCCTTTAGCTCTGGGATATTATGGAAGTTGTAATAAAAAGCTGGAGCGAGTGGCTACTACTGATCTCTCATTTGTTATCATTTAACAGGCATTAGTGTACTACAGAAACCAACACACAACAGTAAATTTGATAGGTAAAGCAAAATCTTGCTAGAAAAACATTAAGATGCCAAACACACCTTGTGTACACTTTGTTAAGGTAAAATATTTCCAGATGCAAAAAAAAATATATAAATAAATAAATAATAAATTTAAAAAAACAAACATTCTAAAGTTTCCCCCCCCCCCCTTTAAGAGGACCGTGAGACAGAGAGCGAGACAGAGAGCGAGACAGAGAGCGAGACAGAGCGAGACAGAGAGCGAGACACAGAGCGAGACACAGAGCGAGACACAGAGCGAGACACAGAGCGAGACACAGAGCGAGACACAGAGCGAGACACAGAGCGAGACACAGAGAGCGAGAGAGCAGAGAGCGAGACAGAGAGCGAGACGAGACACAGAGCGAGACACAGAGCGAGACACAGAAGCGAGACACAGAGCGAGAGCACAGAGCGAGACACAGAGCGAGACACAGCGAGAGAGCGACACTAGAGCGAGACACAGAAGCGAACACAGAAGACACAGAAGCGAGACACAAGAGCGAGACACAGAAGCGAAGACACAGAGCGAGACACAGAAGCGAGACACAGAAGCGAGACACAGAGCGAGACACAGAGCGAGACACAGAGCGAGACAGAGAGCGAGACAGAGAGCGAGACAGAGAGCGAGACAGAGAGCGAGACAGAGAGCGAGAGACACATATACAAACACACATACACTTTCTAAATTAACCAGGGCTAGACAAAACCCATGTGCCATTGAGATGGCTGGGGGAGTTGCGGCCAGCTAAGGGAGCATGCAAGGGAGTAGTAATCTGGCAGTTCCTCTCTGCTACCTGGTGGTGTTTAGTGATGCCGGGATCCGGAATATGATGTCACTCTGGCACCGGTATCCCTACAGAGGACGTATGGGGTAGTTGAGAGGAACTGCAGGAAGATAGAGAGCAGCCCCACTGGACCCAAGGGAAAAATTCACTCAGCTCTCCCAAAGGTAGGAAGTCTCGGTGGACATAAATTCAAATAAACGTGTGTGCAGGAATCTGCCCCCCTTCGATCACATGAGAAAGGTGGTGTTACGCTTTTTTCCCCCCACGCCATGCCGGTTGCGCCATGGCTGGTCCCACCTCCATGGCCGAGATTTTTATGATCTCCTCTAAGCCAATGCTTTTCCACAGGAAAGCATTGGGGAGATATTGCTCTGTGGGTAACATTCAGTGTCTCCATGCAGAGCGTGGAGACGCTGAACATAGGTGCAGCACTCTAGTGGCCGTGTGAGTGACTGTCACTAGCAGTGATACTAGGCAGCTCTCTGAAAAGGTAGTGTTTACATTGAAAAGCTGTAGGAACAGGCTATAGACATGAAAACTACTACATTAATATGTAGTGGTCTGGTGACTATAGTGCCCCTTAAAGAATTTAATTTTTCCTCGTTTGCTAGTTAAAAAAAAAAACTCCTAAATTCCACCCTGAAAACAAAAATAGTTATATACAAATATAAGCAATAATTTTACACAACATACAAAATTTTAAACATGAAATTTAAATCATGAACAATGGTGTTGCTTAAGGGACCACTATAGTGGCAAAAAAACAACCAAAACACACCACTTGTTTTCCTGGCATTATAGGGTCATTAAGGGCCCCCTCAGGGCCCCCCTTCAGCCACTTACCTTTCGCCAGCACTGGGCTTCCTCTGTGCTAGGGAACTCTCCACCCCCTGCCAACATCAGATCCGAATGCGCATGCGCAGCAAGAGAGGTGCGCAGATTCCAACAGCCCGTATGAAAGCATTACTCAATGCTTTCCTATGGACGTCCAGCGTCTTCTCTTATTTTCAGTGATAACCGCGGAAGTGCCTCTAGCGACTGTCAGTGAGACAGCCACTAGAGGCTGGATTAACCCTTAGTGAAACCTAGCTATGTTTTCAGCTGCAGGGTTAAAACTAGTGGGACCTGGCACCCAGACCACTTCGTTGAGCTGTGGTCTTTTAACCCTTTAAGGACACATGACATGTGTGACATGTCATGATTCCCTTTTATTCCAGAAGTGTGGTCCTTAAGGGGTTAAGGTTTATTCACATTCCAGACAAGAAAATATGTTTCAAGTATACAGTAAGAGACTCATACAGTTTGTGGTTGTTTTGTGTGTGTCAACAGATTGACATTTTGCTCTATTGCAAGTTTGGTTGCTTGTTGGTGCAAAACCCAATATGATCTGGGTATTTTGTCACATAAAGGGGCATGTAATTTCATAAGACCGTTCTAAAGAATACAATAAAATACTCTTAAAAATAAATAAAGCCATGGGGATTGAACAATACAAAATTATTAAAGGACCACTATGGCATTTGAAGTGGTCTGGGTGCCAGGTCCCCCCAGTGTTAACCCTGCAGCTGAAAACAGCTTCAGAACTGTTAATCGAGCCTCTAGTGGCTATCTCCCTGACAGCCACTAGAGGCAGCTTCCGCGATTTACACTGAGTAAATCGCACTTATTTGACTCTGTAAGGACATCCAGCATCAAATAAGATCCCCATAGGAAAGCATTGAGTAGTGCTTTCCAATGGGCGGGTTTGAACGCGCGCACCTCTAGCCGTGCATGCGGCTCCACTCGGAGCAGACTTCGGCGGGGGAGGAGAGGTCAGCAGTGCCAAGTGAGCCCGGCACTGGATTAAGGTAAGTGGCTGAAGGGGTTTTAACCCTTCAGCGCTGAGGGTGGAGGGCAATCCAAGAGTCTATACTGCCAGGAAAACTTGTTAACCTCTTACTGAACTTCTGGAATAAAAGGGAATCATGACGAAATATTTCCGTCATGTGTCCTTAAGGGGTTAAAGCATTAGCCCACTCACAGGATACCATTACCATCCACATTTCAGTGTATTTGAAGAAATAAAAACATTATCTGGGTGGCAGGTGAGGTACTGGGCCTTTGAGTGCCTGGAAACTAGTTAAAAAAAAAAAAAAAAAATTAAGAAAAAACTAGACCTACTACACCAAAGCTTTATCTTAAAGGGACACTATAGCGGCAGGAATACAAAGCTATAGAAACCTTTTATTTACTTACCAGATCCCAGCACCAATGTCCCTAAGAACTGGGTCACTGCTCCGCCTCCTCCAACGTCCCTCGGCGATCGTCGCAAATGCGCACGCAAGGCGAGTGCTGCGCGAAGTCATCCCTAAAGAAAAGTACTGAATCAATGCTTTTCTATGGGGAAATAGAAGCTAATGTCTTCATACAGAGCTGACCAGCAAGTCGAACAGACGTGCAGAGCGGAGGCTCCATATCGCCAAGCTAACAAAATACAGCAAATCGGGTGTTACACCGACTGTAGATCTACCACTCTTTTCCCCCCCCCCCCCTCCATAACATGATGGGAAGCCGGGCCAAGAAGAATAAAACTGCTATGGCCTCTGGGTTCCGAAATATTGTAGATTACATGCAGGGAGGCCTCCCGCGCATGGCACCCAAAATGGCAGAGCAACATACAGAGGACTAATCGCCAGAGGAGGACATGTTGGATGATATCCCCCTAGCCGGCGGCCTGCATATGGAGTCCTCGGATGAGGAAGATAACACCCCAGCCACAAATATGAAAACACTGCTCTGTGACATCTGCAAGATGTTTCAAGCAGACCTAGCGATCCTACTACATGATATGCTCACGCTTACAGGGAGAATAAAGGCCACGGAGGAGATTTCCTCCCACCTCAAGGCTGAGCAGGCCTCAATTGCCGCAGAACAGAAACAGATTAAAGTATCCCAAGCCAACATGGCACAAAAGATGGCAGAGTACAAAGACTGCAGCAAAAACAAAAATCAGAGGCATCCCTACCACAGTGGAACAGACAAAATTGCCACAATTCCTGAGATGCCTGCTACAGCACATACTTCCTCACAAGCAGGCCAAGAACATCTTTGTGGACAATATTTACAGAATCCGCAGGCAGGGTAGGCTGCCTCAGCAGGCACCCAGCGATGTCATTGTTCAGTTCATCACGCACTTGGACAAGATGGCAGTCATGACCATGGTCAGAGACTTAACGTCCCTGTCCTTCAAGCAACTCACCCAGGCATTTTACAACGATCTGTCAAGACCCACCATGCTCTGGAAGCAATCTATGCGCCCTGTTACCAGCGTGCTGAGAAAGAAGATTCCATACCGCCTGGGTAGATTCCATACCGCCTGCTCCTACACGTCACCATGGAAGGGACAGTCCATAAGCTCAATTCGCCAGTGGAGGGTCAGCAGTTTCAATTCCAGCAGGGCGGAACTGATGAGGGACAGTCCTGGGAGGCACCAATGGGATGTAGATAACATCGCCTCGTTTGAGCATGAGGAGAGGTCCCTATGCTTCTGCTGCGGGTCCAGGGGACTGATACACAGGGACCGCCACTTCCTGGCATCACTGATGCACTGGACATTCACCCAGAATCAGGCCTGGCCATACACCTCCAATAGTCACTGTCAGTTCATGCTACCTTTTCTTATCTTAGGACTATCCTGCCCCACCGTGAGAATGCCTCGCAAGCACGCTTACCATGACCCCAGATAGGCATGTTCATTTACACCACAATACATCAGTTCAGCATAAGCACAAATTCCTCAACCTTGTTATCTATGATAGGTTATTATATGTGCATGTTTTGCTTATCTACTTAAGTTTTTGTTTTTTTTAAAAGTGGAAAATCATATGCATTAAAATTTGCACCTTTCGCTGTATGATCAAATCCACAACAAAATACAGAATTTTAAATGTGCATGCGGTTATAATGGTGCTGCACCAACTCAGAGATGCTTTAGTTCAATACAATTCTATGGGAATTACTGTACAGTATTTTCACCCTCTACATGAAGACTCCAAAGTGTGCACTACTGCATTAGGCATTACTGCAAGGGACACTCCACTGCCAAAATAGTAAATAAAATCACAGTGAAGTAGATATAACCCAAATGACAATATGCATGCTTTAATTTTTTTTCATTAGGGTTTTAGCTAAAAACAGCTTGCAAAACTCACAGTTTTGTCTGAAGCCTTTCCCAACTAACCCCACCCAGGCCTCCTGTGGCTGTCCAATCACAGAATTACCAATGGATTGGTTAAGTCAAGAGTCAGGTAATTGTTCAGAAGACCTGCCTTGCAAAGACTTCTCATTGAGCTGCACTGGGAAGTCTGTGATTGGACAGCTACCCACAAATTGTTAGTGGGAGTAGAAAATGAGGGCTTGTAAAGGCAGCAGACAAGAGACCTGCAGGTTTTGATATATTTTGAAGATATAACTGCAATTAAAAAAATATTTATATGTATGCATTCTTTCATTTGGTGTATATCTGCTAAATAGCATTTATTTAGTATGTGGGCACTTATCCCAAAGGTATGGATTGGCATAAAATGCCATAACAGCTTTGTGCCGAGGCACCTCCAAATACACACCTACTATGACCCAGTCACAGAGCGATCACATGGTCTGGAAGGACCAAATTGGGACTGCCTGGATTGTCCACCAAAGTGGATTGCTGGGATAGGCGAGTATTTGGAGGTGCCTTGCCTCAAAGTAGTTATGGCGTTCTATGCACTCCACCATTCATACATACAAAAACTGATAAAATTTGTATCTTGCAATACCTTTTTTATTGGACTAAATTTTTTAATGAAAAGCTTTCGGGAGAACCTCCCTTTCTCAAGTCAAGCGTTTCTGAGAAAGACGACACACAGAATTCAAAATTGAGTTGTGATACAGGGGTTAAATCGGCAGGAGTGCAGATAAGACACAGGTTTGATAGAAAATAGACAACATTTTTGCAGAGGGTCATAATTATCTCTAAAGATCAGAGTGAGGGAGGAGAGAAACCAGAATGATCAAATTGTTTAACAGTAAGAATAGAGGACTAAATATCGATGCGTGTTAACCGCATCATGCTATTAAAGGGACACTGTAGTCACTATAACCACTTTGTCTCTTTGAATTGGTTATAGTGCCTGGAGTGGCCTGGCACTGTCCTTCCATTCAGTGTTGCACCATGTTTGTGCAGTATGCCACAAAATAAGAGTCCCTGGCCACCCACAGTCCAGCCCCTTCTGTATGTGTAGCTACGGCAGAGATTACACACTTCCTTGTTGTCATACCCATTCATACCGTCAATTGGAGCTCTGACAGGTTAAAAGCAGTCAGCTGACACTCTCAGCCAATCACAGCTGCCCATTGCCTCTCAGGGTAATACTTCCTTATTAGCCAAAGCAGCACAGAGGGGATAGACTGCCGTGGACTCGTTTAGCATTAAAACATTAAAAACTGTTTAATGCTGAAAGAAATGATGGTATCAGGGGACTCCAGACACTATAACCAGTTTAATGAGATGATGCAGATACAGTGCCTACGGTGTCCCTTTAAGGGATAGCCCTCCCCATACACTCCAGAGAGAAAAAAAACAAGACTGGAATTCCAGTCAGCAACACATGAAGTTAACACCTATTTGATTTAAATGCCATCCAAAGTGTCTAAAAACAAATTTAAGTGGAAAAAAAATAGAGCATCCAGTAGGTGTAGGCCAGCCGAGATGCATTTTACTGCTCTCAAAAAAAAACAACTTTTTAAAACATTGGTACCGAGCACCTTGTTTTTAAATTAGCAGCTTCACAGTGGTGTGGCCTGTGCATAGATGGCGCAGGACGTTCAAGCTCCAACGATGCGACCAACTTAACGACATGATTTCACACAGCTAAAACAGAATTAGGCTAACAAAGCAACTTATATCTACTGTACCTGTACTATGGCAAGCAAAACTGAAAAGAATAAAAAAAAAATTTAAAACAGAAGCTGAAAGCTTCACTGCTGCAAATCGGGACCATTTTCCCCATGCTAATGATTGCAAACTACAGAGTCTACGAGGAGGTCCCATCACCAGTCTTCGGAACAGGACACCGCAATCTTGCTTGTATTTCCCTGGGCCATCCTCCTGCATCCATGGAATCTTCTATACAGATAGATGATAGATGGGCTGAAGATTACCAAGATGATAGATTTCCAAGTTTTGACATCTGAAATCAAAACCGACATGCAGTCCATTGGTGCATCTTGAAGATAAAGTGTAGGACATTATTCAGGCTCACAACATGCTAGCCGATGCGTGCAGCGCCATTGATACTGAACTGCAACAGCTAAAAATCAAAGTGACTGTTCAGGAGGATAAAGCCCTCAGAAAACATCCATCTGCGCATCATCTTGAAGGAGGTCAGGGCCCAGTAATTTAAGGAATTTATACAACTATTCAGGACAGAGGAAACATCTGAACTGGCACAAGCTTTCAAACTTTCCAGTCTCTGAGAAAAAGATCCACACGCAGTGACAAGATCTGCACAACTTTTTAATTGCTTATTTTAACACTATTACAGCGTGACATGGAAACCATTAGTGAAAGGACATACTGGAGAGCACCATGGATGAACTATGCACCGCTTACAATGAGGTGGTGGAAACAATCCAATTCCCAATATCGGAACGCAACATTATCCAGTCAAAACTGGCGGCTACTGAAGACAGGTCACGATGCAACAACATGAGGATCTGCAATATCCCTCAGTTTCTCAAGCTGATCAGGGACTTCTGCCAACTTTTCTAAGCTAAACCATCCTGTGCAGAACAAACTCATTGGCGGAGAATGTCAGCTGTTTTCTCTCCTAAACTGACACTGAAACTAATTTACTGATTTGACAAACATTTTCTCACACACTCAAATTGTGTTTTTTTTTTTCCTTTGTTTCTTTTTTTAATTCAATTTAAGTCCACCCAGCCTTTGAAAAGGAGTTAAAGAGTTGGAATGGATCCTTTCCCTGGGGGGAAGGGCTCTTCTTGGCTCCACTCCCTGGAGTGCTGTTGCCAGAGACTGAAAGTAACAGCTCCCTCGCTGCCCGCATTTACCTTCAGCAGGCAATCTCCATATTCCTTGCCATGCCACCCGCTTTCACCCTCAGCGGGCTGCCTCTGTTGAACGGGCTTACCAATTCCAAGTCGCTATAGCAGCCTGGCGTCTGGGATTTCTCACGCCTCCTGCACTACTGAACAATGTAATCAGGCAGCAAGTTAGGTTAAGATTAAAGTGATTGGACTAGTACTCACAGCACCATATTCACGGAACTGAGCTACAGGTGTTAGAGCACACAGCCTATGGGTGCCATCTCAAATTTGTCAAACAGTTATAAAGCAGTTTGACAAAAACATGTTTTTCTGACCTGCTCTTCAGCCTCAATGAGAATGCAGAAACAGAACTGCATCTTTACCTAGTGCCATTCTGTCCAAACGTAATTTGAAGTGCCCTATAAAACAGACCTTTCAGTTTTTCCAATCCCTTCCATCTCCAAAGAGGTAAATTTTAAATTGATTTCCTCTTCATTAACCTCAGCTGGTTTGGTTTACGTGAGCACAGTACTCTGTCAATTTCTGATCAATATGGAAGCCTAGCATGCATTAGATTAGTTCTGTAAATTTAGATACAAAATGCAATTTGTTAAGATGCAGTAACCCAATCTTACATTCTGGCAGACAGCAATAAAGAGTCAAACTTGTGAAAAACTCTTTAAAAAAAAAAGGAACCCTGGGGGCAGAGCTTGGCCACCATCTTGAATGGCCACCATTTAGAGGATCTCCTGGGATACTGGGACAATTTAGTTCAAAAAATACAATTTGCAAACTCCATGCAATAATTTGAAGTACGCAATTACTTTCAAGAAGAACTACTCACCATGCAGAAGCAAAAACAAAAAAATAAAGACAAATCCGTTCCTTCGACTAAAAAAAAACAAAAAACTGACAAGTTTGCTGTGGGGGTTGTCAGAGTATATCGGCAGACATCTTGTGCTATGATAGAAATTAAAAGTGTATATTCTGAGTCACTCTGAACAGAGCAGACTCAATTTTGTTATTTTCAAGTTAACAAAGAGACACAAAATTTCTATCCTTTCTGTAAAACTAACCACTTTGCCAGAGCTAAAGGAATGCATAGTATATACAAACCAAGTGATAAGGAGAACGGGGGTTGGATAGACTGTCTAAAATGCTAATGGAATAGATCAATTCTAAACCCAGACATTTGTGACAGAGAAGATTAAATAATAAAATTTTACTTTCTATATGTACAAGGTCCCATTGTAAGTTACGGGTCAAAACTCAGAATTTGCCAGACACAGTCTGGACAAAACTTAAAGAAACTGTTTGATCTGAAAGGAAACGTAAGTTATGGCCACTATAAAGATAGGCCAAAATGACGTCAAAATAGCCACCAGGAAAAGTTAACTCTTTCCTGGATAGGTATGTTTAGTGGGACAAGACTGCCCTCTATAGATCAAATAACTAAATTGCGATCTGGAAGATGACCGCACCCCCAGTGTTGCTATTGGTTTACCAACTAGTGAATTTTCCCTTTAAAAAGTTAAGACAAAGAGGGGGAAGAGGTAGACGAGGAAGGGTATGCAAAGGAGAAAAAAGGAGGTAGAGGAGGAATGCAAGGGTATGCAAAGAAAGCAAAAAAGTGAGCAGTCGGAAGCAATGCAGAGAGGCCTATGACAGATATCCACTCTAGGACACTCAAATTCCTACACACCTCCATGCAGAGAGACATCCAAATAAGTTCCTGAGACTAACTACCAATCGGATGAAATATCTACTCAACTGGTAATTATACTGGTTTAATTTAATTAATTAAAATGTACTAATAGCATGATATATGACTGGATAAATCACAGTCTGATTTCCATATTAAGAAATCTTAGTTAACTAAAGAATATATAGTTATAAACATTCCATTCTGCAGGTGGAATTAAGAATAATTATATATTAATGTGATATTATCACGTGTTAGCATACCACTGTTTTTAACCAGGTGTATTGATTTGCTCTAATATAAGATAAGATATCTGTTTAGGCAAATTAAAAACAAACTCTGCTTATATAACATGGTAGATTCTCTTATTGGATGGTTCCAGGAAATGACTAATGAACTGGTTTAAATGTTATTTTATTTAAAATTACATAAGAATAGATCTTAATCACCTAGGAGATCTAGCCAGCATTGAAAGGGTTATTCTAACTGTTAGCAAGGGTTTTATGGCCCTTCGCTGTGAAAAGCTTCACTTTCAGTCTGTGTTAAGGATACCTCATAAATCGTGTAAGTCTTGACAGAAAATGCTGTTTAGCCATTGAAACGTGTATAGTCATTCCTTTGTATTGCATACCATTTTATACTGGATATTCATTGATTATTGTCACGCATGTTACATAATATTTGTTAATTAATTGTTATTATAAAATAAAATCTATTTTTATAATATTGTGATATATTTATATGAAATACTTTCCACTTAACACGATAACGACCTTTGGGGTCTGAGAATTGAATTAGTGGGCAATTCTCACTGTTTACTATTATTATCCCATAAATATCCCCACAGGGTGAGTAAGGGCCTGCAGGCTCACTCCCCCTCCCATATTGTCACATCCAAGATGGCCCCTACAGGATTTAAAACAATGACTTACAATCCAACTATGCCTCTAGAGATGGCAGAAGATTTTCCACCATCAGCTGGCATGATAATACATCTCATCCAAAATTTAAGAGTGGACTTAATAAATGATTTTTAAAAGGACTTTGATGTTACATATGGAGCCATGGAAAATATTGGGCAATACACAGAAGAGGTAGAGCATAGACTGAACACCCAGGAAAAATCCCACCAGGACTTAATACGGTGAAAGAGCTTTAACTACAAGTTAACCAACAAGCGGAAAAAATAGCTGATGTGGAGGATAGAAGTAGGCGCAATAACCTGGGGATCAGGGGGATTCCTGACACCGTTGATGCCCCAGAATTATTGAATTATTGATTTTTCCAGACAGTGGTTAAGACAACTTTACCAAGAGCTACCAACCTGGACTTATTGATGGGGAGAATCCACAGGCTGCCTAAGCCTACCAAAGCACCTGTAGCTGCGCCCAAAGATGTAATGGTGAGATTTCACTTTTTTCACATAAAAGAGAAATTTTGGGGCGCAATATGAGCATCTGGCCTTTCTGGGGAATATAAAAACAAAGGTATTTCAAGATTTCTCGGCCTACACAATGAGGCGTCGCAGGGAGTTCCAGCCTTTTACATCTGAATTAAGGCAGAGAGGGATACGTTATAGGTGGGGATTTCCGGAACTATACAGTTATATCACAAGAGGAGGGTATGGAATTTCTTAACTCTATCAATAGACTTCCAGCACAATCACATGTGCTTTCACCCTCAACTCCAGCGGGTGCACACAAGAGGAGCAAGGCGGATGACACCTGAGACCCACGCAGAGTATTAGGATCTCCTAATACTTCTCTTGAGGCGCGGAACTTCGGGCTCACACATTGACAGCAGATTTCTCTCCATTAACCACGATTTTTATTTAGGTCATGGTTATTAGGTTTATGTCATTCAATGTGAGGGGCCTGAACACCGCGCACAAGAGAAGACTACTTTTTAAGGAAGCAAAATCCAACAAATCAGATGTTATTTGTGTACAGGAGACTCATTTTAAAGAAGGCAAAGATTATAGGCTTATGTCGAAGTTATTCCCATCTCAATTTCATTGTACTTCTAAATCCAAATCTAGAGGTGCTTCTAGACAGAAAAGGTAATGGCGGATGATGAAGGGAGATATTTACTGTGGACAGGAAAAAATTATATTCTGTACACAATTGTGAATTTGTATTTCCCTAACTCAGGTCAACTAGAAAAGTAATGGATCTAGTGAAATGAGAACTTGAGAGGAACTTTAGTGATGTGTAGTGACACGAACTTTGTCATGGATGGCGATTTGGATAATGCGAGGGAAGATTCTGATCAACCCCACAGGAGAGAGAGTGATAGGTTAGCTGAAAAATGTTCTAAATATATGATTGAATGCGGACTGTATGATCCCTGGAGACTGATGCATGAGAGCAAAAGGGATTTCACATACTATTCGGTTTCTAAAAAAAATGTACTCCAGGCTGGACAGGTTCTTGATCCAGGGTGCTCTAATCCCCCACATCTTGAAATCCGACATCTTAGACATAAACTGGTCCGACCATGCTCCAATCATTATGCATTAGGATGAAATTATATCTTCTGCCCCTAACAGACAATGGAAATTAGGAGACTATTTGTTAAACAACGTAGAAAATAGGTAGTCTGCAGAGAGGGTTTTGAATGATTATTTTCTGGACAATGTTCCATCTGAAGTTTCTGGCGATGTGGCCTGGAATGCGCACAGGGCTGTGTTAAGAGGCCATTTTATTTCTAGAGCGTCTCACCTAAAGAGAATTAATAACGATAATCTAAGAAATATGGAAAAAACAATACAATCTGAATCAGGCAAACAAATCTGGCCCATCCTCTTCCTTATCAGAAATGATAGAGATTAAATTTAAGATACAAAAGGTTAATCTGGACCGCACAACTCTTATGGTGATATAAGTTAGGAAAACATTTTATTCAAAGGTAACAGGGCCTCAACTCTTCTGGCGTCTAAACTCCGGCATGTGAATGCCCAATCAAAAATAGCATATTTGTTAGATGACCAGGGACAAAAAATATTTCATCCGACTAAAATTAGTGATCAATTTGCAGAGTATTATAGCAAACTTTATAATTTGGAATCAGATTCGAACCTCACCCCACCACAACCAATGCAGTGTTTACATTACAGCCTAGTAATAACTTCACTGGCCACTCCTTAGAGATCCTTCCTAGGTCATGGCTGCCTAAAATGCATCCAACCATCCAGTATCTCCTCCCTCTGCATGCAGACATTGAACTTTCCTTATAGAGATTCATTGATTAAATTCATCTCTATGAGGAGACCCTGATTGGCCAGGGCTGTGTTTGAATCATGCTGGCTCTGCCCTTGATCTGCCTCCTTGTCAGTCTCAGCCAATCCTATGGGGAAGCATTGTGATTGGATCAGGCTACCACTTCTGATGTCAGCAGACAGGTTGTTTTTCAGAGGCAAACAGCATGCAGATTTACAGCTTCAGGTTTGAATACAGTAAGATTTTGCTATATTTATGGAGGTATGAAGGGCCCAGGGGGGCTAGATGGTGGTTTTAACCCTATAGGGCGCTGGTGCATAGGAGGTAAAGCAAGTTGATATTCTGACGATAGTCAACATCACTGGGGATGGAAGACAGACACTATGTGTGGATCCCCAGATTTTTTTAGGGTTTTGGACACTCAGTGCCCAGTATTGGTGCAGGGTATGTTTAATGTATTGCTTGTCTGTGCCTCTCTCTCCTCCCCCTTTTTCCTGTCCTATTGTTTCCCCAGCTGGGAGTTGTCCCAGGGACACTGCTAGAGTAGTTTTAGCTAGCTGTCCTGTCCCTTCTCAACCTCCCATTAGTCAATGCTATTGTCTGACCCCACCCTTCCTTATACTAAAGTACTCTGTGCACCCTACTGTATGTAAATGAGGCTATTGGGGGCTTAAATGTGTGTGCTATTACTATTAAAGGTAGTTGCTGTTTTAACCTTCACCAAGTGTCATCTGGTGTTTGAGGAAAGTGATATCTGCTGATGAAAAGGGGGTCCAGGGGGGAAAAGTCCCTCCGTGAACCCAGACAAGCGTCAGCGACTGGATGCGAAGTGCTCCATGGTCCCTGATAACTACAAGGAAGCACACTTGGCGGAGATACTCTGTCGGAGTACTAGAGCTCTGTTACAGATATCTATAAACTTTACATTGAGTATATGACATATCTGGGTCTGGGATGTATGCATTTGGAAGATATGCATGTTACCGAACCGGTCATAACAGGCTTACTTTAAAGATAGGCTTTCTAATTTGCCAATAATGCAGTGAACCATGTTTAAATGAATCAGAAATCCTTATTTAAAAGGTCTGATTTTGAATTTATTCCTAATGTTACAGGAGATTTATTTTTGCACCAAGAATGTGTACATGAGAAAAGTCAATAAATGTGTCTGATGAAATGAGTGGCCTTTCAACTTAAATGATTTCAAGTTAAAGAAAAAAAAAAAAAAAAAAAAATCAGGTCACAGTTGCTATTTTTAAAAGCTATCTGTAGCCAGTGTAGATGGAAGATTTTCATTTGATAGTCTGACATGATTTAGAACCACTGAATTCAGCTGTGTTTTGCTTCCTTTCCGAATATGGATTTCTAGTATTTTAACCCCTTAAGGACTGAGCCAAATGTACACGTTGTGAACAAAACAAAAATGTAAACAAAACCTGGCATTTGCGCTACATTTCTGTCCAACCGTAATTCACCTCTTTCATAGTAAATGCACCCACCACCCTTATTATATATCATTTTATTCAGGGGAAACATGGCTTTCATTTAATATCAAATATTTAGCTATGAAACAATTTAATATGAAAAAAATGGGAGAAAATAAGAATTATTTTAGTTCCACATGACATTTTAACGGTCAATGTTATAATACTGTTTGCTTTTACTGCAATAAAATACACATTTGTATTCAGCAAAGTCTCACGTGTAAAACAGTACCCCCTATGTACAGGTTTTATGGCTTTTGGGAACTTACAGGGTCAAATATAGCACGTTACATTTGAAATTCGCCAGATTGGCAATAGTAGACAACCCAAGGTATTGCAAATGGGGTATGTCCAGTCTTTTCTAGTAGCTATTTGGTCACAAACACTGGCCAAAGTTAGCGTTAGTATTTGTGCGAAAAATGCAAAAAACGCCAATTTTGGCCAGTGTTTGTGACTAAGTGGCCACTAAAAAAGACTGGACATACCCAGTTTGCAATACTTCGGGTTGTCTACTATTGCAAATGGTATGCCATCATATGGGTAATTTTCATTCTTGGGCTACCATAGGGTCTCCAAGGCAACGTAACCAATCTGGCGAATTTTAATGTGAAAAAAAATGAAACGCAAGCCTTATATTTGACGCTGTAACTTTTGAAAACACCATAAAACCTATACACGAGGGGTACTGTTGTACTCTGTAGACTTCGCTGAACACAAATATTTGTGTTTCAAAACAGCAAGGAGTATCACAGCAATAATATCGTCCGTGTAAGTGCTGTTTGTGCTTGAAAAATGCAAAAAACTGCACTTTTACTGGCGATATCATCGTTGTAATACATTTTACTGTTTTGAAACACTAATATTTGTGTTCAGCGAAGTCTCCCGAGTAGAACAGTACCCCCCATGTACAGGTTTTATGGTGTCTTGGAAAGTTATAGGGTTAAATATAGTGCTAGCAAATTAAATTCCCTTTATTTTCGGCATGTGTTTTCAGGCAGGTCCCGCTAATTGTAATTAATTAAGATACCTAATTATGTAAAAAAAAAAATATATATATATATATATATATATATATATATATATGAATCTATATGTGTATATATATAATTTTTTAAAATATTTACATATTGATATATACGTATATATATAATTTTTTTAAATATTTATATATTGATATATACGTATATATTTATGTATGTAGATATATTATTTCGTTCTATGTGTATTTTGATATAAATATAATATCACAATACAGTTAGAACGAAATAACATCTATTTTTAATTTTATTTTTTTACATATTTAATTTTTTATATTATATACAAATATATATAACAATTATATTTAATCAGTATCAGTCTAAGTGTAATTTGATAATATATATATATATATATATAATTATATATTAATCATAAAATACACCTAGACAGTGTGTGTGTGTATATATATATATATATATATATATATATATATATATATATATATATATATATATATATATATATATATATATATATATTTTTTTTTATTTTTTTTTACACTTTTTATTTTATTTTAATTTATTTCAGCCAGCAGGGGGACCACTTGTCATTACAGGCAGCCCCCCTGCTGGCAATGCAGCAGGCAGTCTACCTGGCCATGTGATTGTGGGGTCCTCGCAAGGACCTCACGCTCACATGGCCAGGGGGGCTTCCAGGGCGTCAGACGTGCTGCGGGGGGCTCCCTGGGAGTCCTCTGAACCGTGACCGCCGGCGACCAGGTAAGTACAGAAAGACCGGAGGGCGTACAATTACGCCCGGCGGCGTTTAGAGCCGCCTAAAATATGGCGTAATTGTACGCCCTCCGGTCTTAAGGGGTTAAGCAAATAACATGATGTAATGTTGTTTCAGTTGAATAAAACTATTTAACCCCTTAAGGACACAGCTTCAAAAGCATGTCTTGCACTTAAGGACACAAGAAATTTTCACATTTTTTGCTGTTTGCATTCAACTGCAATTTGCATTTTACCATTTTATTGCACCGACACACATTATATACCTTTTTTTTGGTTTTTTTTTTAAAGGACAAAAAGGGCTTTAAAATTGATGTAACATACATATATAAATGCTTATTTATTATAAAAAAACAAATTTAAACCTAGTTTAGAAAAACGTCGCCTGATATGATAACATTATACAAATATATTCGTGGCCAATACAAACCATTGTGTGGAAATCTATTCACAAACCGGACTTTACATAGGACACGAGGTCATGAGTTTAGACTGGAAGAAAGATTTCGTCTAAGGCAAAGGAAAGGTTTTTTTACTGTAAGAACAATCAGAATGTGGAATTCTCTGCCTGAGGAAGTGGTTTTATCAGAGTCCATACAGATGTTCAAACGGCTACTAGATGCATACTTGCAAGAACAGAATATTCAAGGATATAATCTTTCAATGTAGGGTAATAACTGCTTGATCCAAGGATAAATCTGACTGGCATTCTGGGGTCAAGAAGGAATTTTTTTTCCTAGTTTGTTGCAAAATTGTGCTTCAAACTGGGTTTTTTTGCCTTCTTTTGGATCAACAGCAAAAAACAAATGTGAGGTAGGCTGAACTTGATGGACGCAAGTCTTTTTTCAGCTATGTAACTATGTAACTATGTAACAAACAAAATGCCCAAAAGTGTAAAAATATTGGGTTTTTTCCTTCAGTTTTTGCAATAATAATGTGTGCGGGTTAAGGAAAGAAATTAAAAATTCATTTAGTTGTTCTGATTTACAGAATATATAATGTGTCTAGGATTTCCAGTTTTTTGGTAGTTACAGCTCACAAAACACAAGGAGTAAAGTAAACTGTTAATGTGGAGCGATTTTAGAATTTGGTATGTTTGTCTTGTAAGCTTAATAGCCATAAAAGAAAAGAAAATTGTCACACAAAAGTATATATTTATAGAAAGCAGATATCACTATGCCAATGCTAGTTAACATTATTTTGACTTTTTTTACGTAGCCATTTATAAAAGGACAGTTTTAGGGATTTTGACCACTTTAAAGAGCAGGTACCTGATAAGAATACAAGTCATAAACGTTTATAATCACATGTACTTGCACATTGTTTGGCAGTTCAGTCTCAGTATACCAAAATAATTTCCAAGCACCATAACCAGGGTGAATATGATTTAAATACAAACGGATTTAAATCACGATTTAAATCAGTCAGTAAGGCTTGATTAAAATCCGTTTTCTACATAAAGACTAATTCTTGCTGGTATAACTTTAATATGCAAGTAGATGATTTTTAGAATAACTTTTCATATTAGTTTTTTTATCCCCAGTTTAATAGGTTAATCATTCATATTTGGACAACTTTTCTGTTGTACTTAGGAAGGAGAAAAATAATCATTACTTTAATAATAATTTAACCCCTTCCCGACCGAAGACGGAGATTTTCCGTCAAGCTTGTCCGTGGGTTAAGGACCGTTGACAGAAAATCTCCGTCATTTACTAACGTTAACGCCAGATCGCCGCAGTGCTGCGGTGATTCCTGATCCTCCTCCCTCCACCTCTGTGTGGTCTGAGAAATGCAGAGAGATGGATCGGTGCTGCAACATTGTGTGCCATTTTAGCTTAAAGTGTATCTGTTTTAAAAGTCATTTTAATACTTTTAAAACAGTGTTAACCCTTTCCTTGCCCTTTTGATCACTGCCTGTAGTGATCAGTATACTGATCACAGTATTTAACTGATCTAATTTTTTTTTATTTTTTTTTTTAACCCTCAGGGGTTAATTTTATTTAATTTGTTATTTAATTAATTTAACTTTAATTCCTTAGTTAGCTGGAGTGGGTGGACTTGAGTGGGAATTTGGGAAATTGAGTGTTAGGCTAGTTAGAGACGAAAAGTTATGAAAAGTTTTTAAAAGCTATGAAAAGTTTTTTTTAAAAAACCTATTAAAAAGTTTAAAAAAAATAAAAAAAAAAGTTTAAAAATAGTTTGTTAAAGTTACAACTTCATAATGTCTAGAAGGTACACTGCTGAGGAAGCTTATGATATACTAGCAGCCGACTGACGCCACAGACACTGCCTCAGAGTGGTGATGAGACTGTGCCAGATACTGCAGGGCCCTCTGTTGTAAGCGCCGAGTCCCCTGGCCTGGCTCATGACGCTGGTGACTAGGAACCCCTAAATGATTTCACGCCTGACATGCCAGTTCTTACTGGCAGTCCTGGAATTCAGTTGGACGTCACCAACTACAGTGCACTGGATTTCATGCAGCTATTCTTGGGGGATGATATTTTAGGGGATATAGTCACCCAGACCAACATTTATGCTGTGCAGTACCTGACTCTTAATGATCAGAGTCTCATCGCCAGGCAAGGGAGTTGGTACCCCACCAGTGTGCCAGAATTAAAAAAAACAAAAATTTGGGCACTAACAATGCTGGGCATTATTAAAAAACCAGCATCAGGATGTACTGGTTTTAAAATCATGTATGCAGCACCCCACCCCTATTTACTCCCAGACCATGAACAGGTCCAGATTTGAAGCAATGCTTTGCTTTTTACACTTCAGTGACAAGTAGAACTGACCCCCAAGAAAAAATCGTCAATAAGATTATCTCTATAAGATTCGCCCCCTTATTTCCCACTTCAGACAGTTTGGCTCAATGTACACCCCACAAAAAATATTTGTGTAGATGAGTCTCTAATGAAATACAAGGGCAGACTGGGGTTTAAGCAATATATCCCGGCATGGGATAAAGTTGTATAAACTTTGTGAAAGTGCCAGTGGTTATGTTTACACCTTCCGTGTTTACGAAGAAAAAGAGCCACTTGGATCCCCCAGGTTGCCCAGATATCATTGGGACGAGTGGAAAAATCGTATGGGATTTAATTAACCCATTGCTAAATAAGGGGTATAATTTATTTATAGACAATTACTATAATAGCATCCCTCTTCTTAGGTTGCTTTTTTGCTTTGAAACTGTGGCCTGCGGCACTATCCGAAAGACACGTGTTGGTTTCCCAAAAGCCCTGGCACAAAAAAGCTCAAGAGGGGGGAAACTGCTGCTCTCTGCCAGGACGAATTGCTGGCTCTCAAATTCAAAGATAAGAAGGAGGTGTTCATGCTAACATCTATGCATACTGAGCACACTCGAAGAGTCGGAGTCTGTGGCAGACAAGAAATTAGACGGGTGCCAGTCTGCATTAGGCAGTATAACAAGCACATGGAGGGATTTGACATGTCCGACCAACTGCTGCAACCCTATTTAATACGGAGGAAGACCAGGGCATGGTACAAAAAGCTTGGCATTTACCTTATGCAAATGGAGACTCACAATGCCTTTATTCTGTACAAAAAGGCAAATGCTGACATTAAATCCACATTTCTGGATTTCCAGTTTCAGCTTATTTCTGGGCTGCTCACTGAGTTCCACAGTGGAGAACCATCAGCTGGGCCTAGCAGCAGAAGGGTTGAGACAAATCACTTCTGTTTCCGGATACCACTAACCCCCAAAAAGACACCCCAGAAAAGGTGCAGGTTGTGCTATCAGAGGGGCATAAGGACGGAAACCAGCTTTTATTGCCCTGCTCAGCCCGGCCTTTGTATTGGCAACTGTTTTAAAGTTTTTCACACCCAGGGAGAATATGTTGCACATTTGTGTGTGTGTATATACATACACACACACACACATATATACATAAACACAAATTTTTTTGTTTTTATATTATGATATTTATAGAGCACCGTCAAATTCCACAGCGCTTTATAATGGGTGGACGAACAGACATGTAGTTGTAACCAGACAAGTTGGATACACAGGAACAGAGGGGTTGAGGGCCCTGCTCAATGAGCTTACATGCTAGAGGGAGTGGGGTAAATTGACACAAAAAGGTAAGGATAGTATTAGACTAGTGAAAGTTGCAGAAGAGGAATCAGTCAGGAGCTATTAACAGTTTAATGGATACGCTTTTATGAAGAAGTGGGTTTTTAAAGATTTTTTGAAGGAGTGGAGACTGGGTGAGCATCTAACGGAGGAGGGAAGCGAGTTCCACAGGAACGGTGCAACCCTCGAGAAATCTTGAAGGCGAGCATCAGAGGTGGGAGTACGGACAGAAGATAGACGTAAGTCTTCAGCAGATCGTAAGGGCCTAGACGGGACATACTTGTAACGGATCACCTGGCACCCCGACTGGGTACCTCCGTTGATGGATGCTCCTAGCGTTTCCTGAGGACTCCAAGCACTCTGGCAGACACCACAATCACTGAACCGGAGAAGCATATATCTTATCTCAAGCATATGAATGCTATAAACAGCTGAATAGGCAAAAACCATACGGATGGGTTTAGGCTCCTAGCAGTCAAACTGGAACAGCATACAATAAATCCTTCCTCAATAATGAGACGACACTTCACTTTGAGGGTTAAGCAGGAACTGAAGGTTTATTCACACAACCTCCTTTTAAGACATTCTCCAATGCAAGGGAGGGATCCAAAACAATTAGTTCCCCAGCCAATAATGTACCAGTTACCTCCCACACATCTCCTCCCCTTAGTGTGACACATAATCCCATTAGTACAGACACGGGTTACTGGATGTACCCCTAAACATAGGGTTACCCCTTTAAATGTTACATCCCCTGGTAGCCCTGATCTGGGTGAGACATATCCAAAAATCACCCAGATCGGACCAGGGGTTCGGGAATTATGGAGGGTTAAAGTTTTGACCGACTGCATGGCAAAAGTATCCGAAAATAGTTCCATGTATTTTGGCCCTGCAGTCGGTCACAGAAAAGGGAATGAAAACACACGAATTGCCTGGGTTATAGAGCCTCGGGAGGGTTTAAACAAATTCTCTTGTTCGTGGGGTTCTTTCTACCGAACGGCGGGTCATTCGGTAGTTTTCACACGAATTCATGGAAGTCTGGAGGTGTCAGCGGTGTTTGCCTAGTCGAGTGTCCGATTTTAGTTCCAGACACTCGACGGCAAAACACCGCTGTTCGGGAGTTTAAGATGGCCGCCGCCGCCACCTGTTCGTTTCCCGAATGGCGGCCACCCAGAGGACAAAACCACACATTACATCAATTGCCAATTAACCGTTTGCAACGTTGTTGCAAACGGTAATTGGAGGCACACTTACTCCCGGGTGGTCTGGTTGTTCGGTAGTTTCACTCAATATAATGAATGGAGTGATTCTACCGAACAATCAGGGGAATGCTGCATACACATACAATTTAGCCGAACACACAAACATACATAATATAAAAGACATCCTTACTGTAATCTGCTACCAAGTCTTAAAAGGGTATTGTTCCTAAAATTCATAATATGTCCCCGGATGGCCCTTAAAGGGCCAGTAGCAGCAATATACAATATCACATGCCCAAATATTGCATTAAAAGTACAAATTTACCAGGGGCCATAGTCAGCAGGTAGGAGGTGGGCAGCCAGGCCTCTCCAATGTCCAGTGGCAAGGCTGGTTCCACCACACTTGTGTGTAAGGGAGAATAGATAGGTGGGAGCAGCAATATGTAGAGATTTGAAAGCAAGAACCAGAATTTTAAATTGAGCTCTATATTTTATAGAAAGCCAACGTAGGGATTGACAGAAGGGTGAGGCATGGGAGGTGCGTGCGGACAGGAAGATGAGCCTCGCCGCCGCATTCATTATGGACTGTAATGGCGCTAGCTGGGAGCACGTAAGACCACTGAGAAGCGGATTACAGTAGTCAAGGCGCGAAAGGACAGTGGAATGGACCAACACCTTAGTTGAATCTGGCGTTAAGTAGGGGCGGATGCACGCAATGTTTTTTAGATGGAAATGACAGGATTTGGCAATAGACTGAACATGAGGCTTGAAGGAGAGGTCGGCGTCAAAGAGAACACCTAGGCAGCGAGCCTGCGTGGTGGAGCTGATGGTAGCACCGTTGACTTGGAGGGAGAGACACAGGAGTACGATGGAAAGACCAGAATTTCAGTTTTGGTCAAGTTTAGTTTAAGGAAGTGGGCAGCCATCCAGTTAGAAACAGCAGAGAGGCAGCAAGAGACAGGTCAAGAGGGACGGGGAGAGATCAGGAGAGGACAGGTAGATTTGCGTGTCATCTGCATAGAAATGATATTGGAAGCCAAAGGAGCTAATGAGTTTACCAAGGTAGGCAGTATAGATGGAGAACAGTAGGGGACCAAGGACTGAACCTTGGGGGACACCAACAGAGAGGAGTTGGGTAGAAGAAGTAGAGCCAGAGAAAGAAACACTGAAAGAGCGCTGGGAGAGGTAGGAGTAGCACCAGGAGAGAGCAGTATCTTGTAGACCGATATTGCGGAGGACGAGAAGAAGCTGTTGATGATCAACAGTGTCAAAAGCCGAAGACAGGTCAAGGAGAATTAGGATAGAGTAGTGACCACAAGATTTTGCAGCAAGTAGATCATTGGATACTTTGGTCAGTGCCGTTTCCACAGAGTGCTTAGCACGGAAACCAGACTGAAGCAGATCTAGCAGAGAGTTGGACTCGAGGAAGTCTGTCAATCTCGCATACACAATTTTTTCAAGGATCTTGGATGCAAAAGGCAGTAGCAAGATAGGACGATAGTTGGATGGGGAGTTAGGGTCAAGATTGGGCTTTAGAATTGGGGTTACAATTGCATGTTTGAAGGGCAATGGAAATATACCAGAGGAGAGAGAGAGATTGAGAATTTTAGTGAGAGGTGGAGAAAGAAGAAGACAGAGTACGGATGAGATGCAAGAGAATTGGATCTAGGGAGCAGGTGGTGGGGCGGGAGGACTGGAGCAGAGCAGAAACTTCTTCCAATGTAGCGGGTGCGAATGAACATTGAACAGCAGAGGGAGTGAAGTTAGGGGAAGTATTATAAGGGGAAGAAAGATGAGATCTCTCTTCTCTGATTGTAGAGATCTGGTCAGTGAAGTGAGTTGCAAAGTCTGAGGCGGTCAAGTTAGTAGGTGGAGGAGGAACAGCAGGGGGCGAAGAAGAGAGTTAAATGTGTGAAATAGTCGTTTGGGTTCGCAGGAGAGTGTGGTTATGAGAGTATTGAAGTAATTAACTTATGCAGAGGAAAGAGCCAAGCTGTATGAACTCAGCATAAATTTTATAGTGGAGAAAGTCAGATGCACAGTTAGACTTTCTTCAACAGCGTTCAGCAGTTCTGGAGCATTTTTGGAGGTATCGAGTGAGCTTGGTGTGCCAAGGTTGTTGTTGGGGGGGCCTGCGGCGTTTAAATGTACAAGGTGCCATGATGTCTAGTTGAGAGGAGAGGGTGGAATTGTAGAAGGAGGTTGCAGAACTAGGACAGGTGAGGTTTGAGATAGGTAAAAGGAGAGTTTGGAGATTAGTGGAGAAATGCTCTAGGTCAAGACATTGGAGGTTTCTGTGAGAGTGATGTTCAGACGATGGAGTCAATTGGGTCTTAGGTATGACAATGTCAAAAGTCAGCAGATGGTCAGATAGAGGAAAGGAAATATTGGAGAGATTAGAGGCAGTACAGAGGTTGGTGAAGGCAAGATCAAGAGTGTTTCCTGCTGTATGGGTTGCTAGATTGGACCATTGCGCAAGGCCAAAGGAGGAGGTTACAGAGAGCAGACAAGAGGCATCAGTGCAATTAGGGTTATTGATTGGGATATTGAAATCCCAAGTATAAGGGAAGGAGTGCTAGATGAGAGGAAGTGGGGAAGCCAGGAAGAAAAGTGCTCAATGAATAGTCTAGGATAACCAGGGGGGCGGTAGATGATCGCAATTCTTATTATTTAGTTCTTCCATTTTAAAGTTGCTGACAACAGTTAGGGCCAAAGAGGCTGCTGCAATTCTTACCTCTGATTTCATTATTTTTATTTTACTAATTTTAGTTAGTTAATTAGGGTGAGTGGTAATAGGAAGTTGGGGAGTTTAGTGTTGCGCTAGGGGTGAAAAGATTTAAAAAAAAAAAAATAGAATTTTTTTTTATTAACAACATTATTTAGTTAAAGATCATGTGTAAAAAGTAAAAAATGCTTAGGAAGTTATGAATTCTATCAGCAGACAGAGTTGACAGGCAGTGCCCCAGAGTTTGATGCAGGTTAATACAGCGATTAATACCTTCTTTAAAAAATGGTAGGCCTTTGTGGGGTAGTTCGTGAAGCTACAATGTCATATAGGAGACCTGTCCAGTTCGGTATTTACAGTAGAATTTTGAGAGACGGATTTGATGGGCCTATGTTTCAATTTGGGCCATTATAGCAGTTTGACGGTTCGAAAAACCTGGGCTATGAAGCAGGAAGTGCCCTCTAGTGGCTGTGTAGTAGACAGCCACTAGGAGGAGTTAACCCTGCAAGGTAAATATTGCAGTTTATGAAAACTGCAATATTTACAGTTGCAGGGTTAAGGGTAGTGGGAGTTGGAACCCAGACCACTCCAATAGGCAGAAGTGGTCTGGGTGCCTGGAGTGTCCCTTTAACGTATTTCTCCCAGCAGGGCTTTCTCAGAAGTGTCATGCACTAAGTGACACTTCTGAGGAAGACCTGCTGTGAGAAACATGTTAAGTGTGAGATTGCTGCCCCCGATTGTGTTTTATTGACAATAGTGTGTTCCATATGGATTTTACTATATATTTTTAACTTAATAAAGTAATTTGTTAAACATATTTTAAAGTCCTATTTTATGCTGCTGACTTTCTGGTTCCTGCACATACCAAGTGGGGATTATACCAAAGCTGTACAACACCACAGCAAGTTTTTGCTCTATAAATTGTAAGTAGGATACCCTGTTTTACCTTCTTACTTCTGAGATTGACATATTACACCATCTAAGCTTCCACTTCTGTATTATTGTTTATATATTGAACTATACTGTACACCACCTGGAGGATCTTCATATATCCTGAGATGGAGGGGGGACTGTACCGTCCAAGCTCTAAATACTTTAGAAAGTTAGTCCTCTTAAATATTTATATAGGATACGCACTTAAAGTGACAGCACTAATATATATATATATATATATATATATATATATATATATACACACATATATATATATATATACATATACATACACACACACACACACACACACACCACGTCACTGTTTCACCATTAGGTGCGGTTTATCACCAATTGTAACAGATAGTTTATCTCCCAACATTGCACAGGAAGAACGTTTATTTTTACAACCCGATTCTGACTGCCATAAAAGTCTCAGATAGCTATAAACATGTATTGTCTGCTGCATAAAAGCTTCAGTACTTCTTAAAAAGGAATTTAAATCCTGAACAGTGACTGCCAGGATATTGCCATTCTTCACAAGCCACGTTTATATTCCTGACATTAAAGTGTTAAAACACATTTTAAGTCATCGCATCCACTCAACTACCAATCCCATTAAAAAGGTTTAAAACACTTTCCTGTGCTGCAGGAGTCTCCATGAGGCACGCCCCACACCCCTCTTCCCTTGGCTGAGCATATCAAAATTGACAATCCAATTCTTTCCATAGGAGAACTATTTTGCATGCACACAATGCCGCACTGTGCCAATCAGGAATCAATTGTGCAAAATGAGCAGCACTGACCCAGGAAGCACCTCTAGTGACCATCTGAGTGACTGCTACTAGAAGTGTTACTAGGCAGTTAGGTAAACAGCCTTTTGTCTGGAAAGGCAGTGTTTACATTAAATAGCCTGCAGGGACATACTATTCACACCAGAACAACTACATTAAGCTGTAGTTGTCCTGGTGACTATAGTGTCCCTTTAAAATAGGAGATCAGAACAGAAACACAGTAAGTAATAAAGCACACTGCGCTCAAATGCCAGAGTATCACATTTAACAATGGGAGGAAAATATGTATGGCAGTTTCATTTTTTCCAGGCACATGGCAGCATTACAGAAGGGATATAACAAGATCCCAAATAACATGGGTAGGTCAGTCCAATAACAGGAGCTTGGAGCACCCTTCAGATTGGCATGTGATTCCACATGCCATTTAAATGGTATCTGAGAACCATCTTGCAAGCAGCTTTTAAAGCCACTTGCCTTAAAGAAAAAAAAAAAAAAAATTTGTGTACACACGTGAATGAATATATCTCTCTATATCATTTGTATGCTGTGGATTATATGAGAAATCTCCAAAGCGCTCTCGAGATTTAACAAATTGAGTCCGTCTTCCTTAGGAGAGGAATAAAACTGACAAAGCTGGGAGAATGATGGATTGACCAATGTTGGATTATTAAAAGCCTTCAGAAAAAAAAAAAAGACTGAAGCAACACTTCAGTTAATCAACTCGTTTAGCAGACATAATAGCAATGAGAGATTTTTACAAAGGCATTTACTGTGAGACTTATTTAAGAGGATCAAAGAGGAATAACAGTGCGATAAGCACCAAAAGATAAATCTCATTTTGGAAAAAATTGACTTCTGAGGTGGACGCAAACATCAAATGGCTTTAAGAAACCTCCAGATAAGATGCAAAAACATATCCAGAATGAGAAAAGACTAGGAGCAGACAACTGAACCTTCAGTGTAGCCATACAGAGACCTGTTGAAAAGCCACCTTGAAGACATTAATAATTTGAAGAGGAGGCGATAAACAGGAATGGTCTTTGAACCAAGTAAAGAATCTGCTCTAGATTCTCAAATAGATTTTGTAATAAAAGGTTCTGGTAGAATGGAAGAGAAGATCAGTAATATTTCCTTCACACCTTTATTTCTAAGAATTTACCTTGCCATCTCAAGGCTATCAATATGAACTTTCTCCATCTTTCCACTGATGTAACCTGGTTTACAATATCCGTTCTGAGAGAGGGAGCTCCCATTTGCTAAGGCCATCTGCTTTAACTCCAAGAACAAACTTCGATATGGCCATTCCTGTCCCCTTGTCTGATATGATATTCTGTGGCGTTCTAGGACAGCTTGAATTACCTCATAACGAGGCAGTCCAGAAAATCTGGATGAACCTTCTTGAACACTGAGGCAAATATTTATACTTAGGGATAAGATATCTTGTTGGCATAAGATTCATATCTGGAAGACTAAATATACTCATGAAATTTTGAGCTAGAGACCATGCTATCTGCTTATATTGAGTGGTGCTCGGGTCACCTGAGAAGACTGTATGCCTCTAAAGTTTATGAAATGGATTCCAGACTTGTTTATGACTTGTGCTCAAGAATCTATTTTCTGCCTTCTTGTCAACTAGTATGTGACTGCTGTAAGATTGTCTGATTGAATGCTTACATATTTTTTCCTTATATCCAAGGTTTGAAGGTAAGCAAAGCTGAAGTTCTGAATCCACCACTTTTCCCTTTTCTAACAAAGACTGAAGGATTTACCACTGCAGTGGTCTCATACATGACCTTGCCTATTTCAAAGCTGCAATGGTAGAAGTAAGGATGTCTAGAGTGCACGTAGCTTTTTTGATGGAGTATGCTTTGAACTTATTTTGGAACTCTATTGTCTATTTTCTGAGGCACATTAATCTAACGAGAGATGGAATCCCCCTCTAATAGAAATGTTTTCTTTTGAAGGGTGGCTGCCAAATGAAAAGCAACTTTTTGAAATCTCTTGGAGCCATAGAAGGCCACGCGGAAGAGCCTTAAAATTGCCTTCCTGACTTGACTGAGAATCTATGGAATGGTCTTAAGACTGTTGACCGTTCTAAATGAAGCTTAACTTCATGTTCCTAAGGTGGCCATATAGTCTCCTTTGCGCAACACGAGTGACCAGCAGAAGATTGTCTCCAGCTTGAATTTTTGATCCTGAATGTACACATTCTTTAAATCCAGGATTGTACGAAAAGAAATGTACTGTTTTGAACTACATAAAGGCTAGAGTGGACACCTTGAAAGCGCTCTATTTAATCACACCTTTGCAAAGCAATATCAGAGATATTTACATGAGAGAAATAAGTTGAACAGAGGGACTTGGATAAGGTTTCTTGAAACCCCTGCTTCAATCTCTTGTGGTTAACGCCCAAGGACTTGTGAGTAGTCCCTTCTCATGGATGACTAAAAGCTTAATCTTCTTCCAACCTGGTGTCAACTTTAAACCATCTTTTCCTTCTGTCTTGAGGAAAAGCTCTTTTAGTTTTAGAAACCTGTTAAATAAGTACTTTGGGATTAAACTAAACAACTTGTCTATCAATAGGCAGCCCACATGCTGCCCAGGATTTAAGCCATATCACCCTTTTAGTTACAGATGGAAAATTCATATTTCTAGCCAACAGTTTCAATACTTCCTCTGTCATATCGCATAAACTCACCATTCTGATGTTTGCAAACTAATATGTTGGTTTCTTCCCTTTATCTCCTATAAGACAATCTTCAAAAGACTAACCAGACACACTGAGCCACTTTCAGAATCCTGCAGTTTAAATGTTTGTTTAAAATGCTGAGAAATTAAAGTTTTCTTCTGTGGATTCTTCCAGTCTTGGGTGAACAGGTAAGCATTTTCACCTTTTCTTTTAAAATCCCTTTATGCAATTCTTAGACAGGAAGACCAGAATCAGACGTGATGTGAGCGGTAGAATTTAGAAGTGTTGGTTGGAAAAATAACATTTTTTGCAGTCACCCTAGAGACTTCGCTGAGGAGTCCCACCAGCCACTTTAGCGCCCAACACCCTTGATAAGATGTTCTAGACAACCATCTGTCAGCACTAGGCTGTCAGAAGCTAACCTTAATATTTAGATTAAATGTGACATTAACATTCTAATATAATCACATTTATAGCATTAAAATATAAGTGTGCCATATACAGTTTGCAGTGTTCAACAAGTTTAAACATTCATAAAATAATATAAAAGATAAAATTAATAAAGTAAGTAAATGGTATAAAATTTTATAATTAGACATGAGATAAAGATCATAGGTTTTTCAAATAAGTTCTAGTGATGTATCGGATAAAAATGCAAATGTGAGATTGAAGAATATTATAAGTAGGTTTTGCTAAACTTCTATCCGCCACCCTAGACAATGTATCACCCTTGTAGTTTAATATATAAACATATTCAAGAATATACTTAAATAAGGTTTGTAGTGAAATTAAGAAAATATATCCTAAATCCAAATATACTGTGAGTTTGCTGTGAAACTACAAGTAATAAAGAAAATATACTTGATATATTCTAATAGGAGACAAAATCTGATACCTTAAGAATTGTGTCTTCAGAAATTTGGCAGAACATTCTGATGTCAATATCTGGGGCTATTAGATACAACTACTAACAAAAGCAAATAACTGAAGGCTTGCCATCCATTAACTATATTTTATGCAAAACTTATAAATGATTTGACTTTTGGAATAAAGCTCGAGAACCTTTGCTTTGCATCCTACACGTGCTGTCTGTGTGAATCCAACTTCTCTCAGTTAACGGTTTGTCAGTTCACAGCTGTCTGTGTGTTCCTCTCAGACCACTAAGTGTGTAAGACCCCCAAGTGCCTTATGGGAACATGATACTCACCAGAACAACTATAGCTTAATGTAGTAGTGCTGGGGATTATAGTCAGTCCCTGCTGGCTTTTTAATGTAAACACCGCCTTTTCTCTTTAAATTGCTGCCTAGGTACACCTCTAGTTACTGTCAAGCACTGCATGGAGACGCCGAACATTCCTCATAGAGACACTGATTCAAGGCATCTCTAGGAGATGCTGACTGGTCAGCTTGAGTTTGCTTTCTTTACTGAAATCAGAATTGACCGTCTCAGCCAACCCAATGCTTTCATATGGGAAAGCATTAGATTGGCTCAGATAGTCTATTTTGATGATCTCTGCCATGGAGGCAAATAGGGGGCTGAGCCAGCACCGTCAGAACAATGGAATAAAAGAAAGATTTATACCTTTTTAAAGGTGAGTAAGTGGGGGCAGGGGGGCCCAAAAAAGCTTTTTTACACTATATGGTCAGGAATAGCAGGGGTTCTCCACCCAGTCCTCAAGGACCCCCTACCAGTCCAGGATTTAGGGATTACCTGGGTGTGCCTAAGGTGTTTAGAAAAAGAAAGAAAAACGCCCTAGAGTCTGAGGTGGTTTTTTTTCTAAACACCTTAGACACACCCAGGTAATCCCCAAATCCATGACTGGTAGGGGGTTCTTGAGGACTGGGTTGAGAACCCCTGCCCTATAGTATTCCTTTAAAGGAACCCTTCTCAAACCGTGACCAATGCTTCTCAATAATTCCCTTATCTGCTTAGTATGATAAATAAGCAGAGAATCCTTTTGTCACTTTTTGTTGGCATGTCTAAATCCAAAACCTCTCAGGCAGCCCTTTGTTATTTTTTTTTTGGGGGGGGGAGGTTTGAATGATTAAGATTTTTTTTAAGTTGGAGACCACATTTCCTTAATCAAGCTACATGCCCTTTGTCAACTTAGATCATTAGTTGCCAAGTGCTTGCTCAGACATCCAGCAAATAATTACTCCTGATAGCATTGTGCGGACTCCTGACGTACTAGCCATGAAAAGGATTTTAAAACGCACGAACAAAAAAACAAAAATCTCTGGCAGGTTGTACTGGGACACCATAACTGGCCCTGGCTGCATTTCACAGGGAGATGTGAGAAGCAGCAGCAGCCAATCACTCCTCACAAGGCTCAGGACTGATGGCTGCCAGTATCAAGAGTGACATCACAGTAAACACGCTGTAAAGGGCAGCTGAAGTGCAATTCCACTTTCACACTAGTTTTAAATATCATTGACCCCTCTCCCAAGTTTTAAGAATACCACCATGGTGTGAAAAGACCCTATGGAGTTCTCCATGTTTGCCCCCTGCGGAAAGATCAGTGCTGGGCTATGCCAGCTCCCTCTCACGCTAGAATCACACAGTAGAGTGCTGACAGAGCTCTCTATTTTGTGTGAGCAAGGAAATCCCCCAGCTGGTGTCAGTATTGTCATCAGCAGAGGGAAGCACTTAAAGATTGGTATACTAGACAATATTGGGGGTAGTATTAAAGGAAAATGTATAGATGTGGGTTACCATTGTACTAAGGTTAACAAATATGCAAAGTTTGCAGTAGTGGGACTCGCGTAGTCTGAATTTCCCTAAAACAAAAAAAGTGTATGAAAAAAAAAAAAAAAAAGTCCTAGGTTTGTGATAAAAATTGTTAAATTAGGGGGCGTAGTCTGACCGAGGAGCGAGCTGGACGTGCTTGCTTGAGGCTCCGCTCCAGTATCACATAAGCTACAAAGGCATTTTTAAAAAAGACAAAAACACCCATTTTCCCCAGGAATGGATAAGCGTCCTTCCAAAAACACCATAAGAAACTCCCAGACCAGGGGAGAGACAAGCCGCTCAGATCACAAGACGGCGGCATCCTGGGCTCGACGACCTCAGACACGCCACAGCCATCACAGCAGGGAGTCATCCCAGCCAGACACGACCCGGTCGACCCTGGGCACGCGGACAGCCACCGCACAACGCAGCAATCACCCAACTCAATTATCTGACGAGCAGGGTACAAGATGCTGACTTAGCGCTGGAAGACATGGACAACCGATCCAGACGCAACAACGTGCGCATCCATGGCATGCATCTTCCAGCTGTTAATCCCGGGGATCCCGCAGGAGATGGCTCACCGAATGCTCCGTTCCTGGAGGCTGGAGCAGAACACCTCTAGGGATGTCATCATAAGGTTCCTGCATTCCCTACAAAGAATGCGGTGATGCAGAGGGCACGGGAAGGCCCCATCGTCCATGAGGGCGTCACGCTTTCAGTGCATCAAGATCTTGCATCCCACACGTTGCAGCGACGGTGGGAGTGGAAACCGGTCACGGAGGTACTCCGCCAGGCTAGGATGAAGCATGCCTGGAGCTACCCACTCAAATTGCTTGACTTTAAAGATGGCCACCCACATGTATTACACCCGGGAGGAGACCCCGTGGCTTTTCTCGGCACCTTGGGGCACCAGGTGCAGAGTACATTTCCAGCCATGGGAGCAGAAGCCATCGATCTGCCGCTCCTGCCCAGAGAATGGTGAAGAAAGTAATGGTTTCAAGCGAGTAATGTGGCATGGAGGGGACTCTGGCAACTGGTGAAGCCGTTGGGTGGAGGGTTTTGGTTGAGGCCGTGGTTTCCCTGGGGATTCCTAGTAATAACTCTGAGCTAATGTTGGGCTTTTTTTTCTTTTTTTTTTAAACACATGATAGGCCCATGCCTTGGCTACTTCGACCCCTCATGAAAGAGCTATTTCCGCAGACCCATGCGGGTGACTTTACTCGGTGGTACTGAGAAGTGGTTCAGAGAGCTTGTTGGGGCGGTGGACAGGCCTGATATCGCTTCTTTAAGTGTTTGTTTTAGAGATTTTTTCCTCCAGCTTATAGTATGGTTGCGGGAAGGAATATGCGGTATTCTTGTGCCAGGACAACGTGGCGTGTTTGGGTCACTACTTTTTACTAATCAATCCTTTGAAGTAGATGCCAACTCTACTTGCAGACTACAATGACATTACAGATTACATCTTTGAATGATAAGGGATTGAATACCTCTAAGAAGAGATGCCTTATGTTTAGGGAGCTGAAATTGTTGTCTTCAGACAGCCTTTCTTCAGGAAACATCTCCCCATACATGCTGGCATACCATGAGGGGATCACTCCTATCATGTAGCTAGAGCCATTCGTAAAATTTATGGCGTGGCAATCCTGATTCACAACAGATGCCCATTCTACTTCACTAGTTCAGACTAACCTGGAGTGCAGATATGTGATATTGTCTGGTACCCTGCACTCACATATGATACACTTAACAAGTATGCACCCAACGCTCCCGAAGCAGACTTTTGGGACTCTATAGAAGCTTGGGTTTGGGCTTTATTGCATGGTATCCTGATGGGTGGTGATTTTAACGCTGTGCCGTGACTGCAGCCCTCGCAGTAGGCTCACACTGTCATGGGGCAGAGGGGGACAAGACAAGTTGGTCTTCTTTCTTCCTACTGTTGGTAGGTTCCTTCAGAAGACTGGGCTTTTAGACGTCTAGAGGGCACAACACCCCACATTCGTTGACTATACTTTCCACTCCGCACTCCAAACATAATTAAATCTAGCGCCCTCCACCTTGGGCACGTCGGCGGCAGACACGGCATTCATCCAATCCACCTATTGCATTCAGATGACACCTCGCTCCCTCAATACCTAGGGACTCCTTTAACAGCTGACCCCTCTAAATTATACAAAATGAACTATAGACTTATTAAGAATATTGCTTAGATATATGGACAATTGGATGGATAAACCAGTACAGTGGATCGGCCGTGTTCATTCCGTAAAGATGCACATATTGCCGCGTATTCTGTTTTTGTTTCAGGCCCTCCCGCTTAAGATTACGAAAGCCGATTTAACACCCCTACAAAGCACTATAAGGTAGTTCATATGGCAGAACGAGCGGCACAGGGTCTCCAGAAACATACTCTACCGTCCTAATACAAGGGGAGGTCTGGGTCTAAAGCAATCTTTACTATTTGGCTGCACAGGTTACTCAGATAGAGATGGGGCATGTACCGGAGGATGTTATAAAATGGGTGGATTTGGAATCCTTAATGACAGGAGCAGACCTCCCCCAATACTACATATGGGTCCCTATGGATAGCAGAGTAATACTACAGGCCACGTGCCCGGCCATACTTCATTTCCTCAAAATTTGGGATGCAACAGCTTCAAAATTTGGCTTATTCTCTTCCCCGTCCCCAATTACTCCAATACTCAAACCGAGCGTTCCCTCCAGTTATGTCGGCCAGAGACTACAAAAATATAGAAAGGATAGGCCTCCAAAGATTTTGTCACTTATATGAAAGGGGCCAGATTGTGTCCTTTGATACCCTTACCCAGTCTGACTTTTTTTGCTATCTACAGATTAGAGATTTTGCAAAGCAGACATGTGTTAATGAGACCTCACACACAAATTTGAACTTTTATGAGAGGCTGTGTCTGAACGAAACCCCCCATAGAGGTCTCATAACTTTATTCTACGCTTATCTGTGCACTGAAACAAAGGAATGGGGGCAACCCAATTGGAGAGACTTGGGGGAAGTGTCGGGGGGCATTGACTGGCAGGATATCTGGGAAGCAGCTGCTTCCTTCTGCATATGTGTTACATTGCAGGAGCAATGTTTTAAGACAATGTTTTGATGGTATACTACACCAGTGAAACTTTATCGAATGAACCAGACTCCAACTGACTTGTGCTGGAGGGGCTGCGGCCTCAAAAAGGCACATACCTCCATATGTGGTGGGAATGTCCCCCGATTAGACCATTCTAGTCGGCAGTAGGAGACGTTTTGGAAAAACTTTTTAACAGAGCACCAGACCTAAACCCATGGAAGTGCCTTCTGAATAGGCCAATGGATGGGTGGACCTGAACAGAACAAACCTAGTTACAGAGAATCACCTTAGCAACCAGACGGGCCATTGCCCAGAGTTGGCTACAGCCTACCGTTCCTTCCATCTCTCAACTCCTTGATAAAGTCAAGGACAATTGTCTGATGGATAAGCTGACAGCTCATGTGAGAAACACGGTACATACGTTTGAGAAAATATTGGAGCCCTGGTTCTCCAGTGACTTTGCAGACTGAAATGAGACGCAGTTGAGCAACCAGTATTTACCATCCTATCCTTTTCTTTTTTCCTCTCACACACGCCTTCCATGAGATTTTATGTCCCTGGCCAGTTCTAGTGACTTCTCAGTAGGTTATTTAAAAAAAATAAATAAATAATAAAACCACAACTAATCAAAGAGGGGTGGTAAATAGCATATTTGGGTCTTGCCCAGTGTTATGCAATTCTCCCAGGGCACGCAGACAGGTTACAACAGAGCCAAAAGGACCTTTTTGTCCTATCTTTCCTTTCTAATAGTTTTCAACTATACTTCAAAAACAACTCAAAACGGTGTTTCTTACACGTACCGATAAAGTAGGTGAACATTATCATGATGTGACATAAGGACAGGATGATAATTTGCCTAATTTGGATGAGTCACACCACATGATGTTACATAATGTTAACCTATTGTTGTACCATGTGCTCTATTAAGGGCTGTATTATGCATCACTTTAAAAAATAAAGAATTGAGGGGGGGTCGGGGAGGGGGGTGGAGAGAATGGTTCAACTAAAAGAATCAAAATGCTCTTAGTTGCATAGGCTGGGGAATTTACTTTCTACAAGTACAGTATATAATTAGCGGTTTTACCAAGGCAAATTTTGCAAAGTTTTAGCTTTAAAACCATAATATGCAGTATTTGATTTATAACTTCTCAAAATGTATTGCAATTCGAGACATACAGGACATTTTAATAATCAGGACTAATTGGTGAATCTTTGATTTTCTTTTCTTTAGTTGCACTTGGTGTGTATTTATTAGAGAACATGGGGATGGGGGGGGGGGAGGAGAAATCAGATTTTCTGCTCCTCTTCCAATTGCATGTCATTTTCTTCTTTGCTTTCTCCCTGCTTCCTGTATTTTAGTTGGACCATCCACCAATCATGCTCCTGTGATTCTCTAAGAGAATCAGCAATGACACACCTTACTGGGCGTGCCGTAGCTTAGTGATGCAGTCTGCATCACTCAACAGATGCCCACAATGCCTCCAAAGCTTTGTTACATCTCTCTTGCTATCCCTAACCTATCCCATCCATCTAAGGACGTTGATTAACAGAGGCTAGAGGGGGGAAGGGGTTAACAATGGTTGGCTGACTGGAGAATGTATTCCTTGCATTACAGGGACGGAAAGAGAGGAACACATATGGGCTCTAGCCTAGTCTCTGTGGTGCAGTCTGCGCTGTGAGCATTCCTTACATTACAGAAGCAAAAAAGCAATGTAAAACTTAAAGGAGCACTCTAGTGCCAAGAAAACAAACCCGTTTTCCTGGTACTATTGGGTTATTAGGTCCTTCAGTCACTTACATTAATCCAGCTCCGAGCTCCCTCGGCGCTGGTGACCTCTCCTCCCCCTGCTGACGTCAGCTCCAAATGCACATGAGCAGAAAGAGCCACACACGTTACTCAATGCTTTCCTATGGACGTCCAGTGTTCTCAGTGATTTTCACACTGAATCGCAGAAGCGGCCTTTAGTGGCTGTCAGGTAGACAGCCACTAGAGGCTGGATTGACCCTCAATGTAAACATAGCAGTTTCTCTGAAACTGCTATGTTTACATCTTGAGGTTTAAAACCTAGTGGGACCTGGCACCCAGACCATTTCATTCAGCTGAAGTGGTCTGGGTGCCTACGGTGGTCCTTTACTTAAAGAAACAGCTTCCCAGGGACTTCTTTCATAGACTGGGAAACATGTTGAAATTTGAGAGGGGGGGGGGAGCGGCTATGGAGACTGCTGAACTGCCAGATACAAAACATTTTACAGCACTGCAGGAAAACTATACAGAATTGAAAGAAAAAAAGAGACTAACCACAGGTATTCAAGCTTATTAGCTTTAATTTAAGCTAACTTGTTTAGCTGCCTGGAGTGTCCCTTTAAAACTTCATTATGTATACTTATAAGGTACCAAAAGTAAGCCCTATTTCACCTTAAAAATTAAATATTATATAATGTATGGGTGCACTTAACACAAAGAAATCGTGGTTGAATAAATGCATGGCAAAAACACCAAAAAGGCCTTGGTCACAAACTTGCTGCATCTAAAAAAAGTCTTGGTCCTTAAAGGGTTAAATAGTGTCTTACAGACTAGTGATTTAAATCTACTTTATTTAAATCAAACCAAGCATTTTTATATTTTTTTTCCTACATTCTCCCCTTCTACGACATTCAATTGCAGAAAAATGCAATATATATGAATAAGGAAACAAGATGGAGTCATCCAATTCCATAAATGTGAATTTTTACATTTAAAATGATTCAGACCTCAAAATGTAAAAAAAAAAAAAATTCCTGGGAAATCACAAATATTGATTTACCTTTTATTACTGAAACCCATTTATTGGGCTTATAACCTTTCAGTAGTGAATGGAGCAAACAGGTTTTCACATAAATTGATAGCAGCGAAGTCGGCTTTAGCTAAGGGATGGAAACTTCTATAATGCCAAATGTGTATCTTGTCAGATTTAGCATAAAGTTACAAAATAAAATTTGACACATTAGGTGTTTTAAATATTTGCTTTTCAGAAAATGTTGGAAAATTTCCACAGGTGTATTTATAATGATGAATAAAATAAAAGTTTTGAATTTGAGTATGGGTATTCAAAGTAAATGCATTAGCTTCGTAGGCATGGAATGGATTCCTAATCAAAATGCTACAGCGATGACTATGTATGGAATCTTGATGAAATACTGTTTTGAATTCCTTTGTTACTTCTAAAGGGGGACCTACAGCTTTAACCCCTTCAGGACTGGGGCAATTGTACAAGGCCTGATAAAACGTAAACAAAATCTTAAATTTTATAGCAAGACAGGAGGCTTCATATTTGCTTAATCTTTCTTTACTGAACCTCCCAGCACCAAAAAAAAAAAAAAAAAATTAGAGTGCACAACAATGTCACAGTGTCATCTAGCTCCTCCCAACTGTTTTTTCTTTGCCGTTTGCCTCCCAGGTGAGTATTTTAATTATATTGCCTTATAAATCATTTCATTACCACATGAAGAGCTTGTGCTCACATACATTCTCATTATTTTATTATTTATTATCCTTACCTTTAGTCTCTTAGATTAAATCTTAAAGTTTATTACACAGTTTTGACTGAGTATTTTATGGATTTTTACCAGCTGTATTTCATTTATCTACCACTTGTGAGTTTTGTGCACACCATATTTAGTTTTGTGGCCGCAGACTATTCCCTTCAGGAGACCACAGCCCAATTAGTGTTAATCTCATTACTTTCGCCCACAGACTCCATTTCCCAGAGTCCACGGCCAGAGTATTTTGCGCCCTTTCCCACGAACAAAACAAAATTAAACAAAATCTTACATTTGTGCTATATATCTGTTCAGCTGTAATTCACCACTTTCATATTACATGCACCCACACTTTTTATATATCATTTTGTTAAGAAGAAACAGGGCTTTCATTTTATATCAAATATTTATAAAAGAAATTAAATGAATATTTTAAAAACTGAAAAAATAAAAAAATGTTATTTTAGTTCTGCATGGCATTTTAACTTTGACTGTCATAATACTGTTAGCTGTTACTGCAATAAACTACACATTTGTATTCAGTGATGTCACATGAGTAAAAACAGCAACCCCCATGTACAGGTTTTATGGCGTTTTGAAAAATTACCGGGTCAAATAGAGAATGTTACATTTTACAGTTTTTTCACACTGAAATTTGCCAGATTGGTTATGTTGCCTTTAGGATCGTATGGTAGCCCAGGAATAAGAATTAACCGAATAACGGCATACCATTTGCAAAAGTAGACAACCTGAGGTGTTGCAAATGGGTATGTCCAGTCTTTTTTTGGTCTCAAACACTGACCAAAATTAGCGTTCAAATCGTTTTTTGCATTTTCCATACACAAACAATTATATGGGGAACGACGTGGACCGGGTAATTCCCCTGGACGGCGGTGACATTCTATGTAGCTCTGCAGCGTTTAGGACCACCCATCGTCCTTAAAGGGTTAAATATACATAATATATAGATAAGCCACAATCTTTCCGCCAGTAAAATGAACACGCACTCATTCACCTGATCTAAAAAGAAATGTGATTCATCAAACCAGGCAGCATTCTTCCATTGCTCCATGGTTCAGCTCTGATGCCAATTTCCCCATTGAAGGCGCTTTTGGCGGTGGACAGGGGTCATCATAGGAACTCTGACAAGTCTGCGTTTTCACATCAAACTGAGGCACTGTTCGTTCTGACATCTTTCTAATATGGCCAGCATTAGGTGTTTAGAAAATTTCAGCTACAGTAGTTCTTCCATGTGATCAGCACAGACAGGCTAACGTTCACTCCACACGTGCATCAATGATTTTTGGGCGCCAATGACTGGCACTGATTCGTGGTTGTCCTTCCTTGCACGACATTTTAATAGTTACTAACCACACAAGACTTGCTGTTTTCGAGATGCTCTGACCCAGTCGAGCCATCACTATTTGGACCTTGTCACTCAGATCTTTTTGTTTGCCTATCCTGCTTCAAAAAAAAAAAAAACATGAAATTCAAGAGCTGACTATTCACTTGCTACCCAATATAACCTACCCCTTGACAGGGGTAATAATATGATCAATGTTATATGATCACGTTATTTACGTCACTTGCAGTGGTTTTAATGCTGTGGCTGGTAAGTGTATAAATACACACATGTTTGCAGGCAATTCTGAATTTATTTATTTCTCAACTTCCATTTAAATGAAATGTTTAAGTATGATGAGAGACTGACTTTAAAAGATTCCCTATTTGACACAATAGCAGTACTTTCACTCAAAATTCCTTTATATCAAAACAAAGCAATTCAGTCTCAAGATTGATGTTGAGCCATCAGAAATACCTGGGTGTCACTATTATAGAGGACATTTTTGCATAGTAATGGAGTTTGCAAAACCCTTACAGGGAAACTAACATTTATAATGTTAAGGGACACTACAGTGCCCCCAAAACTTACAAAAATATTTCTCACTGTTAAGTATACACTCAATGAAGACCTACATGCATTTATGAAACCTTTTTTTGAGAAATTGCAGAATTTCCAGTGTAGCTCAAAGGAAAGTCTTTGCAAGGCAGGTGCACTGGGCAATTGCCTGCCTCCTAAGTTTAGCTCCACTGAGCTCAACAACCAGGAATAAGACTGGCTATCTAACAGCATGGGGAGTGTAACAAGGTCAACCCCTTAAGGATGCAGGGCATGCTTCTGCTCTACTGCAGAGCAGCATAGAACGCCCTGCGTTTTTAAACATATATACAAACTTACTTTTTTTTTACATATATACACACACACATATATATACACACACACACTTTTAAATTCTATGTGCATATTTATGTAGCCTTTTTACATAATGATATGGTTTTACAAATTACAATTTGAGGGACCTGCCTGACAACACAGGTACAAAGTCCAGAGAATTTAACCCTGTAAGTTTCCAAAACACCAAGAAAACCAGTGTATGGGGAGTACGGTGTATGACATTACTGAACACAAATATAAGTGTTTTAGAGCAATGAAACATATGTTGATTATATAATTGGAAAAAGGTAGTTTATTTGTGAAAAATGCAAACAAATATGAATGCTAACTTTGGCCAGTGTTTGTGACTAAGTGGCTTCTAAAAAATGACTGGACATACAAAGGGTTGTCTTTTTCAAATAGTATGCCTTGAGGGTAATTTTCATCCCTGGGCAACCATATGGTTTCAAAGACAACATAGTCAGTCAATCTGGCAAATTTCAATGTGTAAAAACTGGAAAGTGAAAGCCCTACATTTGACCCTGACATTCACAGTTAAAATGTCTAGCAGAAGAAAATATATATATTCTTTAATTTCTCACACTTTCAAATTATGAATATCTGATGTGAATTGTGAAATGAAAGTCCTGTTTCTCCTGAACCAAATGACAAGTGCAGGTGCACTTTAATCAAAATTATATTGTCAGGAAAACTGCACTGATATCCCTTGGCGCTCCTTATGCTCCGACTCCATTGCTCCCCTGCTGACGTCAGTCGCTGGGAAAGACCAAAAATGTATGTGCGGCAATTGCCGCAATCCTATTAATATTTCCACCATTGTATAATTGTTTCCCATGGGGTTTTGGTTGACACTGGATGTCTTCATACATAGCGTGAGGACGTCCAGCATCAGTTATGTGACCAAAAGTCGCCTAACGACCCGGAAGTCCCTCTAGTGGCTGTTTGGTAGACAGCCACTATATGTGGAGTTTACACTGGCAGGTAATTATTTCAGTTTCTTAAAAACTTAAATAATTACCTTTGCAGGGTTAAAAGGACCTGTGAATATGCACCCAGATGTCTTCGAGTTGAAGTGTTAGGGTGTCTGTGGTGTCCTTTAATATGAAAGGTGAATTGCGGTTGGACAGACATAGCGCTAAAGGTATTAACATTTTGTTTTGATCAGAACGTTTACAATTGCCTTCGTCCTTAAGGGGTTAATTTCTAAAGGTGCAAATGTGGCCTATTTGCAAAATGAATGAAAAAAATAAATGTGTTTCATGGGTCTGGATTGGGGGGGAGAAAAGAACACTATGGGACCGAGGGGGGGGGAGGGAGGGAGAAAATAACACTATGGGGGGAAACACTGGGACAGGGGAGGGGACAAAAGAACACTGTGGGACTGGGGAGGAGGGGGGAAAGAACACTAAAAAAGAGGGAGGGGAGAGGAACATGAAGTGTGGGGGGAACCACTAAAAGAGAAAGGAAGTTTTTCATATTAGATTAAATTCATTAAAAAGTCGAATATTAAAAAAATTAAAGGGAAACAATTTCGGTTTTAGGCCAAGGGCATCCTGAATTTTTGATTTCAACCCAGAATTTTAGTTTCGGTGCATCCCTAGTGCGCTCCCCTCCCGCTGGTCACCTGGATATTGTGTCACCGGGCCACAAGTTTCCTCCTGTTGATTTGCAGTCAGGTACATCATTTGAGAATAAAAAGAATTACTTTCCTTTCATACCACATCATGGCCACTGCTCCTCCCATGGCTTAGATCATAACTATCAAACAACCTAATGCATCTGCAAAGAGGACAAGGCTGCTGTGCACATGCAGCAATCACAACACTTCACCAATGCACCTCTCTGGGGACCAGTCAGCCTCTTCATGCTGAGCAAGAAGATGCGGAATATCAGAATATACCTGTCAAACTAAATTCAGAGTCAGTACGCTATTTTGCTAAAAGTTGAAAATGTATTGTTAAAAGCAGGGCTGAGAAGTCATTACACAAAACCTTCAACTCTGACTCAATTTATGGAACCACCAACTCCTATTGTATATAAATACATTACAATTTCTGTTATAATAGGTTAACATTTAAAGCGTATAAAGACAACAAAAGCTCCCAAAACTCAGGGTAAGACAAAGGGGTTTAACGAAGTGTTTGATACATGGCAGAGATGAAAATAAAGCCTTGGCACACCGTGCTTTTACCTTTCTCAAACCCTCAATCGCTTCAAACTTCTTTTATAAGAAACATAAGTTCTGGATTGCTTGCCATCATTGTTATCGCTCAGTTGAATATGCTTCGTAATCATTTATGCTTTATATACAACTATACAAACTAGCAGATGACATTACCGCTTGTGGTATAGTATAATTTGTATGTAAACAAAGCTGACTGGCTGGAAAGATGTGTGCGGCATCTACCGGCAAAAAAGTAAACTACACATCAATCTTGTTTGAATTTAAATTCTGACCTTTTTATTAATCTTATAAAATAATCACAACAGGATACATAATTAAAACATTTATAATTTTGTATGAAACTGGACGATTTGTTCACTTCAGCTGCCTTACCTAGGCCCCATTTGAAATCACACGAGTTCACAGGCCAAGCAAAAAATAAATGTACATACCCATACTATGTTAACCAATACCATGGGTCCTCAAACTCCGGCCCCCAGATGTTGCTGAACTACAACTCCCATGATTCTCTGGCTCTATATGTAATTCAAAGAATCATGGGAGTTGTAGTTCAGCAACATCTGGGGGGGTCGGAGTTTGAGGACCCATGACCTATACAATAAGAATAACACCACAATATTGTTCGGATCGACTTAACCTGCTAATATAGGCCTAAACCTATATTACAACCTCTACTTTGAGGGTTGACTTATACACAGTACATTTAGTTGGACTCCAGAAACCCAATAGTTTCCAACTCCATCCGCACAGCATTAGTTAAAAAAAATAAAAAAATAAAAATCATGTCACATTCCAAAACAGTCCACAATTTAATTTATTCTGTTTGAGGTATTATCGAACACATATCAGCTCTTGCTGATAATTAAGCCAATTGCATGGTCCACATAAAACAAAGCAATGTTCGACACATAACTAGATAATCTTGTCCACCTATCTAAACCATTTCAGAATTATTTATCACATTCTAAAATAACAGAGCAGAAGATAAAGACTTTAAAACATACTTATCTGGTTTCCTTCTCCAAAAGTACATGCTTGTCACCAAAATACTGAGCAGCTTAATTAATTCTGACTAGCAGACTTTGCGATGGTGTGCGATTATATGGTATTTAACCCCCTTAAGGATGGCGGGCGTACTATGTGGACCCGGTCCTAAAACAGGGCTTGACAAATACCGGTCGCCAGGTCGACTAAAAATGTGTCAACTTTTTAACTAAAACGCCTTGGTGGGCAAATAATGGAGCCGGCCGTCCACCCGCGGGAGCATGTAGGCGGCCGGCTAAGTGAGCGTTGTAGCCAGCCACCCTGAGCTTCATGGAGGCGGCCAGCTGAGTGAGCGTTATAGGCGGCCGGCTGATTAAGCGTTATAGCCGGCTGCCCTGGGCTTTATGGAGGCGGCCGGCTCAGTGGAGCATCAAGGCGGTCGGCTGGGGCAGCGTGCGAGGGAGCAGTGATCTTCCAGTGGCTCCTCTCTGCTCCCTTTTGCTGTTTAATGATGCCGGGAGACTGAATATGACGTAATTCCGGCCCCCAGCATGACAGGGAGCAGAGAGTAGCTGCATGGTAGATTACTGCTCCCTCTCACACAGGAAGAGAGAGCAGCCCCACTAGACGCCAGGGAATGTCTACTCAGCACTCCCAAAAGGTAGGGATAAAAAAAAAAGTTAATGTGTTTGAGAGCGCGTGCGTGCCTGCCAGAGTGCGCATGCTTAGGTACCTGCGATCGCGATTGGTGTTTTTACTCACCCTTTTCCCCCACGCTGTGCAGGTTTTGCTGTGGCTTGTCTCGCCTCCATTGCCAAGTTTATCAATCTTTTTTATCTCAGCTAAGCCAATGCTTTTGGAGGATATTGCGCATGTTCTGTAACATTCAGCGCGTCCATGCAGAGCACTGACACAGGACTCTAGTGGCCGTCTGAGTTACAGCCACTAGAGGTCTTAGTACGCAGCAATGTAAACACTGCCTTTTCTCTGAAAATGCAGCATTTAGATTGAAAAGGATACAGGGATGGGCTATAGGCACCAGAACCACTACATTAAGCTGTAGTGGTTCTGGTGACTATAGTGCCCCTTTTATAAGGGAAAAAAAAAAATGGCTCCTTTTTTAGCTGGCTCCTAGATTCAAAACAAATTTTTCAAGCCCTGTCCTAAACAATGGCAGGCGGCATAGTACATCCCCGCCGTCCTATGCACTTACCTGCTAACCGGCAATCGCGAAGGGGGGACTTGCCTGGCAAACCCCCTGCTGCTGATCAGGCCCTCCCGGGCCATGTGATTGCGATGAGGTTGCGATCACATGGACGGAATTGCTGTGTACAGCAGTGCCTGCAGGAGGCTGTCTGGAATGACAGGCTGTCCCCCTGATGCCTGAAACAAAGTTAAATAAAGTTTAAAAACAGTGTAAAAGTAAATTATCTATACTTAAATCCTATATATAATTAAATATACATATATACACACACTTCAAATAAAAAAAAAAAAAAAAAAATATATATATATATATATATACACACACACACACATATACACACACACTAAAATAAAAATTATATATACACTTGTAATTTCGTTCTAACTTTACTTTGTTCTACGTGTATTTTGATATCAATATATATCAAAGTTATAGATCTATATATGTAAATATCTATATATAAATCTATATAAAATAAAAAATTTACATACACACACTTATGTAATATTTTTACATAATTAAGTAATTTTATTAATTACAGTGTGAGGGACCTGCCTGACAAACCAGACAGAAAGTCCACAGAATTTGGTTGGCAGGCCCTATATTTAACCCTGTAACTGTCCAACACACCATAAAACCTGTACATGGGGGGGGTACTGTTTTACTCGGGAAACTTCGCTGAACATAAATATTAGTGTTTCAAAACCATAAAACGTATCACAACAATGATCTAGTCCGTGAAAGTGCAGTCTGTGTGTGAAAAAGGCCAAAAAAAAAAAAGTCACTTTCACTGACGAAATCATCGTTGTAATGCATTTTACTGTTTTGAAACACTAATATATGTTAAGCAAAGTTTCCTGAGTAAAACAGTGACCTCAAAGGTTTTATGGTGTTTTCAAAAGTTACAGAGTTAAATATAAGGCTTGCATTTCAGTTTTTTCACATTGCAATTTGCCAAATTGGTTACGTTGCCTTTGAGACCTTATGGTAGCCCAGGAATGAGAATTACCCCCATGATGGCATACCCTTTACAAAGGTAGGCAACCCAATGTATTGCAAATGAGGTATGTCCAGTCTTTTTTAGTCGCCACTTAGTCACAAACACTGGCCAAAATTAGCGTGCAATATTTTTTTTTATTTTTTTGCTAATTTTCTCACACAAATATGAACGCTAACTTTGGACAGTGTTTGTGAATATGTGGCTACTACAAAAGACTGAACATACCCCATTTGTAATACCTTGGGTTGTCTACTTTTGTAAAGGGTATGCCATCATGGGGGTAATTCTCATTCCTGGGCTACCATACAGTCTCAAAGGCAACATAACCAGTCTAGCAAATTTCAATGTGTATAAACTGAAAAATCTGACCCTGTAACACTCCAAAACACCATAAAACCTGTACATTTGGGGTACTGTTTTACTGGTGAGACATCGCTGAATACAAATATGTGTAATTTATTGCAGTAACAGCCAATAGTATTATGCTATTCACTGTTAAAATGCCATGCAGAACAAAAAAAAAAAAAAATGTAATTTCTTAATTTCTCACTTTTTTTATATTTTATTATTAAATTATGTTTCGTATATTAATATTTGATATGACATGAAAGCCCAGTTTCTCCTGAACAAAATGATATATAAAAAGTGGGTGCATTTAATATCAAAGAGGTGAATTCTGGTTGAACAGACATAGCACAAATTCAAAGTTTTGTTTTGATCACAACTTCTACAACGGCACTAGAGGCACCCAGACCACTTCAGCTCAATTTAGTGGTTTAGGTGCCAGGTCCTTCTAGTTTAACCCTGTAGCTGAAAACCGTTTCAGAGAAACGGCTATGTTTACACTGAGGGTTAATCCAGCCTCCAGTGGCTGTCTCACTGACAGCCACTAGAGGCCACTTCCGCGATTCTCACTGTGAAAGTGAAAAATCACAGTGAGAAGACGATGACGTCCATAGGAAAGCATTGAGTAATGCTTTCCTATGGGCTGTTTGAATGCGCGCGGCTCTTGCCACGCATTCGGCGCTGTCGTCGGAGGAGGAGAATCCACAGCACAGAGGGAGCCCGGCTAAGTTGGTAAGTGACTGAATGGGGTTTTAACCCCTTCAGCCCAGCGGGAGGTAGGCCATGAGGACTACATAGTGCCAGGAAAACAAGTTTGTTTTCCTGGCACTATAGTGGTCCTTTAAGGGGTTAAACTCTTGCTCCCATTTGCCCATTGGATAGGCTATGACACGTTCTATGACTTGTTCAAAATTCTTGTTCAAAGATGCTCCTCCGAGGTGTGTAAATGCACTACTAGCAAAGATTTTTGCACTTAAAAAATAATTACTAGTGATTCACTTAACTTTCAATGCAGCTCAAACAATCCAACATAAAGCATGGTTCAGCTATGTTACATAACAGCCAAAAATTATATGGAGAACAGATAACGCAAATTAAAAATAACATTTACAAGTTAAATTAAGGATAGCCACCCTTTTATAGGCAGACTGACCTAGATAAACAAAAACACCTTTTCTTCTCTTCACAGAGAAGGAAGTCAAGGACACCAAAATGTCAAACTAAAACAAACGCATGAAGAAAACAGAAAATGAGATAAAAACAGTTTTTTTTTGTTTTTTTTTTACAGACAACACACTTAAAAGACCACTATAGTGCCAGGAAAACACTTGTTTTCCTGGCACTATAGTGCCCTGAGGAAGTGGTCTGGGTGCCTAGAGTGGTCCTTTACAAACATACAAGTCCCATCACCCAAAAATATATTTAAATGTCATTTTTTCTCAGATAGACATTCTATAAGTTGTACTAGTACTACTACGCGGGAGCAGGAGCTATTAAGATGATTAAACTATTCCTTTATACAAGTTTCCCCAATTAAAGTGCCTCTGTCAGAGCCTAGGATCTCAGTATATTTTGCGCAGATGACAGCCTTGCTGGATGTGCGCTGGATATGGGGTCCAGAGGAAGGGTAGTTTTATGTACCCAAACTTGTCCCTTCCGGCTGCATCTATGATATTTCTGCCAGTCTTCAGCTCCTGGCACTTCATCTACTTGGATCCCATATCTGTATTGTACTCTCATGCAGGATCCTTCAGAGACAAAGCCTTTTCCCCATCAACTGTCACTAGTGACAGCTGCAGGAAATGAGAAAAAAAAAAAAACATTTTGCCTTAACATATTTTAACTGTGTTGGAATTTCAGTGAAATTCCAACACAGTCAATATATTTTTTTTAAAGGGACACTATTGTCACCTGAACAACTTTAGCTTAATGAAGCAGTTTTGGTGTATAGAATATGCCCCTGCAGCCTCACTGCTCAATCCTCTGCCATTTAGGAGTGAAATCCCTTTGTTTATGAACCCTAGTCAACCTCCCTGCATGTGACTTGCACAGCCTTCCATAAACACTTCCTGTAAAGAGAGCCCTATTTAGGCTTTCTTTATTGCAAGTTCTGTTTAATTAAGATTTTCTTATCCCCTGCTATGTTAATAGCTTGCTCCTGTATGTGATTAAAGTTCAATTTAAAGATTGAGATACAATTATTTAAGGTAAATTACATCTGTTTGAAAGTGAAACCAGTTTTTTTTTTTTCATGCAGGCTCTGTCAATCATAGCCAGGGGAGGTGTGGCTAGGGCTGCATAAACAGAAACAAAGTGATTTAACTCCTAAATGACAGTGAATTGAGCAGTTAAATTGCAGGGGAATGATCTATACACTAAAACTGCTTTATTTAGCTAAAGTAATTTAGGTGACTATAGTGTTCCTTTAAATATTTTATTTTTTATGAAGCAGTCATTTGGTGAGACAGGGGTGACAAAATAGTTTTAAAGACAGGGGAAAAACAAAAAACAGGATCATTGAATGGAATTGTATATGTAAACAGTGGATTTTTTTATTTTATTTTAATGCTAGTCATTCCAACGAGGCCGCCAATGTACATCTCTAACACAACATAAGAACAACCAGGCAACAAATACCACCAACATATCTGTACAAGGAATGAAGAAACATGAATGCTAATGCTTAATGTCAGCAGGGATAGGGGTTTGAAATTATAGGGGATATTTTCCTGTGTGAGGCAGCTACCTATATACCTCTATAACGTAAGGTCTCAAAAATGTGTATCTAGTATGTCATTTCCTGATAGCAGTGATAAGAATAGGTGGCTCATTCAGAAGACAAAAGTGTATATGTTATGAATGTTTTAAGCAAAACACCAAAAAATTTTATGTGAAAAACAATCTGGATTTTTGTTTTGAGCCGTTTTAAAATGTGCAATGCCATTTTCAATTCTCCACATTTTCAGGTTTAGTGAATACACCTTTTTACCCTTTAGCATGATTACATAAAACAGTGTTGGAATAAAGATTAAGTTTACATTTGAAAAAATAAATTATACTAGAATACCAAAACTACCCGATACCTGACTTTACGACTGTTCACTTTAATGCAATACTTAACCCCTTAAGGACCAAAATTCTGGAATAAAAGGGAATAATGACATGTCACACATGTCATGTGTCCTTAAGGGGTTAAAGAGAAACTTTCACATCTTTAGAAGTGACAGTTTTACACTACTTTACTCTTGTAAATACTGCTGAAGCATTTAAAGTCGTGAATAAAGCAGCACAGCCAAGTAAAAACACATCCACTGCATTTCCATGTTCAGAGCAACTTTGACAACCTCTCATCCAGAAAAATGCTTTAGGAGAGCATGCACATTTAAGCAGTCCTTTAGTCCTGTACCATATTAAAAGGTTACTTTTAGAAGTGGTCACGGTGGTATGAATTGGTATGTGCGTTTCTGCTTGAAACCCTGCTCAGAAAAAACATGACTTTGGTATCTGGGTGGCCCAATGTTAAATCTATGAATGAATAAAAAAAAAAAAAAAAAGTCTGTCAGTGTACAATGCACACTGGCGATAGACATAAGCTTCTACTCTTGCAAGCAACACAAAGAACCCAGCCTGCAAGGGAACGCTTTCAAAAATCCCCTCTGTTTAGTTCAATGCCTTTTTTTTATATTTAAATCCCACCCATCTGTCCTGCCACTCCCAACCCAGCTCAGAGGCATACGGGCTCTGTGCTTCTGAGAATGGTCCAAACAAATACTTCTCTATTAGAAGCATAGGATTAGACTGTGAAAGTGGCGTGACAAACAGGGCGTGGAAACAAGCAACGAGAACCATACCCAGCACTAGATTCATGGTAAGTTTTAGATTTAATAGTTTTGTTTTTTTATGAATAAAGAGGGGCGAACAAAGTTAAAGGAACACTATAGTCACCTAAATTACTTTAGCTAAATAAAGCAGTTTTAGTGTATAGATCATTCCCCTGCAATTTCACTGTCATTTAGGAGTTAAATCATTTTGTTTCTGTTTATGCAGCCCTAGCCACACCTCCCCTGGCTATGATTGACAGAGCCTGCATGGAAAAAAACTGGTTTCACTTTCAAACAGATGCAATTTACCTTAAATAATTTTATCTCAATCTCTAAATTGAACTTTAATCACATACAGGAGGCTCTTGCAGGGTCTAGCAAGCTATTAACATAGCAGGGGATAAGAAAATCTTAATTAAACAGAACTTACAATAAAGAAAGCCTAAATAGGGCTCTCTTTACAGGAAGTGTTTACGGAAGGCTGTGCAAGTCACATGCAGGGAGGTGTGACTAGGGATCATAAACAAAGGGATTTAAATCCTAAATGGCAAACGATTGAGCAGTGAGGCTGCATGTTCTATACACCAAAACAGCTTCATTAAGCTAAAGTTGTTCAGGTAACTATAGTGTCCCTTTAATAGTGCCCAGTAGGGCATTAAAAAGTTAAAAATGTGTGTGTGTGATATATATATATATATATCATAACCCAAGAAACCAAAGCCAACTTTGCTACTGGCTTGAACATAAATCTTACTAGTGATTTAACTTAATTGTGTTAGCACCACCTAGCAGGTAAACGTGTGAAATAACCGAATTTATTTGTAAGTAACTTGTGTTTACATCTATTCCCACTGGTTTAAAAAGGAAAAAGAAAAATTTTACTTTTTGCAATACAGTTTTGGTGAATATGCAAAATCATAAAAAAAATGCGACTGGTGAAAAAAATAAATGGTAATTTTATAACAAATTGGTATCAAACCCAAAAGTAAAACCACACCCTCTGCATTGTATTCTGTATTTAACCTACAGGTGGTTTTATCCTATAAAATTGAAATCCATACAGGGAGTTTAAGCCTTTAAGGACCATGTCAAAACCAGAACATTTTTGCAGCTGCAAGTTTATTTTTATTTTTAAAGAGGCAAACTTCACTACTAAATTATATTGAATATCAAAAAAAAAAAAATGCATTCAGAACTGCAGTGCAACCAGCTTCACTCTTCTGTGTCACAAAGTTTAGCATATTTAAAACCAATATAAATGACTCAAAGGGTATGATCATTGCTTCATTTTTCTCTTCTGCTTAAAGATTTCTTGAAATAACAAGACTACCCTACTGCTCCAAAATAAAGTTTCACACAATTGTATGCTGACAACTCTACAATACATGTGAAATGTACTTCTATTTAACATCAGTTTTTTCTTTTTCAAATGTGAAACTGGTCCATATATATTTTAAATCAAATACTGTTCAAGTTCAAAACGCATGGCAAATTACAGTCAAAGAGGAAATTAAAGTTGAGGCAAAACAAAATTGTAAGACGTGGAGTATGTTTGTAGCCACACCCAAAAATGATCCATTTGAAGGAAATGCACATTGGTGTTTTAGATGAGGTGGTTAACCTGACCAAATATGAAAAAAAAGTGTGTGAAACACTTAAAGGCCAGAGTGATGAATACTGACCTAGCTAACATTTTTTAAGCAGATGGGGCGGGTTAACCAGTCACCTATATATAGTCTGTGTTGTATTTGTGACATGGTGCTATTCTTGATAATTGCATAGGTGTACTAATAAAGTATTCAAGTGAGAATTGAAAAAAAAAAACAGTGCAATTTTGCCTTTGACTTCGTTACCTTTCTGGTAAGCTTTTCAACAACTATATAGACATATTGGTTGAGGCAATAATGAAAACAAAAAGGTGTAATTTGCCACACACACCCCAATGGGGAGAGGGGGTTTATTTAGTGATGATAGCCTTCTCTCCTGCACCATATCGAATCTACATGTTCCAGGGCGGCACTTTTTACGTCTCGCCCAACAGAATGGGGTCCGTTTAAGAACATAAAGAAACAGAGGGCTTATCGGAGACCGTTCCTTCCATATAAGCCGGCATGGAGTGAGGCTTGGCATAGTGTGGGAGTAGTCACACCGAGAGTGGGTGAGCTGGACCGGGGGGAGGGGCAAATGGCGGCACTAGCCTCCGGGAGGAGCGCACGTGGCACTTCCCGCACCAAGAACGGGCAGCGGCACGTCACGTGCTCACAATAGCCCACGGTACCGAGCTTATAAACGGACCTGCATTCCCGGCACCGGCAAGGAGTGAATCCCGGGTTACACATACACATAACTACTCCCGAAACAGAACGTGTTCCGCCCCTCCCTGCTTTATCCGGTGACTTACTTACGGCTTTCGCTTCTCCAGAGCGGGAATACCGTTCCAGTGACCGGGAGGACCCTGTAACGCTCACACCGGGATAGCGACCCTCCCAGCGAGCTCTCTCTCACAAGCACACCCCGCGCAACAGCAGAGGCCGCCAGCGAGCTGTTGCCGCCGCCCGTGAGGGGAATATATAGCTTCCTCTCACGACGTCACGGCAGGGGCGGAGCCAGTGGAATTTTAACCCAGGGAAGCAAATTCCAAGATTCGAAAGTCTATACAGAGCATGAAGAGAGAGCACTGGTTGCAAGTCAGGTGCAGTAATGACTTGCTTCCAGCTGATTAGGGAGAGCTTCTCTGCGGAGATTGAGATTAAGGCGTGGCTGGTACACGCTGAGCATACTGATAATCACCACATTACTTCACTAAACATGTTTATCCCTAACGCCAGGATATCTGGGATTATGGGACAAGGGGTTATAGGTTTCTAACGGAAAGCATTAGGTCAGATTGTCCTAGAACCTTGAGGGTTTTTTTTTTTAACAATTCGCATCAAAGAAGATTCATTAAACAACAATTTTTTTAAGGGACAGGCCTGACTAAAATCCGCAAGGTCTTTAAGAATACTACAAATAAGTCAAACTTTTAGTGGTCTATCACTAAACTGGAAATTGTAGATAACTGCAAAATAGCTGAGGTACGAGACCTTTTGTAGGCTATTTTAGACTAGCATTTCCCTTGTCAGTTCTCCAAATGATCAGTATTTACTAGATAGCCCGTGCAAAGTTTGACAAAGGCAAGAGGAATAGAGGGTAATTTTTTATCATTTACTTTTTTTTGTATAAGTGTGTATATTGTGCCTTCGTCTAGGAATGCCTCTATATAATTTAAACGTCCTACCTTTTTACAGCAACTTTGCATTATGTTTGCTGTATTTTTAATATAAATGAGAATATGATCCTCGTGGCTATTAGGTGTATTAACTAAACAGTAAAACTGTGGGCATGTGAAAACTTTGCCAAAGAAGACTACACTGATTTTAACAAAATAAATAAACTTTTCCAACGAAGGCATTCTGGCTTATATTCATGCAAATCTGTTTTTCACATCCATTACAATTTCTAGTGTGTAGCCCTTTTATGTTTGAAGTTATCTATACACAGAAGTTATGTGTTCTGGAAATCTGTACCCAAACTTTTAAATAAATTATATAGATTTATCGGAGTTATTTACGAAGTGCAAAAAGTGTGCAATTTATAATGTAAAGTTAAATTTAAAGAGTTAAAAAATTCCACCTTTTAGTGAATAACTCCTGTATGATTACATTTCAGAATGCATTGCTCACACCTTTGTCACTAATAATTTACCATTGTAAAATAATCTTAAACATAACTGTTGCATTAGGCCAATATTTGGAGAATTTAGCATTGTCCAAGATTTGAAACCATACTAGTTCTGCCTTTTTTAATTTTCATAAAATTTTTGATGTTTTAGTAAATATGCCTCAAAGATACATTGATATTGTGAATCCAAAATTTTAGCAAAAATTGTTAATAAGGCAGCTTTTTCCCCTTATTGTGACCTACTGCATAGCACGTTTTATATAATATTAAACCTAGCTGTTATCTTACTACCCCCAGCAAAGAAGAATTACTTTTGTCATGAACATAAACCAAAATGTAACACTTTCTACATCACTGATACAAGTCATGCATACCTATGTTATTTACATACTAGAAGTGCTGACACTCTTAACCTAGTGTATATAGAGCTATATTTATTAAAGAAAAAAAATTCAGGTTCTGAAAAAGGGAATTACCACAACGTTGTACCACATTGTTAGATAAGTTTCATTTTATTATAGACTGAATGTATGCTGCTTTCTAACCCAAACAGCCATCCACATGGCAATACATTGTACAACAGATCACACACCTCGTGTACAAATAATTTGTGTAAATGTATCAAGTATGTATTTCCATTTGTTCACTTACTGCCAGACTAATGTGGTTGCTTTCACACCTGGTAACCAAAGATTTAAGCGACTCATGCGCTTTTTTTTAATGAATGTTTACTCAAATTATATCATAAGCAGTAGCTGATAAGGGTAAACTGCATTATATAGCTTGCATTCAGGCGCTCAGTGGACAGCGCCTTTGCTTACTTTGCTGTGAGAGCAAATAACTAGCCTTGAAGTCAGAAACAGACAGCGTGAGCAACAAAGTACATGTATCCAAAATATAACTGGTGGGTGCGATTAGCCACTAAATCAAAATTAACAGAAATCATCCTCTAATTCCATGCCTAATCAGATCAAAGCGAAAACTAGTTGATTGCTGTGTGAAATACTCCACTTAAAACATGCTGATAGAACTGGGTAAACGCTTTATGCTGATCCTCACTTTGGTTGGAGATCATTCATGAGCACATTAAACATATTCTCATGATATGTACTGCATGCACTAAGCAGTCACTAGTACTCAGGTTAAAAATCAGTCAAGTACTTAAAGTTCATCTCAGTAATTGATTTGGTTCATGCTATGTATGTCCATACACCTATCTGTCTTGTAGTCCTCAGTTCTTTAGATCCATAGGTCCCAGTAATGCTGCTCAAAACTGTATGCTATTGACTCTCTTTTTTGGCAAAAGGGTTAAACTTGAATGACCAGCAGTACTTGAATGCTTTGGACAGCTACTCCTTTGATGTAAACTCCAAGCCAGATTGCATGCCATCTACTCAGACTGTGGAACTCAGACATGAACAGATTTTTTACCAACTTACCTTCTGATGTCAAGGTACAAAAGGATGCTGCGGTCTTCGTGAGAATATAGATGTGAAGATGAGAAATAACCGATCGTATGTAAATAAATAATAAAAAAAATGCTAAACAAAATAAAGAAAGAAAAAGAAAAAGAGCACTAGGAAAAAAAAACTACACGCTGCTCTAACAGAAACCCACACAATGAGACCGGCCCCCTGAAATTGCACAAAGGGAAGTGACCAAAAAAAAAAAAAATACCGGTGTGGGAATGGGGAGGGGGAGGGGGTGAGAGTATTAATAATAAAATTAAAAAAAAACGGAAAAATCGCTCCTTCCTTACTGAATGCTATTAATCACAGGTAAAGGATGCAAAACAAAGGATCAGGGAGGGATGTCAATGCGTTGCAAAGCCAGTGTGTGTACGTGCGCCTTGCTTTTTTATTTTGCTCTTTTTAAATTAAGATGATCTTCTTTGCTGCTTTAATGGGTGCTGGCAGAAGAGATGATCTTCTGCATCCTCTTAGACCCGTTGCAATGAAAAAAATGGGGAGGGGGAGAAAAATATGATAGGGAGGTCGCTAATATAAAAATGGTTAAAATAACAAATAGAAAAGGGGATTTGGGAAAAGGGAGGTGGAGCGGATGGTTAGATTTATAGCAACCCTGATCAGCAAAGTGATCTGTAGGAAGCCTGTACAAACTGCCCTGACTGCTCCCTTCCTACTACTACTTGTGCTGCTGCAGACACCTGCCTGGAGTACTGGCTCTCATTACCCTGACGCTGCTCTCCTGTTGGCGAGTCATAGCCACGCCCACAATGAACGCAGCCCCAGGATGAGCTGAGATGGAATGAGGAGGGGGAGTTAAGCCAGTTCGTCCAATTATCTCCTGGAGCATCTCAAGGAAAAAAAAACTGCTTTTAACCACTGATCATTAAAAATATATAAAAGTTTGATTTGGCATTGGGCGCCTTATTTTTATTTTTATATGCAGGAAGAATTGGCATCAGAGGACTAGCCAAGGTCACAAGACGCTGGGTAGGCATAGGCTTTTGATGCAGCAGTGATTTAACGATGCTCAATTCTGTATATGGACATAGAAAAGATCGTCATCACGCTATAAGTGTTACCTCCTCTTCCAGTCTTGGAAAGGGGGTGTTCGTATGTGCCAGTGGGGAAGGAATGCGTTTAGTTCCGTGTATAGAGTGATGGATGGAATAGGAAGCACAGGCACAATTCTTCTTCACTAGCAACCGATTATTTAGGATTTTTTCAGCCAGTTCTGAATAGATTTGTATTTTTCTGTTGAGATGTGAGATTTAATATTTTAACACAAACCAAGTCCAATCCCTCTCACAATTAGATGAGCGTCATAACTGACTGGTAGGAGGATGGGAGTCTGCTCTGCAAGGGGAACATGCATCGGATCTAGCACTCACAAATCAAACCTTGTCAGTTCACTTTATAGTGCATCCTTCTAGAAGAGGCGCAGCTCTGAGACTAGACGCGGAGAGGGAGGGGATGCAGGGTTATCAAATGTCACTCTGTAGATCCCATCCACCGAGAGACCCCCTTTGCTCAATTGGCACGTCTGAGATTGGGCTGATATTTTATAAACCGAGTTTAGTTTTTTTGTATGGCTTGACGGAGGGTATGGATGAAGAGGCGTGGGGAGGGGAACGAATCCTAGAAAACTGCTTACCTCATCAATTTCAGCAATAAATGTAATATATTCATGTATGACTATGTGCATTGTGTGGCTGTATGTAGCGATAGGAGCCAGCCTGCATATATGCTATTATCAGCTTTTTTTGTGAAGCACACGCCTTTGAAACTAAGACTGCCTTGCAATGCGTGTATAGTGCAGGGAGCCGTGTACCAGAAGTGAAGACAAATACAAATAATGACTTTGAAAAGACAGACAAAAGGCATATCGGATTCCTCTGATAGTGTCCTTCAGAGCCTATGAATAATTAATCAGTTATTTTGTTCTAAAACCACGAAGTTCCACTGACAAGCCTTGGTTTAATCTTCATTTTGTGTACAACCCTTTCCACTGCCACAATCAATCTTAAAAGCAGCAATGCTTGAGACGACGTGTATGATGTATGAACTTGCACTAGGCAGCCCCTGACTCAGAGAGAGGCATCCTTTATGAAATATTGTAAAGGGGGTTTTGACTGTGTGATAAGCATTCATATAAAAACATTTTGCAAATCCTTCTGATGGCAGTATGATCCCATAGTCACTAGCTTCCCCTCAAACCCACTGGTAAATGTTAACCATACCAAACTAGTCTCAGTACTGGTCTTCATTCCTTGCCGGTAATCAAAGATAGGTTGCCCTTGGTACTTTAAACCTGCATATATCTTTGTCAAGGGAAAGCCCTCCACCTATATCATTGACTTTATGAAATATTTACACCTGCCTTTGAAACTTTAACATGCTCAGCCACAGCTACATAAAAAGGACTGGTCAAATAAAACAGAGATATAACCTCCATAAATATCCTTATTGGACTCGATTACATGTAACCGGTGCCTGCATACACCAGGGGTAGGCAACGGGGGTTTGGCACTCCAGATGTTGTGGACTACATCTCCCCTGATGCTTTGCCATTATTTTGGCTGTAAGGGCATTAGAGAAGATGTAAACTAAGACATCTGGAGAGCCTAAGGTTGCCTACCCTTAGTATACACACTATTGGGGTTAATAAAAACTAGATTGCTACTAAAACATGGAAAAAGTGGTGTTTATTTATACTGAGTAATACTGTAGTAAAGTTCTAAAAGGGGAGAACTGAGCATTATTCATATAATGCTCCTTGCTACATGTCCCACCCTTGGACCCTTTATAACTCAGCATTACTGTGTATGTATTGTTCTCCTATCTATATCATGGTCAGGAAGGCTCTGCGGCACATCAAGGATCAGCACCAAGGACAGCAGAAAACTATGCAGGACTCCATATAGTATGAGCTTCCTGTGGTCCAGCAGCAGCTCACAGTGAAACATTGAGATGTTATTAAACCGCACAGCAATAAACTCCATAATGTATGTGCTCTATAGAGTGAAACTGCCTCCTACTTGTCATTAGTTCTATGGTTACAGTATAGAAAGAGTGTGACGAAGAATTCGGGTTTCTTACAAAGTTCCAATATGGAACCCTGGATTACTTCTGACTCTTCTACAACACTATCATTTAGTACAGACTGGACGGTAGAGAACTCCAGGTGTTGTGCAACTGTATGCACCATGGAGGATGCAATTGTACAGCAATCAGGAATCTACCTTTTTTGTCATACCTTATCAAGTACATAGAATGAATGGATGATATGCAGAAATTCATATCCACATGGTTCCAGAACGCTATCTCATATCAACCATGAACGAGGACAACACCTATTTATAAGCCAAGATAGGAATTAAGCCTATTTTTTTGTATTAGATGCAATAGGAATTCTGCTGTTTGGAGTTAGAATTATCATTTTCATATGTGCATTGTAAATATCAGATACCTCCATAATTTCCTTCTCTATCAGAAACCACATTCAAGAAAGATTTATGTAGTGAATGCATTGTGTATAAAATACATTTAAAGTTCTATAAAGTTGCAAAAGCGGAGCAATTAATAAGAACATGTATCTGGTTTCCATGGCGACTGCTCCACTTTTAGCTCGTTTTTCCTCAACTACAGAAATCTGCTTCCCTGGAGAGGATTTATATTGCCATCAGAGACATAACATGGCTTTGCTAGGCTCTTAATGCTTTACCAAATAGGTACTGAAATTAAATATCGATTTATTCATTTAAATCGAGGTACCTGTTACAAAGCAATATTATTGTGCAAGCATGACCCATTAGACTTCAGTGGTGCCAACAAGGAAGCCCACTTCTGTATTTCCTGATTTTCTTAAAAGTCAGATCTTATTTAAACCTGATTGATATATTTACAACCGTCCATCCCTATCCAAAGAAACAACTTTCAACCTATGTGATTTTGGTTTACCATTTTACTCTGCATATTTCAGCTTTTTTTGCCCAGAGTGAATTTTTACAGGTAGATAACGTAGTAACAAGCTCGGCCAGTTTCTTACTTCTGTAGTGCTGGGCTGGCTGAGCCTGATAGGTGTTGCATGCTACATCATTTTTCGTGTCAGTACTCTCCCATCCTCCGCTATGAGTAACGCATTGCTGATGTGTGCTTTGTGATATCACACCGGTTTTATCATTCACAGACCTCTGGCTGGCATCAGCAAATACGAATATTCAAGGGGATTATCGGAATCACATCTCAGAGGGTGATGACTGCATTTAAACACAAGAGTACACTCACACCATATGAGAGAGTCTTATTTTAAACACAGCAAATTCCCCTACCCACATCTCAAGTGAACTAATCGCTTTAACCTTGAAGTCTTGACCTCTGCTGTTCGGTTTCTATCACACAGCTATTGCATTTTTACTAATTATATTCTGTGCTCACAGCTTAACTCTTAGTTAAACAAATGCAGAGCCCAGCAGCAGTAGTGTGAAGGTGCCAGGATGTGGTGAAAATTAAAATATATCATTCATTACAGATGTACACACTTATACAAAAAATGGATAACATCTGGTAGTCACATCATTGAATGACAACACCTATCATGCTAAACTAAACTGACTGTGTTTCTTGCAAGTAGCAGGTCACTGTTCACCAACTGGATTGCAGATATCCACAGTTCCAGGGATTAAATACATGCTACACCAATCCATTTCCTTAGATAAGCCTTGAATTCTGTGTTTAAGTGTATCTGCTTTATCAGAACTGGGGCTGATTTTGAAAAGAAGTAAAGCTGGCTATCTTGTTCTATTATGCCAGCTCCTCTTCCCTATTTTATTTACATTGCAGTCACCAGTCAGTTTCCATTATCAGATTGCTGCCAGATCAGGCCCCTGTACAGTAAAAATGATTGACAGCAGTTCACAATAACTGCATCAGCAGAGACAGTACCACGAGGAAGGTATTGGCTCCAAACACAGAGTAACTCAAGAAGCATCAGTGTTATCAGCTCAGAGCAGCAATGAGAGAAGCTCACATGGTCTTTGTGTAGATAATCACTTGGTGGAGGTTGCTATGCACCAAACGTAGACATGATGACCAGCTAGCCACATGTGTAAGGTAGTCCAGCTTTTCACTCAACTCGGTGCTCAGTCTGTGCAGCAATAAAGCAGTGTGGAAACTGATAAATCCTTCCAATACATTGACACTAGGCACTAGCAGGGATGGATTAAGATAAATCTGAAGCAACATAGTTATAGGGTTTATTCTCTAAACAGTTTGACAAAAACTAGAGGAGCTGCAGGCATAGAGTCCTTGCACCATTACCTCTACAATGCACTGTAGTGGTTGTGGTGTCTGGAGTGGTTACATAAGGAAAAGCATATTTTGGTGCATTGGTGGAATGTAGATGTTTCTTTTTATAGTGTCTTGTGAACTGGACATCTCTTAATTGGTGGTGGAAAGAATATATACTACTATTAAAGGGACACTATAGGCACCCAGACTCATCCATTACATTGAAGTGGTCTTGATGCATTGTCTCTGTTCCCTTGAACCTGCAGCTGCAAACATTGTAGTTTTATAGAAACATAAATGTTTTCATGAATTAGGACACATAGCATCTTGAAAAACCCCATAGGGAAGTCTTAATGCATGCGTGGCGTTTGCTGCACATTAGATTCCCCACTCTCTGTAGTGTAAACAGAGAAGCAGCACAACCCAGTGCTAAAGAGGGGTGGGGGGAGACAGAGGTCACAACAGTGTTAGAAAGAGAGTTTATAGTATTCCTTTATGCTAGTTGGACTAAGCATGGTTACACATAAGGTTTCTTTGGATCCTTCCTGCAAAGTAGTGAATTATTGCTTTGATAAAATGGCATTCATACCATTCCTCTGTAAAAATGTTTATCATACACCAGTTTGCTCTAAACCAGATAAGAACATCAAGTGATATTCTCCAAATTAACCTCTGAATTGTAATTTGCCCAAAGTTTGGTGTATGCAAACTCCAGTGAAATGTTAAATTGATAAATGAAGATCTATAGACCTTGCTTAAAGGGACACTATAGTCACTAGAACCACTATAGCTGAAGATAGCCTTGTCAGAGAAAGGGCAGTGTTTACATTGTAACCTAGTAACACCTCTAGTGACTGCCACTCAGACAGCCATTAGAGGTGCTTCCTGGGTTAGGTTCTGCAATGTTGACAGGACCTATGTTGGACTAGTGTGTGAAAGCTCTATGAGGAAATGTTTATGGTCGCAGTGTGGCATTTGGTCACACACGTAAATAGCCTTCCACTGCTTTTCTATGGGAAAGCATTAGATTGGCCGAAATAATCAAGATTGATGTTATCAGCCAAGGAGGCGGGGCTGACTGTGGCGAGAACAGAGCACTGTGAGATATAAGGTGTGTAAAAAAACAACATTTTAAATCCTTGCAGAGGTGTGGGGGATAATCTAACCAGTTAGAAGGACCCAATAGTGTTAGGAACACGTTTGTTTTCCCAACGGTGTTCATTTAAAGTAAAAATAATAGTACTTATATCTCTATTAAAGGACCACTATAGTGCCAGGAAAACATACTCGTTTTCCTGGCACTATAGTGCCCTGAGGGTGCCCCCACCCTCAGGGACCCCCTCCCGCCTGGCTCTGGAAAGGGGAAAGGGTTAAAAACTTACCTTTTTCCAGCGCTGGGCGGGGAGCTCTCCTCCTTCTCTCCTCCTCCTGGGCTGAATGCGCACGCGCGGCAAGAGCTGCGCGCGCATTCAGCCCGTCGCATAGGAAAGCATTTACAATGCTTTCCTATGGACGCTTGCGTGCTCTCACCGTGAAAATCACAGTGAGAAGCACGCAAGCGCCTCTAGTGGCTGTCAATGAGACAGCCACTAGAGGATTAGGGGGAAGGCTTAACCCATTCATAAACATAGCAGTTTCTCTGAAACTGCTATGTTTATGAAAAAATGGGTTAACCCTAGAAGGACCAGGCACCCAGACCACTTCATTAAGCTGAAGTAGTCTGGGTGCCTAGAGTGGTCCTTTAAGCATGCATTGGCTTTACACTGCTACAACGCCAATGCACATTTTCTCTAAACACTGCATTAATTAAAACTTACAATGAAAATGGAAATGTTAAGTGATACATTGAAGAGGAAAAATCTCACAGGCACTCCAACTTCAAGCCGCAGGCAGATTTATTATGACAGAATGCAACGCAACGTTTCGACCGGAAAGGTTTCCGGTCGAAAACGTTGCGTTGCATTCTGTCATAATAAATCTGCCTGCGGCTTGAAGTTGGAGTGCCTGTGAGTTTTTTCCTCTTGGATTATTGTACTGGGATTGCTGGTCCTGCTCTGGAGCACCCTTGGCCGTTGGGACTGGGTGCGGTTCTCATCACTTACTCTGCTCAAGTGATACATTGAAAACCAAAAAATAATTTGATATTTCACGAGGTGAAAGGGACTTTTGTTTATGTAAAAGGTACTTTTATGCTATATTAAAAGGGCCACTTCAAGTATCATGACCACTTCAGTGTTAAGAAGTGGTCATGCTGCTGGGAGTTTGTCCATTGTTTTATTTTGAAGTGCTGCATATATTTGGGCTAGCTGCACCAAGAGTTTCATGCTGGGTAATGTCTATAGCATGATAATTAGAAAACAGGATGGTGGTTGGAAAAGATCACCTACCAGAAAAGGTAAGTTTATAAAGCAATATTATTCAGTACTCAGTCGTTCAGTATTCAGGAGTATTTATTTTTTAACAATGCAGAAAACAAATAACTGTAACATTATCTACACATTGATCCAGACATGCACTGGTGCCTTGAGGTCCCCTTGAACAATTCCATTTCTCACAGTTTAGTAGTCACACCAATTTACCACTACAACAGCAATTATTAAATTGTCACTGACATATACAGCTTGTACAATCGTCGAATAAAAAAATTCTTGTCCATAAAATGTTAACCTTATCACAGGCTTAATTATTTTCTAAACATTGCAAGCCTGATTTCTATGTAACAAAGCCATGTTTTATTTACATATGGTTACACTATTATGCAACAATTTATAAACGTAACATAGAGAATCATTTAACACTGTTATGGCTCCATTTTATTTAATCTTTAGCAAAAACATTGCACAATGTATATGTATTCATACTTACCCTTGAATCACAAGAGAGCTCCAACTAATATAGCTGGAGTTGGAATATATTCTAGCTTCAAGAAACTGCAATAAAATCTCTTTTATTACATGGCTATAGGTGATGTTTCCAGTAGTTATATCAACCTTAGAATTACAGTCCATCAATATTCATTGACAGATGAGAATTTTCCAATTGCTATAGAAGAAACAAAAATTGATCCACATACGCGCACAAAATTAAATCAAAGTTGGTGCTGCACAAGCAAGTCAGATCTTTTAAATACAGCTAAGTGCCTAAAAACACACTGTTACATATATATATTTAATGCTTGGAAATCAAAATTCTTGAATAGTTTCATGAAAAATACTGTAAATATGAATGGTATTAGAAATTATTTATTTGTTTAAATGTCACTAAACTAAGCATCGTGGGTAGAATTGGTCATTACCTTTATGTTTCTGTTGTATTCCTGTGTTTTATATAAATAGTAAGCCAAATTTTACTATAATTATATAAATAACAATAACATAACCAGATAGATATTTTTTTCAAATGACTGAGTAGCTTAGCATTGGCATGTTGCATGAATATATCTTATGTCGCCACTATTTTATTATTTTTGGCCGAGGCATATTCTACAGAATTTAAAATAATACAAATTAATAGATTAGGGAAAGGGTACAAGCAATGATATAAAGATCTCTGCATAACACAGGTCTATGCAGGAGAACCACAAGTAAAGATCACGTAGGGAGATTGCCAGAAGATATGAGTGCCCCAGTTTTGATGTGGGAAAATATTTTGTGGTTGGATTAAATCAAGATTGATCTAGACACGTAGTTTGCTAAATGCAAAGCAGTATATGTTCCTTAAACCATGATTAATTTTGCCTGAAGACACACAATCTTCATATTTTAGGATGGTATGGTATTGTGAAGCTACGAGAAGCTTTGCCACACACAAAGTTATTTACTAAAGTGAAAAATGTCAGGAATTCATGGTGAAATTCTAATTAATTTAAAATTAAAAGACATATTAACCAAACAGAATTTTTCCATTTTGACTAATTTGACCCCAAAAATTTTCTTCAGTTAATATACCTGGCAGTGCCCATAGTTCCAGTGTACATGTGTCCTCAAAAAGTGATGGAGTTACAGTTGGGGGAGGGGGTGTTTGGGAGAGAGGGATATTAGGAAGGTATGGGATCAAGTAAACTGAGTGGAGGCAAACTGAGTATCTGAGAATCTTATAGTAAGGAAAGATGTGTGTCTTTGGAAGTTTACATAAGGATGAGAGAGGTATCTGACTGAATGTGGGATGGGTGCTTCTTTCAGTAGTAAGTGTTTAGGATTGAGGATGAGCACTTAGAAAAGGAGCACATGGGTATGGGGGATAGTTTAAATGGACACTATAGGCACCCATACAACTTCAGCTCATTGAAGTGGTCTGCGTTCAGTGTCCCTATTGCACATAGTGCTGCAATGTAAAACATTACAGTTTTAGAGAAACTGCAATGTTTACATTGCACCACTAAGTCTGTCTCCAGTGGCTGTCTACCCTTTAAGGGATATGGTATAGAGGAAGCATAGGTGGAAGCATAGCAGGACTCGAGAGGATATTATTTAACTGTGTAAGTAGGAATATAGGCACCGAAACGTGCATCAGGTTTTTTTCTTTCTATCTTTCACCTATTCTCACAGGGCACCCTATCACTATGTGCAGGCAACCAACAAGTATGGTTCTGCACATTAGCACAATATAATTCTTTCCTCCCAAACGGTCTTGAACCTAGTTCAGGAATGGAATATTCAATGCTTTTTGCAATTGATGGGAGGGGTAACGATAATAGTGACTTAAGTTGTGAGAGATCCTCTGACTTCACAGTTCAAAGTCTAACTACTTGTCACATGTTCAGCCCCTAATTGTAACTAGTGGCAACATAGATATGTTGTGTCAATTTTGTTTTGTATGAATAACAACATTATCTAGTTTACAGCCACACTGTGTGGTCTTTTGACTTAATTTTCCACACAGATTCATATCTCCACTCACCCCTATGGGTTTGCCTGTATCCCCAGACTAGCAAGGTAGCTCCTCTTCTCTTTGGATACATATTATTCTAGCTGCCTGTCCTTCTGAGGGTATACAGACTACACTGGCTCTCGACCAGGCTCTAGGTCTATGCGTATATATTTTTATTTTCTATTTTCAGATGTTGACCCTGTAAATTAGAATTAAAGTCTGGAGTCTGAACTATCAGAGACAATCCCATAGCCATTTGGCTTCAGTGATTTTCTATATGTTTCTGACTTCTTAGTTTGGGAGCACTTTAATGTACTGCTACTTTTTCATTTAGTTATTATTATAATTTTTTTGATGTATTACTATTTTCAATGTAGTTAGATTCCAGTTGATACTCTTGTGTCTGGATCTCCTATCCAGCAGTTTGAGTATTTTTTTGCAGTTTCACAAATAGGGGTTAAGCCCCATGACACTTTTGGCGTGTCTAAGGTGTTATTCTCTACAGGTTATGTGGACCAGGCTTGTTTTTGACAGCCACCACTTGTAGACTTATTTTGCTTTCGTAAGTAGGACTATACAAATAAGCATTTGTAGAGGAGCTAGCTGGTGATACATTTACAGTATTTTGTTCCAAAAATGAAGACTAGTAATAGCAATACATGCTGTCTAGCAAATACAGAAATCTGTCATAGTACAGTTGTATAATATTTGAGGGAATGTGTAAAGAAAAAGAAAGCAGTTACCTCACTCCTGCAAGATAAACATCCACAGAATTAGTATTACCTCATGAATAATACTGAGAAAGGAATCCTCCATAATGATTGAGTGGGACTACTTGATATGAGGTTTCAATAGGGATTGTGAAAAAGGAAGGCCGGTAGTAATTATCACTAGTAACCACATGATATCTGTCCTGGTTTTTCTGAAATTGGTTGGAGTTAGCAGCTGCTTTCCGTAATACAGCCACTCTGCCGATAATGATATACTTAGAAAAGATCTTAGGAGACATAATTGTACTTTTACCACTTAACCACCTCTCCCCCTGTGTGTTATTATGAAGAAAATGACTGAGTTAATGTCAGCAGCTTCAAATAGTATTTGTAGCCCAGGTGACACAAAAGAAAGGTAAAAGCGCACACCTAAAAGGAGAGGAATATATTACCTGAGAATATAATTGCAGGTAGTTATAAATAGGTAGTTCCCTCCCTCAATGGGTGAAAGTGGTATTCAAAGGTACGTGGTGTACATTTCCTATGTGGAAAATACATAATAATACATAGTGAAAACTGTATAGCACACAAATAGAAATGGAAATGTATGGGCTGAAACCACTCACACTTTTTTGAGCCACTTAGAAGTGGGCTCAGAACTTATCTCGCCTTTATGTCACTTCACAAGGACAATAAGAGACTCTTTTTCCTTTCCAAATGGATCCACTATGTAGTGAAGGTCCTTCGGTGAAAATTGGAGTCAGGAGTCAGGAGTAGAAAAATGTACAAAACAAAAGTTTTATTTATACATAAAATAAATAAAAAGATGCACAACGCGTTTCAACCATTTTCGTCTGGTCTTCCTCAGGTGCTGTTCAGTATAACACTGAAGCCGGTATTGTTTTTATATGTATCAAGGGTGGTTAACATAAATAGATAATTTCAAACATCTGAAACAAAAAAACAACACCCATATCCTTATATGGTCCTAGCCGGATGTGTGTTGCCACCTCCAATATGGCCACACATCCGGTCCGGACATTTCCTATATAGGGACATTCATATAACCACAAATCCATATAAAGGTAACATAATAGAGAGTAACTTTAAATTCTTTCACTATTTCCCAAGTCAGACCGTACGGGATAATCTGCCCGCAAAGTCTCTCGGTAAGTGAGAGGGCAAAAAGTGCGTTCAGTCCGTTCGGTATGTCACTTCCTGTGACGTATATATCCAGTCCGTCGCATCGCTTCATGTGATATGTATGTCCCATTGCCGCTTGCGTCACTTCCGGTTTCGCCGTGTATGTTTCCCATAGTTCATTGGAGATTCTAATAAGTCCCTCATAGTGCCGTAGAGGCCATTTTGCAAATGGTCAAAAAGTCATTTAAGAGGGCAAAAGGACAAAGAAAATATACATATATATTAGAGATTGAAATAAGCACATATTATATACTTAAAATGCACAGAGAGAAAAGGATACAATAAAATAAAGGAAGAGAGGGGAAATATATTAATAATGTCCATTCTCTGTTCAGTGTAAGCCCAGCGCTACAAATAAATAAATAAAAACCTAACAACATTTAAAAATACACTGATTTTTCACATGGATAAAAACAATGATAAAATCACATAGTAAATATGATAAAAAACAAGTAGTCTGTCAAGAAATTATGCAATAATAAGAGATTACATACTATAAAATTTTATTAATTTCAAAATCTATATTGAGCCCTTTTGGGATTAAGGTGCATAGTTCAAAAATCCATTTGGATTCTTTATAGCTGAGCATTTTAGCAACATCACCCCCTCTCCAGTTTTTGGCCACTTTTTCTATTGCACAAAAATTGAGAAAACTAGGATCTGAATTATGTTGTTGGGAAAAATGTCTAGACACACTATGATTGGGAAAGTTATTCTTAATATTCCTAAGATGTTCACCAATTCTTATTTTTAACTGACGTGATGTTTTCCCAACATATTGAAAGCCACAAGAACAACTTAAAAGATAAATAACATTAGTAGAGTGGCATGTAATTAAAGATTTAATGTTATACTTTTTATTGGTAGTAGTAGAAAAAAATTCTTCTGTTTTTTTAGGGGTCTTCATAGTGTTACAACAAGCTTGACACGTACCACAACGAAAGAAACCCTTTTGTTCCTGTGTCCAATTGGTTAAAAAATTCCTTGGTGTTTCTGTTTTAATAAAACTAGAGGTAAGGGTTTGTTGAAGATTTTTGGCCCCTCTAAATATAAACTTCGGTCTATTGCCTAGATATTGTGAAATATCCTCCTCCTGTTGGAGAATGTGCCAGTTTTTTTGGATGATACTCTTAACGGCACCAATGTTACTAGAAAAATTAAAAATAAGAGGAATCTGGTCATCTTTTTCCCCAACAGTCGCTTTCTGTTTGTACTGCATTAAAAGCATTCTATCCATATTTGCCACTTGGTTGATCTCGTCTTCTAATTCTTCTTTTTCATACCCTTTGTCTAGGAATTGATTTTTAAGAATATTGGCTTGAGTAGTATAGTCTTCCTCCCTAGTGCAGTTTCTGCGTATCCTTAAGAACTGGCCCTTTGGTATGTTAGTTAACCATGGGCGATGGTGACAGCTTTCCAATTCGATAAAGCTGTTTACGTCGACTTGCTTAAAAAAGGTTTTGGTCATTAAAACATTGTTTTGAATAAAAATATTTAAATCTAAAAAATCCACATGGTTCCTATTCACATTCTTAGTAAGTGTTATGCCCCAATCATTATGATTCAGGTAGGTAAAAAATTGAAGGAAGGTTTCCTCAGTCCCTTTCCACACAATAAAAATGTCATCAATGTATCTCCTGTAAAGGACCAAGTTTGCGCCGTAGTCATGTCCCTGGTAAACAAAAAACTTTTCCCAGAAAGACATAAAAAGATTCGCATAACTCGGCGCAAACTTGGTCCCCATAGCTGTACCTCTTGTCTGTAGGAAGAAATCTTCCTCAAACCAGAAGTAATTATTGCGCAGGATCATCCATATCCCCTCTAAAATAAAATTCATTTGTAGTTCTCCGTATTTACTAGATGCTTCTAAATAAAATTTAACAGCTTCACACCCTTTTTCATGTTGGATTATGGTGTATAAACTGGATACTTCACATGTGGCAAGAAGATAATCATCTTGCCACACAAAATCTTTCAAGATATCAAGTAAACTCATCGAATCCTGCAGAAAAGCAGGGGTGTTCCTAACTAAGGGTTGTAAATGATAATCAATGTATTGGGATAGCGAAGATAATACAGAATTAATCCCAGATACAATGGGGCGACCTGGGGGGTTAATAGGGTCTTTATGGACCTTGGGTAGTATATATATAACTGGGATCCTTGGATATTCTGGATTTAGAAAAGAGAATTCCTTCTTATTGAGGATCCCATCTTTTAAACCTTTTTCCAGAATTTTTTTTAAAAGATCACTTATTTCTGAAGTGGGGTCTTTTTTTTAATTTAAGATAGGTGGAAATGTCTGTTAACTGTCTATTAATTTCTTGGATATATATATCTCTGTCCAGAATAACTACCCCCCCCCCCCCTTATCTGCCGGTTTAATAATAATAGATGTATCTTTTTTAATAACATCTATTGCTTTTTTCTCTTGAGTAGATAAATTTTGTGTATATTTAGATGGGGGTTTAATGTTGTGAATGTCATTCAGACATAGTTTTTCGAAAACCTTAATGGTATCCGTCTTTAAAAAAGTCGGGCAGAAATCTGATTTTTTCTTTAAGTTAGAATGTATAATTTCTAAATCTTCCAAAGTAGAAAAATTATCGGCTTTTTCAAGCACATCTATTGGATTTTGTTTATTAAAAATTTTTTTTATACAAAGTTTTCTCGTAAAACGGTTCAAATCAATAAATGTCTCAAATTTATTAACTGGGCAACTTGGAGCAAATTTAAAACTTTTGGATAACACTTTAAGCTTAGTCGGTGAGAGAGTTTTTCTGGATAAATTGAAGATTTTTACTTCCTTTCTTGTATTCTCCTTTTCATTGGTATGAATTCTCCCTCCTCTCTTTCCTCTTCTGATTTTCTTGTTCTTTTTCTGGGAGTTATTTTTGTTGGGATATGTCCTCTTTTTCCTTGTTCTAAAAAAATATCCTCTGTTGGTTCTAACCTTAATGCTTCAAAACGATTGTGCATAGGTATTTGGGTAACATTATTTTTAAAATTGTTTTTAAAAGGACTTCTTTTGTATCTAGGGGAGGCTATCTCTCTGTTCCTTGTAAATGCTTGTTTCGATAGGGAATTACTTTGAGCTCTATATTCTTTTTGCTGGGATCGGGGATTTTGGTAAGGGCTATATTTCTTAATACGTCTTTCTTGAAAATCGAAACCTCTAGGTCTAAAAGGCTCTTCTTGTCTTTTCTGAATGTTGAACCTTCCAGGCCTGGAATAATTATACTTCCTCACATCTTGGTTTATGTATGGAGTATTTTTCTCTCTGTATATCTCATTTCTGGATTGTGGTTTTATAGGCGTATATGTCTGTCTCTGCTGGTATTTGGTTTTCTTTTGATTAGGTGCTACCCTAACTCTATTGTTAGCATAATCCTCTAAATCTCTATTGAATTTTTTCTTTTTATTAGAGATTAGAGTTCTCTAGATTTTTTCTATTGTAACACTATGAAGACCCCTAAAAAAACAGAAGAATTTTTTTCTACTACTACCAATAAAAAGTATAACATTAAATCTTTAATTACATGCCACTCTACTAATGTTATTTATCTTTTAAGTTGTTCTTGTGGCTTTCAATATGTTGGGAAAACATCACGTCAGTTAAAAATAAGAATTAGTGAACATCTTAGGAATATTAAGAATAACTTTCCCAATCATAGTGTGTCTAGACATTTTTCCCAACAACATAATTCAGATCCTAGTTTTCTCAATTTTTGTGCAATAGAAAAAGTGGCCAAAAACTGGAGAGGGGGTGATGTTGCTAAAATGCTCAGCTATAAAGAATCCAAATGGATTTTTGAACTATGCACCTTAATCCCAAAAGGGCTCAATATAGATTTTGAAATTAATAAAATTTTATAGTATGTAATCTCTTATTATTGCATAATTTCTTGACAGACTACTTGTTTTTTATCATATTTACTATGTGATTTTATCATTGTTTTTATCCATGTGAAAAATCAGTGTATTTTTAAATGTTGTTAGGTTTTTATTTATTTATTTGTAGCGCTGGGCTTACACTGAACAGAGAATGGACATTATTAATATATTTCCCCTCTCTTCCTTTATTTTATTGTATCCTTTTCTCTCTGTGCATTTTAAGTATATAATATGTGCTTATTTCAATCTCTAATATATATGTATATTTTCTTTGTCCTTTTGCCCTCTTAAATGACTTTTTGACCATTTGCAAAATGGCCTCTACGGCACTATGAGGGACTTATTAGAATCTCCAATGAACTATGGGAAACATACACGGCGAAACCGGAAGTGACGCAAGCGGCAATGGGACATACATATCACATGAAGCGATGCGACGGACTGGATATATACGTCACAGGAAGTGACATACCGAACGGACTGAACGCACTTTTTGCCCTCTCACTTACCGAGAGACTTTGCGGGCAGATTATCCCGTACGGTCTGACTTGGGAAATAGTGAAAGAATTTAAAGTTACTCTCTATTATGTTACCTTTATATGGATTTGTGGTTATATGAATGTCCCTATATAGTAAATGTCCGGACCGGATGTGTGGCCATATTGGAGGTGGCAACACACATCCGGCTAGGACCATATAAGGATATGGGTGTTGTTTTTTTGTTTCAGATGTTTGAAATTATCTATTTATGTTAACCACCCTTGATACATATAAAAACAATACCGGCTTCAGTGTTATACTGAACAGCACCTGAGGAAGACCAGACGAAAATGGTTGAAACGCGTTGTGCATCTTTTTATTTATTTTATGTATAAATAAAACTTTTGTTTTGTACATTTTTCTACTCCTGACTCCTGACTCCAATTTTCACCGAAGGACCTTCACTACATAGTGGATCCATTTGGAAAGGAAAAAGAGTCTCTTATTGTCCTTGTGAAGTGACATAAAGGCGAGATAAGTTCTGAGCCCACTTCTAAGTGGCTCAAAAAAGTGTGAGTGGTTTCAGCCCATACATTTCCATTTCTATTTGTGTGCTATACAGTTTTCACTATGTATTATTATGTATTTTCCACATAGGAAATGTACACCACGTACCTTTGAATACCACTTTCACCCATTGAGGGAGGGAACTACCTATTTATAACTACCTGCAATTATATTCTCAGGTAATATATTCCTCTCCTTTTAGGTGTGCGCTTTTACCTTTCTTTTGTGTCATTTTGTTCTTTTTGAGTATATGTAGTGGCAATATACTTTGGTTAAGCAGCACCCTGATTATTGGATATCCTGAAGCGCCATCTCTGTACTTTTTCTATTTGTTTTACTTTGTTATTGTCACTGTACAATAGAGGCTGCTAAGGAGAATGTCTATATTTGAACAGAGACATAATTGGTGCAAATTTGCACTAGATAAATTCGAGAGTGAAGATCAGAAAATAGAACCCAATGTTATCTTAAGCGACAATTTAGACGAATGTATGTCCCAACTGGAAAAATTACTTATACGGGAACTTAAGATTAAGTGGGAGATCTTCACTCTAGAAAAGTATCTTGAGAAAAAAATCACTCCAAGGGGACTAAGATTCACCAAATTCCCTACCTTTAATAGAGAAAAGGAGAGATTTATTAATATATGGACTTCGGCTTTGGAGTCTTTTTCCGTTACAATGATTAATATTATTATTTCAGAACGGAAAGAGAATCTAGAAGAGTTTGATCAAACAATTAAGGACATTAGAATTAAATTAGAACCGTTTGTAGGAACCAAGGACTTTGAAAGCCTATCCGAAAAAATTGGTTTAAAAATAGAAAAAATCGAGAGAACTCTAATCTCTAATAAAAAGAAAAAAATTCAATAGAGATTTAGAGGATTATGCTAACAATAGAGTTAGGGTAGCACCTAATCAAAAGAAAACCAAATACCAGCAGAGACAGACATATACGCCTATAAAACCACAATCCAGAAATGAGATATACAGAGAGAAAAATACTCCATACATAAACCAAGATGTGAGGAAGTATAATTATTCCAGGCCTGGAAGGTTCAACATTCAGAAAAGACAAGAAGAGCCTTTTAGACCTAGAGGTTTCGATTTTCAAGAAAGACGTATTAAGAAATATAGCCCTTACCAAAATCCCCGATCCCAGCAAAAAGAATATAGAGCTCAAAGTAATTCCCTATCGAAACAAGCATTTACAAGGAACAGAGAGATAGCCTCCCCTAGATACAAAAGAAGTCCTTTTAAAAACAATTTTAAAAATAATGTTACCCAAATACCTATGCACAATCGTTTTGAAGCATTAAGGTTAGAACCAACAGAGGATATTTTTTTAGAACAAGGAAAAAGAGGACATATCCCAACAAAAATAACTCCCAGAAAAAGAACAAGAAAATCAGAAGAGGAAAGAGAGGAGGGAGAATTCATACCAATGAAAAGGAGAATACAAGAAAGGAAGTAAAAATCTTCAATTTATCCAGAAAAACTCTCTCACCGACTAAGCTTAAAGTGTTATCCAAAAGTTTAAAATTTGCTCCAAGTTGCCCAGTTAATAAATTTGAGACATTTATTGATTTGAACTGTTTTACGAGAAAACTTTGTATAAAAATTTTTTTTAAGAAACAAAATCCAATAGATGTGCTTGAAAAAGCCGATAATTTTTCTACTTTGGAAGATTTAGAAATTATACATTCCAACTTAAAGAAAAAATCAGATTTCTGCCCGACTTTTTTAAAGACGGATACCATTAAGGTTTTCGAAAAACTATGTCTGAATGACATTCACAACATTAAACCCCCATCTAAATATACACAAAATTTATCTACTCAAGAGAAAAAAGCAATAGATGTTATTAAAAAAGATACATCTATTATTATTAAACCGGCAGATAATGGGGGGGGGGGGTAGTTATTCTGGACAGAGATATATATATCCAAGAAATTAATAGACAGTTAACAGACATTTCCACCTATCTTAAATTAAAAAAAGACCCCACTTCAGAAATAAGTGATCTTTTAAAAAAAATTCTGGAAAAAGGTTTAAAAGATGGGATCCTCAATAAGAAGGAATTCTCTTTTCTAAATCCAGAATATCCAAGGATCCCAGTTATATATATACTACCCAAGGTCCATAAAGACCCTATTAACCCCCCAGGTCGCCCCATTGTATCTGGGATTAATTCCGTATTATCTTCGCTATCCCAATACATTGATTATCATTTACAACCCTTAGTTAGGAACACCCCTGCTTTTCTGCAGGATTCGATGAGTTTACTTGATATCTTGAAAGATTTTGTGTGGCAAGATGATTATCTTCTTGCCACATGTGATGTATCCAGTTTATACACCATAATCCAACATGAAAAAGGGTGTGAAGCTGTTAAATTTTATTTAGAAGCATCTAGTAAATACGGAGAACTACAAATGAATTTTATTTTAGAGGGGATATGGATGATCCTGCGCAATAATTACTTCTGGTTTGAGGAAGATTTCTTCCTACAGACAAGAGGTACAGCTATGGGGACCAAGTTTGCGCCGAGTTATGCGAATCTTTTTATGTCTTTCTGGGAAAAGTTTTTTGTTTACCAGGGACATGACTACGGCGCAAACTTGGTCCTTTACAGGAGATACATTGATGACATTTTTATTGTGTGGAAAGGGACTGAGGAAACCTTCCTTCAATTTTTTACCTACCTGAATCATAATGATTGGGGCATAACACTTACTAAGAATGTGAATAGGAACCATGTGGATTTTTTAGATTTAAATATTTTTATTCA
>OW240916.1:114734488-114793000 GCA_933207985.1 Pelobates cultripes
ACTGGACATCATATGAGGAATCATGGTGTATTTGGAGCAGTTGGTATATGAGGGTTAAGCTATCTGGGGATTGTTTGGTTGTAGGTAGCTAAGGGGGTGAGCTATGTGGGGATGGGTTGGATATGGGTGTGCCAGGTTTGGAAAAGGGGGTTTTGCAGTTACTTTCTCCCTGTGGCAGGGATGTCTGAGGCTCAGCAGTAGAGAGTCTGTTATCAGACTAGACAGAGTCATTGGGGAGGGAAGTTGTCTTTGTTATTCTAATCACCCCCTGGATGGTGAATATTTGTAAATATATAAATGCTGTGTGTTTGTGTTAATAAGTTGTACTTTGCTTTAGCCTTTGTCAAGTCTCTGCTGAGATCTGGGTGAGCTGTGATCACAACACCATTCCCTCCTATAGGGCTTCACTGCCGTTAAATTCTTGGCTTAATATTTGTTCCAGTCTGACCCTGCATATCACACATTACTGCAGAAGGACATAGATGAGTTATCAAACAGTACTGCAGAGATGTTGGTTATCTGTTGGAATCTGTTGGCGCTATATAAATGGCAATAATGATAATAATAATAATAATAATTGTTATACAAAAATGTGTAGAAAGTGGAGTGCTGAGTAAATATGTCAAAATAAGAAAAGGGTATATAAAATAGGAGACCTAACAACCTATTAAGTACTGTACTGATACAGAGAGTTACTAATTCAGTTTTGTTTTTTTCCTGTATCTTTTTTACATATTCATCTTTATCATGGAGTGCCACTATCCAAGAAAATACCTGGGATAAAGGAAACTTGCACAGACCAATATTGGACTTTATTATTTAGTCTGTTGCATTCAATATATAAGATCTGCTATTGACTCTAATAGTAGTTGTGGTATATTACTATTTGACTATCTAGAAGAGATAGGTCCATTTATATTACTGCAGCATTGGAGACTGCAGTTAGAGGTTAAGGGTATAACCTATATTTTTTGTAATAATAATAATTGATTTATGCTCTGAAAGCATCCAAATGGGCATATTTATTTATTATATATTTAATAGTATTCAAAGCGAACAGTCAATATGTACAAGTGAAAAAGCAGACAAAAATATTACTATACTTGGAAATAATTTGTCCACAAACACTTGGTACAAATTGGCAATACAATAGACAGATATTTAATATTCATGTCTGTATGTCTCAGCCTTTGGCAAACCTTGCTGGCATTGTTTTGAAGCTTTACAGTCTTATAATTCCAACAGTTCCATAATATTGTCATTTTTTTATCTCATACATAAATTGCTGCCCCAATCTAAACCACACTCCTAAATTATAATTCCCTATTAATACATTCTCTGATATGCTCTATTTATGTCATATAACTCACAACAATGTAACGGCCACTAAGAAATAATGAGAAATTATCTTTATATATTAACAAACACAAAAAAAAAACTAGTAAAATCACAATTATTAAAGTTATCTGACACAAAATATGACTACGGTAGGTGCTGAAAACTGATATGTCCACTTCTATACTCACTTATATGACACAATGACAAATGACACAATTTAAATGTTCTGTACTAAGACATAGAATACTATTTTCATACTTCTTTATTATTACGACCTTTTACTTTTTTCAAATGTATCTTTCTCTAATTCAGCTTTACCAATTTTAGCAAATCTGACTATATTTAGGAATAACTAGGTATATTGTTCTCTACTTTCTTTGACAGTCCAGCGATCAAGTAATGCATACAAATCATTGTACTGTTTAAAAGTTTTGAATAAAACATTCTAACCTTGTCATACTAAGTGACAGACAGAAATGTCACCATTGTTTGCTTGGGACAAATAATCCATATACTTCATGTATAATTCATCTGATCTTTAAGAATGTTTAACAATATTGAATTTAGATAAATTTCAACGTTAAAGTGAATCAGTTTCACTTTTTTTTCAAATTATATGCTTGGCTCATCACTTTTATTCATTTTTACTTCTTTATTCTTATTTTTATCACTGAAGGGTATATATGACATTGTAGTAAGTAAATATAAAATTTCATTACGTGTTGTTTCATACTGTCTTTTTGTGTTGTAATATCAATCATCCATGAAACAGACTTTTTTTCTTTTTATTAAAGATGTAAGATAAGCTTCGTAAAATAAATCAAAATGTTGAATTATATAAGCATAAAGTATATTGCAGATCCCTGAATTATTATCTTTCGGCATCAGAAAAGGACAATTTCAATATATCATCCAGCAGTCCATTATTCATAACTTTCTTTTCCTTTTGTTTCATTGTTAAATGTGTTTTCATTTTTACCTTCTGAGCCATGAACTGTTTAATTGCACTTAATTATATGTTTGCTTAATTTTAGACTGAAACTGCTCCATTGAGGGCCTGCATGATATAGGAACTTGGCTAATTTTTGAACTTAGAAACTCTGCTTACTTCATTTACTGATTTAATTGTATTTTACAAGTTTTACAAATTGTGACCTATATCTGTGCTGTTTAACCATAAATACATATGATGCATACTTTTTAACCATGTAATTATTTTACAAACAAAAGCAAGAGGCATAAAATATTTAATTGTGTCAGATAAAATAATAGTTTACATCATAAACATAACACCTAACAAAATAATTGGGTCACAATATATTGTGTGCACCTCAAAGACCAAAAAAAACACCATGTACTGCAGTATTTATTTTATTGTGTATTCTGGTTTTCATCATTCAATTCATTGAAATCTATCTGATTAAATAAGCTTTACTCACTAGTTGTGTAATGGTAAATATCCCTTTCATATCTAAGAGGAATAGTCCAGGATTGGAGATTATCTGGTTTTCCCATAGCATGACAATGAAAATGGACCTGTTGACTGCCCTTGCATCTTCTCTTTCTGCTTCTATTGTAGTCTCAGCTGCTAAACCTGGATTCTGTTTTGTGATTTGGCTGTTCCCCCTTAATGCTCCCTTCCTCAGATTTACTTCAAGGTTCATGAAAATGGAATAGTATGAAGGACTGCCTTATTGAATACCCTGCTCTGCTCTTTCATAAAGATAAATGCACTCAAGATTTTGTTTACTTGTATATCTACTTCTTAATCCGTGCAAGTCAAGTGATTTATATTGGAGAATACCCTCTAAAACTGCAAATACTCCTAAATAAAAATTGAGAGTACTTAATTCTGCTCTATCCTGTTCAGTAAATATAGTTACAACTGACGTAGAGATGGCTTTACACAAAATGGAGAACACAGAACATTGTAATTTCATCCTTGGACAGACTTAAACAAATGTTTGGAGTGGTGGAAGAAAGAGCGATATCATTATAAATAGATTCCTCACCACCACTACCATGACCACAAATTGGTCAGTAAAGATAGGTTCTGATGGCACAGACAAAGTATCTGCAGAGCTCTCCCTTAGTTGCCTATTGTAAGGCTAAAAGAAATAGGGGATAACACATGCAAGGGCAAAAATATGTTTTTTTTAACAAATGTATATTAGTAAACTAGTGTTGCTCTAGGATCAATGAAATTTACCTTTTTTTTTGCACGTGATGGACTTGCCGTGATGGGTTCCATATTAAAAGGTTTATAAAAAATTGAGCACTTATTGTCTCAAGACTTTTTATAGATCTTTTAAATTTAAGCCATGGTCCTTTTTACTAGCTAGGCCTGTTGAAGGTCTACCTAATCATTTAAAAAACATTTTAATAAAACAACTTTGGTATCCCAAAGGGGCTTGGAATGTAAGTGGTTCTTACTAACTCTGAGATCAAATCTAAAGCTGGACAGGTTTCATAGCACTTGTATATAATATGCTTCACTCATTTCAAAATCATTGGTCGCATTGGGATGCATTTAATTCTTAAACATTTAATCATCCAAGGTGTGATGGTTTATTTTTGCTTGTTTTTGTTGACCCTGACTAGGCAAAATGTTTTGTTTTGTTTTTCCTGATACCTCAAATCTAAAAAGAAGGATTTTTTCTCCTCTGACACAAACAAATTTAACAACTGTATTTTGTTAAGCATGTGTCACTCTAGCACCAATGACAAAAAGGTGTGACAAATTACAATCTCCAATCTCTCACTCAAAGTTATCTCTGGTGATCCTGATAGTACTATCTGCTAGATACAGCATAAAACTGAAGCTTGTCTCACAGCAGAATCAACAATGACCCAGGCTATCCCACTCTGCATCACATTGTATTACTGCTGGTCTGTCTCCCTGAAGTCAAGTGTGTGGAAGGATCCTGCATGGAGCTATAGTTGTTTTATTGCTCCTTCCTTTTTTCTACTCTATATTGGTCAATTGTCACTTGATCTGTAATAAAGTCAACCTTTAGTGGTTAACCTCAAACCATCAATCTTGTTTGCTTTGCTGCCTCTTAGACAGGAGATCCAGCCCACATGATTTGGCAAAGCTCTTATCAAGCATGGCAAATAAGCTGCTTATTTGCAGCCACTCAAAAAAACAGAATCTTCCTTTATTCTGGTGCCAGAAGTGGCACACCGAATCCCAGATGAAAAGGATCATGTTTGGGGTCGCTTCCACCAAAGATTCTGGTGTGTCTACTGAGCACTTTCATCAGATTCTGGAAACTTGCACAACCTCAGGCTCTGCAGTCTGAAGGGAAAAATCCTGGCCATCCAGTTCTGGCCTGGAAAGCATTGGAATTGTGGGCCATTAGCCTATGCACAAACCCACAAAGTACTAGTTTACCAAAGGCCATAGCAACATGAGGTATCTGAGTAGGTAGGTGTAGGTTATGTAGCATGTATACCAAGTGCAATATATTATTATGGGGAGGATATACCTGCAAATTAATTGTAAAATTGCCTATTTATAGGCATGTGTCTTACTAAAACAGGCTCAGTAATAGAAGGAAAATGTCTCATGAACCTTGACTTGCCTCAGTTTTAATATCTGGCTAGACAAAGCTCTGCTTAGGGCCTAAAGCCTTTCATCACAATAGTGATTTTCCCCTGGGAATGGTTCCAATGGATGTTAGTGATGTAGAATAAACTGGACCACAGAGTTTTACTAGTAGTATCAAGGTAGTTCTGTAATCCCTTTCTCGGGATAGTTCCCCTCTCTGATAAGGATTACTTTATATATTTACTGCTTAGAGTCTTTGCCAATCAGGAGAGGATAAAGATTCAGCACAGTTTGGAAATTGCCTTTTCCGAATTACTTAGTGATTAAGGCTCAGTTAGATTATGTCTAATTAGTCTATTGTAAAAAGCACTTTTCAAACCCAGGAGACCTGAGGTACTGTAGAGAATGGGAACATGGTTGTAATGAGCCCCAGGAGGGTGTTTTATGGGAGAATATATGTGAGGCTTCCAGGAAAGTCTCCAGCGGAGTTCCTGTGTTTACAGGAACAAATATTCAAAATACTAATGAGGTGGTATAACATTCTGGTTAACTGTTTTTTTGTGGTCATGTGGGGTAAGGGCACATCTTTGCACTTGTGGTAGGCTTTGCCCTGTGGTAGTCCCATATTGGCACAGGTCCAGCATTTGATGTCTTAAGTCTATTATAGACCTTGATTTGGAGCCATGGTCCTTGTGCACAATATACTCCAATCCTTTGAAAAAACTTGGTTATTTTAGGATGATTTTACTACTTAAACATTTGGTATTCCTGGGTGGTGTAGTGGCTTTTTATGTTTTTTCTTTTTCTTTTTGGTCCTTTTTCTCCTTTTTTAATTATAAAATTTGCAAGTGGTATTAACATGTGGTGCCTACATGTCTTGTACTTTTACACTTGTGGTAAAATAAAGAATTATAAACAAGACAAAGCATGAGGCTGTTGGACCTGGACAGTGCTTTTCCATAGCACTCAGGAGCAGTCATTGCTCAAGAATCCACTGATAGGATCTATGGTTCAGTATCATATGCCCCTTGATTTTACTTATTACTTCTTTATCACAACCTATTGCCATTCTTCCCCTTTCAAATAATTGTTCTTAAGGGATGCTTCATATATAGTAAAGCATGAGGGTAATAGGGCAAAAACCATCAGCTATAAATTATTTAGACCCTATTGTATACTGGTAAGTCTATCCTAAAAATGCAATGATTTACATTTTCAGCTCAGCAGAAAATTATAATAATCTGGCAATAAATTATTAAGATAATTTAAACAGTTGCCAGCTGTAGACCTATTACATTATCTGCTGTTGGTGTCAATATGTACCCAAATCTAATGAGCACTGAACGTTATTCTTGATTATGGAAAAATTGGTTACATGTTTGAAGCTTACTGGTAACACTGAAACAAGAATTACTCCTCGTAAACAACTTACTAATGAGTTATTACTAAAAAAAATAACAGTGTTAAATGTGAGATGGTTAGCTAACACACAGACATTGGATATAACAGTTATTATTTTTTTAGATTATTTTTAAAAGATATCTAAAATGTTGAAACCAATATAAATTTATTTTATGACACAGTAAAAATGAATTAATGTCTAAAATGCAAAATTATCAAATTCACACATACACTGTTTTAAAAATTAGAACTTACATAGTTTTATGCAAAAATAAATTGTATGAACATACAAAAAGTATATTTGAATACAAATTAAAAGATGCATGAAGCTATTTTACCTTGGGCTTACATTTATTGTCAGTACTAGAAAAATAATTTCAGTCACCCACTGTTCTTTTACTTAACTATAGTTGAAACCATCAAGAAAGTCCTGCTGTTTCACCAGGAGTCTCAGTTGATAAGTAATACATTCAGAGAAAAAAAGAGAAGAGTATAAGTAGAATTTCTTTTTTATAACATGAAACAAATTCATATACTTGAAAACAAGTCAAGTTTCCATCTATGTTTAAATGCTTGGATTGTGAGACAACACTTAATAGAAAAATGTGTTTCAGAGTTGTCATATAAAGGTAATTAACACATTTACATGATCTAAAAATTTATTAGCCATGACTAGGTGGGAAAGAGGAATAAAACAAAGGGATACTCTAAGCACCAAAATTAATCTGTTTCCATGAAAAAAAAAATGGTTTCCTTTTCAATCAGATCTTACAACACAGTATGTTTAATTTAGATGTTCTTATCTCCCACTCTGTTTAATTAATTTTCATTACACAAGAGGCTGCTTCAGGAACTTGCAGACTTTTAACAGAGCAGGCAGTAACTTATAGGTAAATCAAGGGAAGCTAAAACATATAGACTTTTTTATCAGGATGTGTGTAGGGAGGCTGTGTGAGTCACAGTTTGGTAGTTGTAACTTGGGCTACATAAAAAAGATTTAACTCCTAAATAACAGAGAATTGCACAGATACACTAAAAGGGCATGACTCTTATGCCATTAACAGTTTCATTAGCATTGATCAACCAAGTGCCAGTGTACAGGCTAGTGTTGCAACAACTCCCACTGCTAGGTTAAGGGTTGAAGGTAATGTATTGTGGAATTGAAGCAAACGTGGGGATTATTTTAAGTGTGTCCAAGAATGCTGACTTGCAAATTGTGTGGCAAAAAAGTGATTATTGCATTGCTGGCATGGTATGGTAACATTGGCAGTAGGTGAGTTACTTGTGCCAGTTTGTAGCAGGTGCGGCTGATACCTTAACTTTCGCTCTTGGATGAAAAGATTATACAGCAGATAAAGATGAGCTTGGCGGATAGGTACAGGAGGCAAGTGCATAGTAGCTGCCAGTGAAAAGATTAAGCTGCTGTCTGTCTTATTCACACTATCCTCTTCTAATGTCTCTGGCTTACTATACTTATAATTGGTAAATAAAAAGACTATGTCTCCAGTGGTGTGGTATGTCTGCATCATTAGATGCATTACCAGATATTAAGGGCACTACTTTAGTACTCCTCTGTAAGTCCTCACTGAAGAATGGCTCTAATGACCCCAACAAAGTAGACTATGTTGCACTTAGATGCTTCTTGGGGGCAGTGACAAGGTATCATCACTAAATTAAATATGGTAGAAAGATCTGAAGCTCTAGTGGAAGCAGCAGTACAAATTATTGCATTATGAAAAGGATGGGGAAAAAACACTATTAACTCCCAGTTGTTGAATGGGAAGTTAAGGACATGCTGCAAAACCCACAGTCCTGAAAATGAATACTACTAATGGTGGTGGTGGTGTTTTTTTTTAGTGGAAACAGCAATAGAGGTGTGAACAGTACTCATGGCAAAGTGTTTCAACTCTCAGAGGCCATGGCATCACTGATAATGGTGGATTGGGGAACAGGACCCCTTCTCCTACTATCTCACAATTTTGGTTTGGGAATAGAACATGACACTGATGATGGTGGGTTTCTTTTTCTTATTAGAATAAAAAGGTATTGCATAATCTAGCATAACTTTATTAAGAAAAAAATAGGTGTTTATATTGCAAAATATGGGTGTGTGCTTAATGTTGCTGTTGTAACATTAGTGTACATTATTGTGCTGTACATTATTGTTCTGTACAATAATGTTACAGCAGTTTAAATGCTGCTGTAACATTGTTGTACAGCACACCCTAGACTAAAAACATTAATAAAAAATAGGATTTTCTTTCTCTAAACAGTTAACAAAATAAAATAACTTTTAAAAACTTTACATTGGTAAGCTAGCCTTACATTAGACTAGGCAAAAAAAAACAAAATTCTAACGCCATCGTCCCCAAAGAAAATTAGTTTCTTTCCTTCATACAGTTATACATATAACAACTGTATATTCAAAGTTTCTCCGGGAAGTTATAGCTGCTAGATACAGCATCAAGCTAGAGCTAGCTTCAAATTAGAATCGTTGACCCAGGCTCCCATTCCAGCACAGGCACAGCAAGGGAACAAAACAAATAGGATCTTTCTCCCTTATTAGCTGAAGTCAAAGTGTCTAGAGGAATCCTGTTTGGAAGTATATTTGCTATATATATCCTCATTTTCTCCTCTAATGTTCTACTTCAACCCGCAATTTAATGGATGTTCCTCACCCATCAATCATATATTTATTTATTTTTTCCAATTTTTTTTATTGAGATGTCAGCACATAACATTACACATAAAATACCAGTACAGTTAGATTATGTAGGAGAATATGTTATACAAGGTATATGGCAGGCTAAACTGGCATTTCAAAAAGCATAATTTTTTAGTGTAATATGATCAGGCTAGGCTGTACACTGGATATAAATTAACCTGGAAGGCATATGCTGTAAGCTGGCCTTGTTGGGTACATGCCAGAAAACAAAGAAGTAACACATGCTAGGTGAGTAGGATAGAGACAATACCACTAGAACTGAGTAAATTAGTACACAATCATTTTACACAATGTAAAATCTTTTCTTTGGTTTTTACTATATATTGGGGCTGATGTGTACTGTACTCATTGCTGCCGGCCCAGTAGTGATGGGAGTGAGCGCAGGACTTATCTTTTTGTATTTGTATTTACTTTGTATCACACAGCCTTGTTACAATGCTGCCGCCCATCCCATGTGTTCCCTATTAAGGGTTAATAAGTATATAGGGGTGTATATAAAAAATACCCCTCTCTGTCTCATTAGAGATATCTTTGCCAGAAGCTCAAGGAAGCAGGCTGAAGGGTCTGAAGGGGGGTCTGCCTTGACGTTGGCAGGCGGGCATTCCCTCCAATGGCCATTGGAGCAACTAAATGACCTCCATTTGTCTAAATATACATAGGGATTAAGGAGAGAGCACAGGTAACTTTTTCTTTTCTTTGGTTTTTACTATATATTGGGGCTGATGTGTACTGTAGTCATTGCTGCCGGCCCAGTAGTGATGGGAGTGAGCGCAGGACTTATCTTTTTGTAAAATCAAAGATAATGGCAAAGAAAAATAAGATGGCTTCCACTATGATCAGAGGGGACTTAAACCCTAAGCATTAGTCTGTAAGCTATGGTATCACTGAGTAATAAGCATAACTAGGATTGAGAAAAAAAAACAAAAAAATCCTCAAATGAAAAATCATGAAGCAGATACTGACACCTTATCAGTCAGCATGCAGCTAACTCTGCCATTATGCAAGAACATAAAGGCAGTCTCTATGCCAGGTACAGTTCTTCTCTGCAAGTGTATAGGACTGAGTCCACAATGTCCCAACTTCACTTCTCCCCGAGACAAGGTGACGAGCTCCAGAACATGGAAAGCCTGATGGGTATGTGGACACTGGGGTGATGGTAATTTCATATAGGTTCCTGGCCCAGAAGTAGAATTGTGGGTCAAGTCGTCAGCTTGAGGGGTGAGCAGAGGGGGTCTGTTATCCCCTGGCAGAATAATATTCTCTGAAGAATTCCATAGGCATTTCTTCTAGCAAGTTTATATTTTTTTTCCTGGACTTTTTTTAATATTATTTGTTTTTTAAATAATAATTTTATCCATATATTTTATACTGTTGTAATAGCTTTTTGTGTTGCTCATACATAGTAGATGAATATTGTTTTTGCGTAACCTTTCCCTCTCTCCATAATTTTATGATAACCCAGTCTTCCTTACTTTTCCCTTAAATATGTAGGAAGAACATAAATGTGTACCAAGAGGTTCCTTCATCCAAATTGGTTCCAAACTTAAATTTAAAAAAATGGAAACACAAAACTACAATCTATACTCATAAAAATTCAAGCACTAGAAACACACCATAAATTTAATAAAGACTCCAAGACACTGCTCCACTTAAAGCAGCACTGTCATGCCGAATGTACCTTTCCCTAATCGTTTCCTCTTCTCTTCCTCTCTCAGGATCTGTTCTTCATTTCTTCCTGTCTCCTCTAGTTTTCTTTAAAACATAAGACAAAGTAGGGACTGTTTTGTCTTATGTATACTTCCTACGCCTGACCAGCTATGACCAGTCGAGGAGCAAAGTGTGCTTCAGTCAGAGCAATTTTCCACAATTCTCTACTTTCCTCTGTGTTCTCGCGATGCCTCCTTTCACTATTCTTGAACGTCCTGTCATTTAGACAGGACGCCAGCGAAACTAAGAATTTTTGCCCTAACAGAATGAGAACAGTTTGTTTATTCATGTTAGGACGACAAGCAGTACTTTTAGGTTGCTTTGAAATGTAATTTTATTGAATGAAATTCAATCAAATTACATTTCAGCCGTTGCAGCCGTTTAGAGTAGATAGCTCCCTAATTCCCATGGTATCAAAGATGACTTAGTATTAGTAATTAATCTGTCCTTACTCGCTATATCGCGAGATGGGGCATGTCTAGTAAACAGTGAGCAGCCTGTGGCTGATGGGGGCCCTAAATGAGAATGGGCCCCCACCCATGAGCGGCAGGTGCGGGCCCTAAATGAAAATGGAGGGGACCTACTGTCCTTCCCCCCGGCCCTCACCCATGAGTGGTGGGTGGGGGCCCTTAAAGACAATGGGGGAACCTATTGTCCTCCCTAACCCCCACCCATGAGCAGCAGGTGGGGGCTCTAAATGAAAAAATAAGCCCCCCATGGGTGACTAGGAGTCCCGAAGCCCTTAGTCACCCATCCACCAAAAACAAATTTAATAAAGCTCTACCTACCCCCTCACCTTAAAACTAGTGACGGGGGAGACAGTAAAACTAAATACCAGTAAAAAAAAAATAAAAAAAAAATAAATAAAAAAGTGGGAGGCACAAATACAAACTGTTGTAATTCCTACACTGTTCACCTGATTTGGATGTAAATACCCTCAAATTAAATCTGAAAGTCTGCAGTTAAAGCAAATCTTGTTCATTTCATTTCAAATCCATTGTGGTGGTGTATAAAGCCAAAAAGATTAGAATTGTGTTGATTTCCCAATATTTATGGACCTGACTGTATATTACACACTTGAGAACCAAATAACAGTGACCATTATGACATCACTTATGTGCCAAGTTAATTTTTTCCTTATTATTACATCTTTATACTTTATTTTTATTTTTCAATATCATGTTAGTTCTTGTTAACTGTTATTCTCTGATGATATTTTGTTTTGTAATATCTCCACTTACTCAAGTAACCTTAGGTACAGGGCATCATTATAAAATGCTATTCACATATGAAATGTGTATGATCTATTGAAACTCCAATGCTAACTGACAACCAACTGAATGCCTATACTACTTGAATTTATCTGTTTCAAACATTGTCAAGCATTGTACCGATGTATACAACTGTTTCTTTATTTTTGAAAAAACAATAAAAAGAGAATAAACAAAATAATATTGACATCAATCATGTTTTCCCCATTAATTATCTCTTTTTGGCACCATTTGCTCAACTTCGAATTATGAATCAAACAGGCATGATTGTGCAAGTCATTTGCTGCGTGATTAGTCTAAAAAGGTTTAGCACCATTGAAAAAATTCAAAAGGAATTTTGATGATTACACCATTGGACAAAGTTCTGAAGAATTGCAGTTTATAACAGAACAATTTTTCAAGAAATATCTGTTTGTGTTAAGCTATTTTATATAAGTTAAGATTAAAAGTTTTTGTATTCCATAGGTCAAATTTTGACAAATTCTCATTGCAGTTTACAGACTTGATACAAGTTTAAATGTGTCAATAAAACTTCCTTTATCACTTTTCAGCCATTGTAAATAGGAAACAGGGAGGAGAAGAAGTAATTAGGACAATAGGTGTGATCATCCACCTTTATTATGGGATAACACAGGGATAGGCAACCTTCAGCACTCTAGGTGTTGTGGACTACATCCCCCATAATTCTCTTACACACATAATGCTGTCAAAGCATCATGGGAGGTGAAGTCCAAAACATCTGGAGTGCCAAAGGTTTTCTATGCCTGGATAGCATATCAGAATTTGAACCAAGGAGGTTCCCTATCGCATCATTACTAATCCTCGTTCCTACTGCACTAGTTAATAAATGGAAGGGATTAATGCTTTGCTTGTTATACCAGTCCCTGATTTCTAAACACAGGACAAATTAAGAAAATAGCTACTTACCTGGTTACAATAGACCATTGGAAGAATTCAGAGGAAAACAATCTAGTAATATGTCTCAAAATATTTAAGTATTATGATTGATTAATATTGTGCATTCTAAAATACCTTTAAAAAAAAACAAAAAAAAAAACTGGAAATAAACAGAAATGCAACAATAATAATAAATATAAAATAAATGGCTGGTGCATTATATGCTCACAACATGTATATAATGGCTCAATGACAGTATTTTAATTTGTGATTATGAATTTACACTTTTAGCAGTGTTCATTTATTTATATTTAAGATGGAGACATGACAATCATGTTTTAAACATTTAATTTTTGAGAAAGCTGAACGAACAACTGCAGGTAAATAATGCCCCCTTTGTCTGAGAAGGCCAGATGCCTGTATTATGTGTTTTAATTCACAAGCTCAGGATATAAGCATATTTCAAAGGATATAGTGATACCGTGTCCTTTAATAAACCTGGCAATTGTAGAAGTAATGTGACTAAAGTGTTATACTTTTTCAAATGCAATATTGACATAAAGAAAATCTGTCTGCATAAAGGCTGGGAATGCCTCTAATTTTAGAAGAATACTGTTTGCCTTTATTTTATGACTATTATGAAATCTGTTTCAGGAAAATAATTGGTAAGCACTAATATGAAAGAAAACTTACCATTTATTTAATTAAAAAGGAATTGTGAAGAAGTTAGTTAATGTAAATGTTGACACATCTGTTGGTTTATACCTGATGGCGTAGTAGATATGTCATATATGTTAATAAATAGACTTGACTATGCTCTATCATACTCAATATAACAGTTTGACTGAGTTAGTACAAGGTGCAAGAGAGTTACCTTCTAAGTGTAATTATTCTCAATGTGTTGAAGCCATTATTGATCATTGGTGACTTGATAGTATGTATCATCACCAGTTCCACTGTCATGACTGCTCTTCCTCTGACAACTTGCTTTACCCTACCCCAGTAATTGTTTATGACATCTGTATTCTATTTTGTCAATCCAAAAGAATTCACCACTTACTCCACTGATCTTCTCATCATCTCATTCCAACTATAACCTTCTCACTGCAGAATGCAATGAGGTCATGTGCCATAATGCCCTTTTTTCTTTTTTTATTATAATGCACTGCATCATGTAAATATATGCTTCAACTATCTATCTTCAGTGGATTATGTTATAATCTTCTTACTCATATTTGCTGGTATGCCCAAATGGTATGCCCCAGCACTATAAGAGGTGTAATATATTAAATGAATCAAAAATCCAACCAAACTTCTTCAGCTACCAAAGTACTCTTCTTCCTCTCTATTTCATTCTCTTTCATGAACTATGGCAAGATATATGCATTCTTTTCCATCCAGATGTCACATTAGTAAAGGCTTGTCCATAGGTGCACTTGGGGCAGTAGCCCATCAGTTTGAATATGGGGAAAAATTGCAATAGTTTGATAACACTAAGATTTTTTTTTCTTCGGACATTAAAATAATTAAAAAAATATGGGAGAAAATAGATTACCATACTTCAGCCATTGCCTATGGCCCGCTTGGCCCATCGACTCTGCCCAATTTTCTAAATACTTTCATTAATCTCTAGCCTTATCTCAATTCTAGGGTAGCCTTATGCCTATCCCACTCATGGTTAAACTAACTCACTGTGTTAACCTCTACCACTTCAACTGGAAGGCTATGTGTCCACTACCCTCTCTGTAAAGAAATATTTCATTAAATTATTTTTAAACCTTTGCCCCTCTAATTTAAAACTATGTCCTCTTGTTGTGGTAGTGTTCATCTTTTATATATAGTCTCCTCCTTTATTGTGTTGATTCCCTTAATGTATTTAAATGTTTCTATCATATCCTCTGTGTCTCATCTTTCCTCCAAGCTATGCATTCTAAGATCCTTTAACCTTTCCTGGTAAGATTTTTCTTGCAATCTATGAACCAGTGTAGTAGCCCTTTTCTGAACTCTTTTCAAAGTATCAATATCCTTCTGAAGATACGGTCTCCAGGACTGCGTACAAAACTCCAAGTGAGTCTCAACAGTGTTCTGTACAATGGCATGAGCACATCTCTCTGTCTACTTCTAATATCTCTCTCTATCCACAAAAAAAAAAAAACACCCTGCTAGCATTTACTGAAGCTCTATGACATTGTCTGCCTACCTTTAAGTCATCTGAAATAATTACTCCTAAATCCCTTTCCTCAGATGTTGAGGTTAGGACTCTATAGAATATTCTATACTCTGTCCTTGGTTTTTACGCACAAGATGCATTATCTTGCACGTATCCCCATTAAATTCCAGTTGCCACAGCTCTGAACATTTTTCTAACTTACCTAAATCATTTGCTATTTGGCTTATTCCTCCTGGAACATCAACCCTGTTACATATCTTAGTATCATCAGCAAAAAGACATACCTTACATCAAGACCTTCTGCAATACCACTAATAAAAATATAAAAAGAGAATGGATCCAAGTACAGATCTTTGAGGTACCCCTCTGATAATTAGGCGTTGCTTTGAATATACTCCATTGACTATAAACCTCTGTTGCCTGTCACTTAGTTACTGCCTAACCCATTCAACAATATTGATATCCCTACCTTTTGTGTCACTTTACCCCACTCCCTCTAGCATGTAAGCTGATTGAACAGGGCCCTCAACCCCTTTGTTCCTGTGTGTCCAACTTGTCTGGTTACAACTGTTTGTCCGTCCACCCACTGTAAAGCGCTGCGGAATTTGTTGGCGCTATATAAATAACATAATAATAATAATAATAATAATAATAATAATATTGGAATCTAAACTTAAAGATTGCAGTTTATTGATAAGCCTTCTATGTGTCAAAAGCTTTACTGAAATCTAGGTAAGCAATGTCTACTACACCACCCTAATCTATTATTTTAGTTACCCAATTTAAAAAAATCAATAAGATCAGTTTGACATGACCTCCGTGAAGTAAACCCATGTTGTCTCTGATCTCGAAATCCATATGATTTTAGATGTTCAACAATCCTATCCTTTAACATGGTTTCCATCACTTTCCCCACTACTGAAGTAAGGCTTACTGGCCTATAGTTGCCCAGCTCCTCCCTACTACCTATCTTGTGAATGGGTACAAAATTTGCTAATTTCCACTCTTCTGGGACTACTCCTGTTAACAATGAATGGTTAAATAAATCTGTTAATGGTTTTGCACCTCTAAGCTCTTTTAATAACCTTAGGTGTATCCCATCAGGCCCCATCGACTTATTTGTCTTTACTTCTGACAGCTGAAATAGAATCTCTTCCTCTGTAAATTTACATGTAACAAATGACTCATTTGTCCTTTTTCATAACTAAGGTCCCTTTCATTTTCAGCTGTAAATACTGAACAAAAATATTAATTGAGGCAGTCAGCTAGACCTTGATCCTTTTCCACATATCTTCTTTCTTTTGTTTTTTTAATCTAACTACCGTATATACTCAAGTATAAGTCGAACTGAATATAAGTCGAGACCCCTAATTTTACTCCAAAAAACTGGGAAAACTTATTAACTCGAGTATAAGACTAGGGTGGGAAATGCAGCAGCTACTGGTAAATTTCTAAATAAAATTATATCCCCAAAAATTATATTAATTGAATATTTATTTACAGTGTGTGTATATAATTAATGCAGTGTGTGTGTGTATATAATGCAGTGTGCTTGTATGAATGCAGTGTGTGTGTATGAATGCAGTGTGTGTGTGTGTGTGTGTGTATATAATACAGTGTGTTTGTATGTGGTGTGTGTGTGTGTATGAGTGCAGTGTGTGTGTGTATGAATGCAGTGTGTGTGTGTGATGCAGAGTGTGTTTGTGTGTGTGATGCAGAGCCTTGGTGGGGGGTGGGCATTTCTATTAATTTAAGGGCAATTTTTTAATTATTATTATTTTAATATTAATTTAAATGTTTTAAATATTATTATTTTATTATTATTTAAATCTTTATTTATATTTCTTTTCGTCCCCCCTCCCTGCTTGTTAGCTGGCCAGGGAGGGAGGCTCTCATTCCCTGGTGGTCCAGTGGCATTGGCTGTGTAGGAGGGGGTCTGGCAGCGAGCTGTAACTTACCTTTCCTTCAGCTCCTGTCAGCTCCCTTCTCTCTCCTCCGGTCCGGTCAGCTCCCCTGTCAGCTCCCCTGTAAGTCTCGTGGTCTGAGTGCCGCGCGGAGCGTTGCCACGGTAACCCTTGGCAATGCGCTGACCCCGCGGCTCTCGCAAAACTTGCAGTTTGTTTTTTGCTTTTCTCATTTATGTATCTAAAAAATGTTTTATCCCCCCTTTTTTACTGACTTTGCTATTCTCTCTGTGTGTGCTTTGAAGGCTCTTATAACTTGCTTTGCCTCTTTCTGCCCAATCTTGTAGATCTGTCTGTCTTCCTCACTCTGTTTTTTTTATAATCACTAAATGCTAACTTGTTTTTTACTATTTTGGCCACGTCTGCGGAGTACCACTTTGGTCTCTTAATTTTTTTTGCTCTTACGGACAAGCTTAATTATTTTTTCTGTTGGTTTCAGTTGTGCAACTTTTAAATAATTCCATTTCTCTAGGACTCTATTTAAAATGCTCCAGTCTGATAATGACTTCTTTATGCATATTCTAAAAGTCTGTATTACAAAAATCGAAACCTTTTGTTTTTGTGTGGTTTCACTTTTCTTATATTAAACCACACTGACTGGTGATCTCTAGATCCTAAACTTTCACCTAAGTAATATCTGATACCAAATCTCCATTTGTTAACACTAAATCTAGCATGGCTTCACTACAAGTATGCTTCTTAATGACTTGTTTTAGAGACAATCGCAGTAGAGTTTAGAATATGTGTGCTCCTGGCAGAAGCAGCTATTTTTGTTTTCCAGTTCACATTAGGAAGATTAAAGTCACCCATGATGATAACTTCTCCTTTTAATGTCATGTTAGCTATTTCCTCTACTGGTAGATTACCTAACTCTTCTATTTGTCCAGGGGGCCCGTTAATAACACCTACACGAGTTACTGTGTGATTACCAAATTGTACAGTAACCCGAACTGACTCTATGTTCGCCTCTCGAACTTTTATTAGGTTAGATTTTCTTTATAAGGAGTACCCTGGTATTGCTATATCCCAGTCATTTTTCTCATTATACCATGTCTCAGTAACAGTGCATCAAAATAAAAATATATGTATATGTGCCTTCTTAACTGACATATTTGTGAACTTGAAGATAATTGCAATTTATTAGCAACCCAGGTACAAAAATATCCATTTATTCGGAGGCCCATACTACTTACCTGACCTCCATCAACTGCTATATTGACAATCCTGATAATAGATGTCACTGAAATAATTTAAGAATCCGTGGCATACCCCAGAATAAGATGGCGAAGACCTGCATTTATAGACCACAATACAGGCACTTTTCAATGCATTCTTGAACAGACCTTAGGATACTGCAGTATTGCTAGACAGAGTGCACCATACCCTAAAACCCAGTGGCATCCCTAAAGAAGTTCTCAGAGATGTAATATGCAGAGTACATTATTTTACTCTGCATATTACATCTCTGAGAGCTTCTTTAAAGAAGCAAACATTTTTGTATTTATTTTAAGGATACAAGGCATCCATTTTAACTGTTGGGACATAGATTTCTTTATTAAAGTTTTTTAACTACTGGGCATTCCAATTTGAGATTGGCTTGCCTCACCTTAGACCAACTCAATTCTTCCGCTACATAACTCCAGAAGTAGCAACAAGCCTCCAAGAAAAGAAGAACAGAAAAATCCTATCAGCCTGCCCAAACTTCAGACCACCTATCCAGGGTTCATTGATTTGATCTAGTATGCTCTATATGGTCCTTACCTGCTACATTTCCTGTACTTTCCGGATCAACACTGCTGTTCTTTTTTGTATATGAGACTTTCATTTTACCACCAACTAACTCTCTCAATGCCAACCCCTCCTCTCTTCTTACCCCACCCTTTCCTCTTCGCTTCTCCTCCCCTCTTTGGTCACTTTCAAGATTTCCTCTATTCTTTCTTTCCTACATATTTTTTCTTGTGCTCATTCCTATTATACTTTTATCTCTCTCTTCCCCCAGTTCTCATTTTAATCTGACATTGGATTTATCAATACCATTGGTATGCACAGGGTGGACAAGGTGGAGTGTGGTTAAATAACCTAGTGGGCATCTATCTATATGTCAGTTCATTGTTTTATAATTGCAAAGTTTCCTTTAGGTGATTTTAGCAATATTATGGATTCTAAACCACGGGACAGGGCTATATTATTTGCAGCACATGTGCCTTTTACAAAAAAACAATCATTTATCAAATAACTAAGAAAAAAAGTTTCTTAAGTGATTTGTGGGTAATACCATTAAGACATTTGTCAATGTCTATATGCCAAACAAAAAAATAATGTACATTGTTTAGTACAACATAAACTAGGACATTTTATTGAAGGCATGGTCCTTGCTGGGAGGTGACTGAAATGTAACATAAGACGCTATAATGGATAGTTTCACAACAAGCTCACTTCCCTGTGTCTCAGCTAGCTTATAGAGTTAGAGAATCAAACAATCCAATGTGAAAGATTTTTCTCTTTACCCATCTGCATCCAAATCATTCTATACATGCTATTTTTACCACATAGATTTTTAAATCTCATAATAGCTGATGAATACAGATCTACTACATGGACAATCTCGATAACCATGTCAATACCTTCTTTACCAGTCTCAGTTCCTCATTGGTGATTAAATGATTCTCTGTTCAATGACAAACTCATAAGCTGTTCAGTAGGAGAAGTTTTTAAACAATATTTCAAAGAAAAAAGGAACCCTGATTCCTCCTTACCTTTGACCTGGGAAGCATACACGTTTATGAAAAGAGGGATCCTCTTGAACATTAGTGCTAGACAGAAAACATTATGATCTCAGCAGCTACACACTCTCCTATCTCAGAATCACAAGCTGTGAACAGCCCACAAAATCTATTACTTATTAGAGGTCTATAATCGATTAACAGCTAAACAATTTGAATTACAAATATTATTACTCTTACAAACAAAATGTAAATTGCAATTTACAAAAAGTTCACATTAGATACAAATATGCTGCCTCAAATGAGTCAGAATACTTTCATTCCCAAAATCAAAACCCAACAGAGAAAGATTTCCCACTAAATGGACTTTATAACATTTTCCATACCTTCTACCATGATATATATATATATATATATATATATATATATATATATATTACTTTAAGGACACCTCCTCGTCCCCAAATGACATCCTCAAATACCAGGATTAGTTCCACCATACTTACCAATGTTGCTTAATATCTAGATGAATCTAGACGAAGAAATTTAGTTTGGCAGTCAAAAGGCTACATTTGGGAAGATTCCCGGTGCCAATGACTTCTCAGCAAAATATTATACAAATTTTCAAAACTCTTTAGCCAATCATCTTTAGATACTTTTAATTCACTAACAAGTGTAGAAGCTCTGTCACCTTCTATGTTAGAGTCTATTATACCTTCTTGCTGGAACCTGGTAAAAACCCTCTAACCTGGGGCAGTTATAGACCAATTTCACTCATCAATTTTAATTTAAAGTTGTTAATAAGGATACTAGATTGATGTTTGCAACCTTTAATGGGGGGATTAGTTCACCCTGACCCGGTTAGTTTCATATCAGGTCAAGAGGTTAAGGGAATAACATCATTACAAATAAAATAAATAAATGAAATTAAAATAAATTTGATTCATTATGCTTACTGGCCCATTAGCCCACTATTTTATAAGCAATTGATGCGGAGAGAACTTTTAACATTGTAAACCTACAATTCGCCACATTATAAAATTTGGGCTTTCTGCTCCTTCTGCTAGAAATGACACAAATCAATGAAGTCCTTTATTACCTCTGTTGTTTTTTTCTATTTATAATGCCACTCCCACAGGTATTTAGATCAAATCCTCTTAACAAGGGATTGCAGGTCTCTGACAAGGAAAATTCTACAGTGGTCATCACAGTCACCTGCTTTGAACCTCATGGAAAAACCTTTAGAAGGTGGTTGCAGCACACATACCAAGAATAATCCTAAACCTGAGTCCATTGCTCATGAGCAATGGGCTAAGACTCCTCAGGAATGCTGCCAGTAGCTGGTGTCTGGCTATGCATCTCATTTGCAGCAGGTCATAACAGCAAAAAGAGTGCTCTACTAAGTACTACAATTAGGGGGCTGAATAATTCTGAGACTGGATCAGTCATTATAAGTTGCATTTACAGTTATATTTGGGAAAACCACTTAAAACATTCATTGTGTTGAGCTGTTCCAGTTGTGTTAGTTTGATTCATTGCAAACAGCTGAACATCTGTAAATTTTGACAATAAACCTGATTTTTAATGGTGGTTTAATAATTTTGATTACAACTGTATATTCAGTAGAGTTGGTTTATTTGCCAAAGACACAAGGCTTGAAACACAAACAGAATGCTTGGTAGAGAGATACTACTAAGCAATCTATATGCAACATAAATGACATTGTCAATGATTATGAAGGGACACTTTAAGCTATCAAAATGTATAGATCAGGAAGAAAATAATTAATTATTCTACAGCACAATAGTAAGGTCATTTGCATATCGTAAAACAAAGTGATGCTACAACTTGGAGGCAATTTAATCATATTAGACAGCTATTTTCTCTATCTCTGCTTTTGCCTATATATTAATGCAAACTTTCATCTGTCACATCACTTGCTTATCGCATTGGCTAACTAGGAAGTCCTGGCAGAACATGTTTTAACCTTCAGGAAATTTCACAATCCTAGTAAATTCTCCAAGGCAATTATAGGCTCAATTACTGACATTCACTGATTTGTGAGGAAACACATATTAGAATGATTTTTCAACTCAACAATATATTTCATAAATTCAGATATGCAGTTAAACACATTAACTGATACGTGTAATGCAATCAAACGCCGTAACGGCTTTCTGCCCCAGGGGATCAGAGGTACTTACCTCCGCTGCGATCCTCTTCTGGAGGGCTGTCAGAATGCACAGGCAGCCCTCCCCCAGCGAATGAGGCCCCCGGGGGCCATGTGATCGCTCTCAAAGAGCGATCACATGGCCCCCTATAGCTGGCTTTGGATCTGCCAGCAGGGGGACTGTCTGAAATATCAGACAGTCCCCCTGCTGGTGGGAAATGTAAAATAAATTAATTAAACATGTGTAAAAATAAATTAAATACATTTATATATATATAATATATGTATATATATTATATATATAATATATACATATTATATATATATAACGTCATACGTTGTGTATTTTAATACTAATATTAGTATATATATTAGTATTAAAATACAATTAGAATGACGTTACATATATATAATATGTATATATATATATATATATATATATATATATATATATTATATATATAATAGATATATACACATATATTATATATATATATACGTATAATTACAATAATAAATAAATAAAATAAATAAATAAAATATTGAAACAAAATTTAATATAACTTATATATTCATATGTAATTTCATTCTAACTGTATTTTGTTATTAATATATACAGTTGCAAGAAAAAGTATGTGAACCCTTTGGAATTATATGAATTTCTGCACAAATTGGTCATAAAATGTGATCTGATCATCATATAAGTCACAACAATAGACAATCACATTCTGCTGAAACTAATAACACACAAAGAATGAAATGTTGCCATGTTTTTATTGAACACGCCATGTAAACATTCACAGTGCAGGTTTTTCTTGCAACTGTATATATTGGTAACAAAATACACCTAGAATGACATTCTATATTTATATCTATCTATATAGAAATATATTGTTGATAAGATTGCAGATGCTTCTTCTGGCAAGTTTTTATTACATTTTTTACTTGGACTATATATTGGACATTTTTCATATAAATACTTACAGTTTTTCTATAAATTTGCACCATTTAACCTCCATTCCTTCTATTTTTATAGTAAACTTTATTAATAGCAAAACTACTTAATACTATTATTACAGAGTATGTCAAATAACTAATCAAAGATAATCTCTACTGATACTTACAGGCAATTTATAACATTGTATCTAGAGACATTTGTGGAAAACATACATTTCACCATACATCCACTGAGTTGAGCAAACTATACTAAAACAGCAAGAATCCTTCAAACTCATTATACAAGGTACTATACCATATATAGTACTATAATATCAAAGTATTCCTCTATACTTGCTGAAGGAGTTCACCATCTTGTTCTTGCAGTGATAATGTCATTCAAGGTGAAGCTGTATTCAGTTATATTCTTCACTACATGAAAGCCTTTGGAGCAGTCTTGATTCACCAGTCAAAAGAACAGACAAGACCACAATCAAGCAATAACAGCACATGATTTTGTTCGGATGCATGAAAGACCAGGCTGAGCAATTTGGCTGTATTTAGTCGAGATGACGATGGCCTGGCCCCAGACAATTCAAGACCCTCATTTAGCTAAAGTAACTGGAGGAGATCCTTCCCTGCAGCCCACTCTCTAGTTGCTAAATGAATTGCCTCTTATAATATACGTGCCTCTCATTAGTATGTAATATTTACATATTAAAAACACATAACATAGTAATATACAGAGAGAGGCTAAGTGATAACACCTACATTGCATAACAAAAATAACAACAGTTTGTGTTAGTACATACAATATTTAACCCCTTAAGGACTGAGCCAAATGTACACGTTGTGAACAAAACAAAATGTAAACAAAACCTGGCATTATCGCAAGGACCTCACTCTCACATGGCCAGGGGGGGCTGCAGGAGGTCGGATGTGCCGCGGGGGGCTCCCTGGGAGTCCCCCCAACCGTGATCGCCGGCGTACTATTATGCCCGGCGGCGTTTAGAGCCGCCTAAAATAGGGCGTAATAGTACGACCTCCGGTCTTAAGGGGTTAAATAAGATGCTCTAAGCAAGGGGATAAACAGTATCACTATTCTACATATATATATATATATATATATATATATATACACACACACACACATATATATATATATATATATATATATATACACACACACACACACACACACACACACACACACACATACACACACACATATATATATATATATATATTTTTTTTTTTTTTTTTCATCTGATGAATTTCAAGGAACTTCAAAAGAAAAAAACGCCTATGCACTCAAAGCAGTTCTAGTAGTAAGACTTACTAGAGCAATACTTGAGATCTATAATTGAGCCTTTATCAAGCAATGATTGATAAAGGCTCAATTGTAGGGCCAAATGTTGCTATAACAAATAAAAGTCTGTTAACTAGAACCACTTTGAGTGCACAGTTATTTTTTTCTTTTGATGTATTGCATGTAGGTTTCGCCAATCCTGCCTACCTGCACCATAGCTTGTTTATGCTTAGAATTTGTGCATCCCCCTCCCTAGATTTGACTTTCAAAGAACTTTCCAAGAATGAATATTGTGCACACACAATTTAACATCCCTTGCCTTTGCTTCAAGGTGTTGGCCAGGAATCAAAAAGAAGGAAAATAAATTTCTAAATGTGAGGTTGGATAGAAAAGGATACAATTCGCAAGTAGATTGCTTAAGTGAGAATAAAAAAATCTCAAAAATGGAAAATACAGAATATTCTTTGTCTGTGAAACAAATTGTACTGAGGTTCTTGTGCACGATATATTACAGGTAAAAATATATAGTGTGCACTATATCTATTTTCTGTATATTGACATAATCATTACGGAGATGGGCCATTAAAATCCATTATACCTTGTAACTGAGATACTAGTATGTACTTTTTCTAAATTGCTTGGGGAAAATACACAGTATGCATGCCAGTGCATTCTACTTCATGGTAAACCTGGTCACTGGCTGCACCTCACATTTCCAACACCTGTTTTTTCCTATCAGCTATAATTTCAGTTTGCCTACTTTAACTTCAATTTGAATTCCGTACAATGCTCACTTTAGTGAATAACCCTGTATGTAAATTGGATTAAGACATGCTTTGCTGAGAAAGATAACACAGGGTGATATATCTGATCAGGTTATGTAGTGAAGGTGATAGACAAACAGCATGACAGGTATTGGCTGGCTTATATTGTGTTTATATCATTTATCATTAGTGGCTGCCAGCAATAATGAAATCCAACAATTTAGGAGCCAATACATATACTTACTTATAGATATATGGTTATACAATATACTTTTTTGCTGGCAAATCTGTTTAAAACTCTTATCTTAGTATGTTTTCCAGAGAATATCACAGACTGGGATACTTTTCTTTCTACTATCGAGGCATAGTTAAAACACTGTGGTCTGTTTCACACTGATTTATTTTCCAATTCATTTTCAATCATTATTATTTTCACTATAAGATGTCATGCCATTGTATGCTCTATTTTCTTTTCCAAAATGGTAAAACTTGTCAACTAACAGAATAAACTCAGATGACTAAATATTCTAAAACATATATACATGAACTTTATTCTGCCAGTCAGATATATTAACATATTTAGAGTTTAGACTTCTTTATTATTATTATTATTATTATTATTATTATTATTATTATTATACATTCCAAACAATCTTGACAGCAATGATAGGCCAACCAACCCCAAACATTCACAGCCTACCATTACCTTTTACATTGGGTTGAATTTATAATAATAATGAAGACATCTAAATTCCACCTTCTCAAGTCTGCTGAAGAGGGGGCTGTCTCTTCATTCTAGGTATAGCTTCAATGCACTCAGACTTTCACTGCCCCTCGTTTTAGATAGAAAATTGAATTCCACATTATCAAGTTGACTAAAGAGAGTACTTCACAAGCACTGGAAAGCAATACACATACATTAAAAATAGCTGCTCCTGCCTTCTATGTTTTTACCACTGACAAGAAACAATATTTACATTAGTACGAGAAAACAATTATGAAGATGACAAAACGATTGTGTGCTAAAATGACTGTTTGCAGTGATGTATGTTTTCAAGAGGATAAAGATGAATGCACTGTGAAGAACTACCAATGAAAGGGTTGATGGCAGCATTGTTAACATACTTTGCAAAAAATTCTGGTTCTGATTTTCAGTAAAAAAAACAAAAAAACAAATATACCATTCTCAAATTTAAAGTAATGTCACATTGTTATCAAGGTCACAGTTTCAATTGTTTAGCTTATTTTTCACTGATTACGTTTGTTAAGCTTGAGACAATGGGGTAGATGTATCAATGTGTTTTGTTATGAAAAGTGTTCTAGAGTGCTATATGTAGGGCAGTCACACAGACCCAGAAGTGCTAATTACCCAACTCAATGGCCATGGTGGTCAAACAGAACTCACTGCTGGATGTCATTGCTACAGCTGTCACTTGTTTAGTATAAAGTTTCTACATTTTGGAAATCTCTTAAAACCTGCCATAAGGAGCACAAGGTGGGAAGTCATTTTCTTCTATATGTTCATATATATGTTTGCACCATTACCCCATTTAGGCATTGATAAACATATAAATTCCTCTATTGACATATATTACTTTCAAATCTTTCTGTATATTTAACAAAAATTTTTGTTGTTTACTAAATATATTCACTCCTGCATGTACTTAGGCCCAACATGAAGCTTTTACGAATGCTGTAATTGCATCAACAAACCAGCATGTACAAGCCTGTATTAAGCATTTTGCTTTATAAATTATGGAGTACTTGTTCATAAATAAATCTGCTAATTGTCATGCACTGCATTTCCCAAAATAAAATATGCTCTTATTTTTAATATAGTGTGGTGATCTCATGTTGAGAGAACAATCTCATTTTGCTATATATTATCTATGATACTTTTGTACGCTGAATGTCAGTAATACAATGCTAATGAAGTTATTTCAATATTTTAGCATATTACAAGTTGTTTATTTTATCATTTCAAGCTTTTCCAAATATTAAAATTCATGTATATGTATATTTTTTTGTAGGGTCAGTATTGCACTAATGAATAAAAGAACAATTTCAAAACACAATTTTGTAAGTGAAATCGTTTGACATATTTAATTCATTGTGGTGACGTGTGATTTGCTATTTTTGTTTTCAAACTGTCTTTCTCTGGCAACTTGTAACAAATAGTTATAGATATTGAAACAGAAACAAAGAAAGTTTATTAACATGCAAAAAAGTGAGTGTAACGGCACCCCCAGGCATAAAAGGGGTTAAACCGCCGTTTAGAAGATCTTCCCCTTCCAGAGACACAGGCACAGCTACTGCAGAACACCAAACTCGCGAACTGGATACAAGGGAATGCTCCAAACTCCCGAATTGGATACAAGGTAGGACTCCAAACTCCCGAACTGGAACCTCACGAATAGCTGCTAGCAGACGAACAGGAAAAGCACCCAAGCAGCTTACACTTCTGGCAATCAGTCTCTAACAGCATGCAGTAAATTCCCCCAAAGACGAGACAGAACTCCGTGTTGAGGGTCAAGCAGTTGTCTGCTTTATTGAGGGCTACCGTCCCAGTATTTATGCAGGTCTCCCACCTGGTGGACACTCCCCTAGGGGACCAGATGGGAGACTGTAACACAGACAGGCATGTATCACATTCAGACACACAGAAGTAAAACATCCCCACAATGCATCCTAATTTCCCTCCCTCTATCCTGGAGATAATTGGGAAGTAATCCAATTATCTCCCAGGACAGAGTAAAACATTATACACGTGGGGACACAAAGACAGTAAAATACTGTGATGAGACCAATCTCGCCACAATGCATTGGAGGAGTCTGGTTGCCTTCCTGCTGCCTTTTGACTATGGACCGGCATTTAAATACTTTATTTTCCTATGCAGAAAGGTCTATTCCTGTATTTCTGCCCTGGCGTTCAGTAGATTCTCAGATTTACTGAATGAACTCATTTAACCCAGATAACTATGCCATGGAGCCTATTCGTGTAATAAAAGAATTTGGCTCCATGGCGATTGAACTGTATGTGTGTGGTCAAGCCGCCATTCAGTAATAATGTGCGCTCAGACCTAAGCTATCTGGGGATATGTTGCATGTCTGTATTTTATGTAATAAATGTAACCTTGTGTATTTTATGTATTTTATTGTCTTTTGCTGCCATGTGTTCAATGGAGTTTTGCCTCTGTCCTTGGAGATAATTGGATTACTTCCCAATTATCTCCAGGATAGAAGACTCTGTGGAACTGGTTTTGGGCAGAAAAGCCATGCTTCATTTGGTCACAAAGGACTTCGATCTATCTTTTGAACCAATGGACCAATTTGGATGATTTTGACACAGGTTTGTATTTGGAGTATGCTGATTCTGAAAATGTGATGCATATTTTTCAAGTTATGAATAATGTGGAAAAACTGTATTTCTCTGGCTGTTATAATTACATTACCCATTGTGCAAGGTAATTGTATCACAGGCAGAGAGGAGGATTTTGTGTGGGTGTGTCTGAGTGTATTGTACGTGTTTATTGGTTGTTTTCCAAAACCCTGTGGGTGGTACTAATCTGTATATAAGATCAATAAACCCACAGCTCTGTCTGTTCACTGCTTGACCCTCAAAACAGAGCCTTGTATCGTTCTTGGGGGATTTATTGTATGCTGTTCCAGTTTGACTGCTAGGAGTGTAAACCTATTCGCATGTTTTTTCCTATTCAGCTGTTTACAGCATTCATATGGTTTCCTGTTCGGCGGATTGGTGTTCTGCAGTAGCTGTGCCTGTGTCTCTGGAAGGGAAGATCTACTAAATGGCGGTTTAACCCTTTTATGCCTGGGGCTGCCGTTACAAATACTTTAAAATATACAAAGTTACATTTTATACATAAAATACAGACATGTCACATATCCCCAGATAGCTGGGATCTGAGCACACATAACTACCGAATAGCGCTCAGATCCTATTCACACAGTTCAATTGCCATGGAGCCAAAGTCTTTACTTACACGAATAGGCTCCATGGCATAGCTATCTGGGTTAAAACATTCACTGAAGTAAAGTACCGATCAATTCAGCGTTCGGCTTAACAGCCACGAATAGAAGCAGGGAAGGCTGGAGGCTCAGCGGTGCCTGCACGTAAAAGTGTCCGCTTTTAGTGCACTGATTCCGGGCTGAGCACTGCTGGCCGTCCGGGGAGCTCTATAACACCGGCACCTAGCGACCGCTAAGTGTAACCGCGGCCACCCAGTAACAGTCAATTAAGCTGTGGTTAACCGCAGCTACTGGGTGGTCAATTGACGGCACACGCTAGCTTCAGGGAGGTGAATTGAAGGCACACACCAGCTTCCCGGTGGTCGTGCCTTCGGTATTTTGTTAGGTAGAAAAAATTTACCGAACGCCCTGGCAGAAAGGCATGAACAAGCTTTTCTGCAGGGAAAATAAAGTATTTTAAAAGTCCGGTCCATAGTCTAAAGGGATCAGGCGGGCAACCAGGCTCCTCCAATGCAATGTGGCGAGATTCTTCTCGTCACAGTGAGAGATGACTGAAACCTCTCTGCTGATCAAAGTACAAGGTGTTCAAAGAGTATTTAAAGTAAATGTAAAATTTAGATTGGCTTCCAGACCACTTCAGCTCATTGAAGTGGTCTGGGTGCACTGTCCCTGTTAGTTTAACCCTGCAATTGTAATTATTGCAGTTATTGAGAAACTGCAATAATTACATTGCAGGGTTAACTACACCTCTGGTGACTGTCTACCAGACAGCCACTAGATCTGCTTTCAGGTCATAAGGTGACTTTTGATAGCCTAACTGCTGCTGGATATTCTCACGCTATTCATGCGAACATCCAGCCCGAGCTAAAACCCAATAGAAAAGCACTGATTCAATGCTTTCCCGTGGGGCTGTTCTAATGTGATTGCGGCACCAGCAGTGCATGCGCATTAGGTTCCCGACACCAGCTGATGTCAGGGAAGGAGGAGCGAAGGTGGAGCTTGACCAAACAACAAAGGACATCAGTGCTTGATTCAGGTCAGTTAAATTAGGGTTTTTAACCCTTTGCGCACATTGGGGGTACAATTTTGTATTCCTAGCCTATATTTTCTCTTTAAGGCAGAAGTAGCAAAAATTGAACAATTCTCAAACGCATTTTTTTCTTTCCTAGATTGGCTACTTTGACTTTAAATTCAATTTGAATTGCCAACAGTTCTCACCTTAGTGAATAATCCTGTCTGCGTTTATATTATCTGAGTCAGCGCATTTAAGCCTCATTATAAGGGATCTGCAGAATTTATAGTTCAGCTTTCTACTGAAAACTGTGCAACATCAGTCGATTTGTACCCTATTAGTCTAAAGTGACCTAATTTGTGCAGCTGTGGTTTTATTCATGTTTTTGTTTTGTATTTTGAATAAAACACTTTTTCACTTTGAATAAAATAAAAATACTTATAATGAAACTTCTTTGTGCTAATCGTGTGTAAGTGAATGTCCCTCTAAGTATAGGAATGTAGGTGAATTAACAATAGCTGCAGTCGACTACTTAATCTTGATTCTTTTCATAAGAAAGATACCCTAAAAACATCTGGTTGGTTTGCGTAGACCCAAGGACAATTTCTGGAACATAGCTAGTTTGTGAGTTTTTATTTTAGTTTCTGTCTTTGCTGCAAGAGTCTGTAATTACATTCCCAAAGGACCATAAAGAGCAGGTTTTAAGCACATTCTTGAATAACATAATCAAAATGACTGAGCAGCGATTACTGCAGCTGTGCCTAAGAAGAGCAATGTTTCTGCCCTTGGGGAATGCAGTTTAAAACATGGAGGTGTACAGCAATAAATATAGTAAACACATGCAAAAGCTTGAAAATAATAGCATTTATGCGTGACATAGGATTCTTTGATGAACAGCATCTTACAAAGCAATATATATGATATTTAAATTATTCTGAGCAATTTGAGTCAACATTATCTACTGTACATTAGTCATAAAACAAAAACATTCCTTGGGGAAAACAGAGCTTTCATTGGCTCATGCCTTAAATGTAATGCATTAGAGCAAGTAAATGTATCTGGGAATGAAACATGAAATGGCACGTAAATAGAGTGACATCATTCACAGGCAATGATTAAATGTTGCTAGGGGACTTGTAAAACATTTCTGGAATAAAATGTAACTGGCTGACAGTTTAAGATGACTAGTAATGCTTAATTTTTATTTGCAAACATGTCATTTATAATCTGGTTTGTCAGTGCTCTGCCTAGGCATATAAAATGATGTGTTTCTAATATGGTTCCTATAACGTTATTTTTTATTGAAGATTTTAATCTTTAAGACTAATGACTTTAATTTTATTCAAATATAAATTCGGCTTTTAATTATTTGCATATTTATTGTAAAATAATCAAGAGTGATCTGTTTGCATTTGTGCAAGATAGGATCTTAAGCAATTATATTGAAGACATTTTGTTTTATTAGCACTTTCTCATGAAAAACAAGTGTTATACAAAAATGCCGTAGAGTCTGAGGTTTTCTAAGTATTCAAGAATCACTGACTAAAACAATTTGTTCATAGAATAAAGTAAATCTTAAGCATACTCAAGCACACCAATAGTTATTGCACGATGGTAGTTTTTATTTCTTTGATATATGCTTGATAACAAAGTGCAAATGTGCAAGACAGAAATACAAAAAAATGCAACCAAATGTACAATACTGCATGCATGGCCATAAAGGGCTATCACCATAAACCCATATAATACATATAAGGTATACTAACCTAGAGCTGGAGACCTCAAAGCCCCGACATTTCGGCTCTTGGCCTTTCTCAGGGGGGATCCCCTTGAGAAAGGCCAAGTGCCAAAACATATGTGTATATAAACATATATTTTATGTATATACACACACCTATAAATGCACATATATGCACACTCTGATAAACTCACACATACACATACATTCAAGCACACATACATATTCACAGATATTCCAGACACACTCACTGATACAAATGCCAGAAAGACAAACCAGACAGATATTCACTGCTGCCACACAGACCGACATAAAAGAAACCAAGAGGGCTGCACTCACCTGAACATGCATACATTATAGGTCAGAGACATATACACTCGTACAGACACCAAAGTACACTGTTAGACACATACATATGGTGACATCCGCACATACTGTCACACATACACTGCCAGTAACAAACACTATCAAACATATACATACATTTACATGAAGACAGACACACACACTTTCACACACACACATAGACATACACATTTACCCTGGTTGTGTAGTGGTGATAGTGTTTTGTAACTCCTGACAGAAGCCATCATACAGTCTCACAAACACATGCTACTTCTCAATTCCATTATGATGTAATATATAGCTTGACTTACTAATGGAGCAGTGACTTCAGTGTGCTGCATGTCTAATGGCTGCTGTAGGATTTACAGCAGTATTTCACTAACATGGTGCCAGCTCCCTATCAGCCTCAGTCACCTTCCATTTACTTTTTTCTCCTGGAGGGTGGCTGGCTTTTCTTTTACTCTGCCCAGCAGAGGAGAGTTGCCAGCACAACTGCCCCACAGCTAGCTCACAGTCAAACTTGAGAGGCTCCCTGACCTGACCCTAGCAGCATTAGCTCAGTTAAAAAAAAATAAAAAAATGGAGGAACACAGAACAGGTTGCAGCTTTCTCCTCATGGACAGCAGTCATGTCAGCTCAGTATGTAACTGCAGGACCTGCCCCCTTTCATCAGGCACGACCTGTAGCAGCAACTTTTCTGTGTTCATCAAGGAAGTTCACTGTTTGGTGGCGTTTGATGCCGCTGGGCTGTGAGAATTTGCAAATGTAATTCATTTGCAATAAACACATTTATTTTGCAGTTATGCAATTTGTGTATACACAAGTGCAGGTATGAATGTAAACTCTGGCAAAAGTGTATATGCGAGTGCCAAGGTAAACAAAGTTAATTTCTTTTGTGGTCAGCAATAGACTAGGAGTTTCATTTCAGAACAAACTGCACTTTATCCAAAATCGAGCCGATTGAATGAATTTCTAAATTCTGAACCGCCATCCAACTCCAACTCACTTGTGTCTGAACATGATCACTTTTTATTGTAATTCATTGTGCTGCTCCTGTCAACAGAAAAAAAGGAGAATGGGAAAGAGAAGAGACGGTTTTCTTTTTTGTTTGGTTTTAGTTTTCCTGGCTAATAATGGCAGCATTTAACCTATAGGTTAGCTCCTCCCTCCAGCTAATAGGAGAGGAAAAAACTTAATTAAACAATTAAGAGGACAGGTATATAACACTCCCTGTCAGCCTAGTTCCTCTGTCTTTTTTTCTTGTCCTCTTAGCCAAGGACAGAAAGCTTTGATCTGTTAATTATTATTTTTTTTTGCTCACCTAACTATTTATGTAGTCTTCACCCAGGGCAGGTCAGCCTCCCTGTCCAGGAAGCTCCAGGTTAACATGTAGCCCACCTCTGAGTAGATGGGAATACCTGGAGACTGCAGAGAGTAGTTCCTCTGTAGTGCATCTTGGATCAGCATGAAAACGTTCCTGCAGGGACTAGCAGAGAAGTCTGGTGAGTTTTTTTGCTGATTTCATCATTAGTTTTCCCACGCATGCGCAAACGGCACGCACAAACAAGACGTTCGTATGTCTTATATGTGTGCATGCGCAAATAGCACGGCCGAGATTGACCCTAGTTCGCCAATTCCCAAGATGACGGTCGGGTCATTTTTCGGCCGTTCACGCATGCGCAAAGATTTAAAGACGCAGAGCGCGAAATTTCAAACTGAAGCTATCAAAGTTTTCAGAGACCTTTTCTCCTTTCTTTATCCTCTCAAGATATGAAGTTTTTTTTCCCATTAAGAGAAAATGTCATCATCTTACTTGCATTGTTGATTAAAAGCAAGCTTTTCATCCTTAGCCCACAGATCAATATGGACCATTCTCCTACATCAGCCAAGTTATCTACAATAGGCCATAGGTGAGCAATACACAAATTTCTCTTTATTTATTGGAAATATTATCAAAGAGAGCACAGAGGGTACAGTCTTTTGTGACTTCAGTTTCAACAGCCCTAAAGACTGGTTACATAATTACATAGTTACATAGCTGAAAGGAGACTTGCGTCCATTAAGTTCAGCCTTCCTCACGTTTTTGCTGTTGATCCAAAGAAGGCAAAAAACCAAGTCTGAAGCGCTTCCAAGTTTGCCACAAACTAGGAAAAAATTCCTTCTTGACTCCAAAATAGCAGTCAGATGTCTCCTTGGATCAAGCAGCTATTACCCCACTAATTAGAAATGATATCCCTGTATGTTATGTTTTTGCAAGTATTTTCCACTTGCAGTTTGAACATCTGTAATGACTCTGACAAAACCACCTCTTCAGGCAGAGAATTCCATATCCTTATTGCTCTTACTGTAAAAAAACCTTTTCTTTGCCTTAGATGAAATCTCCTTTCTTCCAGCCTAAATGTGTGAGCTCGTGTCCTATGTATAGCCCTGTTTATGAATAGATTTCCAGATAAAGGTTTGTACTGGCCCCAAATATATTTGTATAATATTATCATATCCCCTCTGAAGCGCCGTTTTTTCAAACTAAACAGATTTAATTTTTTTAACCTTTCTTCATAACTAAAATGCTCCATTCCTTTTATCAATTTTGTAGCTCATCTCTGGACTTTTTCTAGTGCCATGATATCTTTCTTTAGAACAGGCGCCCAAAATTGCACAGCATATTCAAGGTGTGGTCTTACCAGCGATTTATAAAGAGGCAAAATTATATTTTCATGACGAGAATTTATAGCCCTATTTATACATGACAAAACCTTACTGGCCTTAGCAACTGCAGATTGTCATGGCATATTGCTGCCTAATTTGTTGTCTATAACAATTCCCAAATCCTTTTCATGTGTGGTTATCACTAGTTCACTACCATTTAGGGTGTAAATTGCTTGTGAATTCTTAACCCCAAAGTGCATAACTTTGCATTTCTCTACATTAAATTTAATTTACCATTTTAGTGCCCACTCCCCCAATCTATCCAAATCCCTCTGCAGCAAAGCAATATCCTGCTCACATTTTATTACTTTACAAAGTTTTGTGTCATGGTTAATGGATATAGAGGAAGACCTGGATAGAGGTGTTAGAAGACACCACATCTCTGAGTCCCTGAAAGAGGTGAAATTGGCCAGTGAATTGCTTTTGGAGGCCTCTACAGACCTTATAAAGGTCCTTTCTAGGACTATGGGATATTCGTTGTCCGCAAGAAAAGCCCTATGGTTGAGATCTTGGTCGTCAACCTTATGGCCCCAGCAAAGAATGCCCAGGTTCCAACCTTCATCTCAAGGCGTTTTCATCCCAGGGCCATTTCCCAGGATGCTCTCTCAGTGGAATGGAACTTTGATCTGGCCTACATCTTTCCACCGATTACTTTGATCCAGACGGTCCTCAAGAAAATATCCAAGGAAAACTGCAAGGCCATTTTACTGTTTTGGCCTCGAAGTCCTTGGCTTCCCCTGTTGAAGAGACTACTGATAGACAATCCTTGGGAAATACCACTGTCAGAGGATCTGTTGTTCCAGGACCCTCTTCGACATCCGGAACCACACAACACAGACTTCAGGCCTGACTCTTGAAAGGCAATCCCTAATCTCTAAGGGTATTCCAGAACAGGTGGTTCTACACTGTTATGTTCCAGGAAAGATTCTACCTTTCACACGTATCACAAGATTTGGCAGAAATTTGCAGACTGGCTGAAGAAAGAACTTCAATCCTTGGGAGAGGTCTTGACTTTGCAAGTATTGGGATTTTTACAATCTGGACTGGACAATGGCCTCAGCCTCAATACGCTTAATGTATATTGTTCAGCAATATTAGCCATATCAGGGATAAGATGGGCTGAAGATCCATTGGTGATTCGTTTTTTTAAGGTGGTCATCAGACTCAGGCCTCCAATCCATTCCCTTACGGCCCCTTGGGATCTTGGTTTTGCATTCTCTTACAGATTCTCCATTTGAACCATTGGAGGAAATTTCTTTCACCATGCTTTCACACAAGACCATGCTCTTTCTCACATTAGTGTCAACTAGGAGAATTGCCGATATTAAAGCCCTCTCGCTTGACGAACCTTACATTATCCTTCCTTCATGACCGTGTAATCCTTCGTCCAAAACCTGAATTCTTACCTAAGGTGGTAACATCGTTTCATTTAAACCAGGAAATTGTCCTGCCTGATTACTTTCTTAATCCAGCTTCTCCTGTGGAAGAAAGATGTCATAGGCTTGATCTCGCAATATTTAACATCCTACATTCAACGTACTGCTGTATGGAGAAAATTCAAGCAATTGTTCATCATTCCTTGGGGATCACGTAAAGGTGAAGCCATTTCAACTGCTACTCTCCGTTCTTGGATCACCACAACTATTACTAGAGCATATAAATTATTCCAGTGCCAAAGGGGATCAGGGCTCATTCTACAAGGTGCATTTCTACTTCATGGGTTCCAGTGGCTGGTGTTCCAGCAGAGAGCAAATGTAAGGCAGCAAATTGGTCTTCACGTAAAACATTTGTACGACACTATAGAGTGAATGTGGCCTCAGTGGCTTAATCTCGTTTTGGTCTTTCGGTTCTGAATGCAGTACATGTTTAATAAATAATTAGCATTACCTCCCACCCTGTAGTTTTTACTGCTTGGGTATTCCCATAGGTTAAATACTGCCATGATTAGCTAGCAATAAGGAAAATCTATCCATACTTACCGTAATTTTTTTTTCCTGGCTATTATTCATGGCAGCATTTAATGTTGCCTCCCACTTTGGGGGCCATGCTTGTTACTAGACTGAGGAACGAGGCTGACAAGGAGCCTTATATACCTGTCCTCTTAATTGTTTAATAACCCAGAGGTTAAATGCTGCCATGAATAATAGCCAGGAAAAGAAAATTACAGTAAGTATGGATACATTTTCCTTAATTTTGGTGGGGGAAAATAAACAGCTTAGTTTTCAGGAATGTTGGCTGGATCTCCTTTCTAATCAAGAGGTTGCAAAACAAAGATGATTGACAAAAGAGGACAGTCACTAAATGTTGATTTTATTTACAGATCAAGTGAAGTAACCAAAAGAGGGGGGAAAGTATGAACAATAAAACAATTCTACTTCCCAGCAGGATTCTCCTAGACACTTTGACTTTAGCTAAACAGAGTGTTTACCCTTGCTGTACCTGTATGAGAGTAAGATATATAGGTCTAGGTCAAGGGTGCCCAAAAGGTAGATCGCCAGATATTTTAAAACTACAACTTCCATGATGCTTTGTCATTCTAAAGGCATTCTAAAAGCATGCAAAGCATCATGGGAATTGTAGTTCTAGCGAAAACTTTGAGTGGGAAATATGGGATTGTCATTTGGATTGGCAAGCATGTTGTTAATCACCTTAATCTGAGATTATTATTTCAAAATAGATCTCAGATCTAATATAATCTCAGATTATGTTTTACAAATATACAGTTGTCAAAAGTTATTAATTAATGTTTTTTTTTGTTTGTTTTTTAGAGGTCTATTTTGGGGACCATGGAAATAATCCTTCTGTTGCCTAGTGTGTGTGTTTACCCTTGCTGTGTTTTTGTCGGAGTGGGAGAGGGAGAAGAGATATATCTGGGTGTCATCAGAGTACAGGTGGTAGTGGTATCCAAAAGAGGTAATAAATTTGCCATTGGGAGAGATAAGAGGAAAACCACAAGAGAACAGAGTCACAGAGACCGAGTGATTGAAGAGTTTGAAGTAGGAGAGCATTATCAACTGTGTCAAAGGCAGCAGAGAGGTCAAGAAGAATTAGTATGGAGTAGTGGCCTTTGAATTTAGGTCCTTAGTAACTTTGATAAGAGCAGTCTCAGTAGAGTGGAGAGGGAGGATGCCAGATTGAAGAGGGTCAAGGAGAGAGTTGGAATTGAGGTAGAGAGACACGTGGGCAAATACAAGTCTTTCCAGAAGCTTTGAGGAAAAAGGGAGCAGAGATATGGGATGATAGTTAGAGGGGGAGGACAGGTCAAGAGATGTTTTATTTCAGAAAAGGTACTACAGTGCCATGTTTAAGGTCAGCAGGGACAATGCCAGAAGAGAGAGAGCAGCTGAAGATGTGTGTTAAGGAAGGCACAAGACAAGGGGAGAGAGATCTGATAAGGTGAGATGGGACAGGATTGAGCGGGCAAGTGGTGGGGCAAGAGGAAAGGAGAAGTGCAGCCACCTCTTGTTCAGTAGCCGGGGAGAAAGTATGAAGAGTAGGAAAGGAATGATCTATGTGTGGTTGAGAAAGAGAATTGCAAGGTGAGGAGAATTATTTCCTTATGTGTTCTTGCTTGTTGGTAAAGTTGCATGCAAAGCTATTGGCTGTAAGGTTTGTTTGAGGGGTCGCCACAGCAGGGCAAATAAGAGAGTTAAAGGTGTCAAATATATACCTGCGATTGCGGGAGCATGAACTAATGAGAGAGAAAAAGTATGACTGTTTGGTGAGGGCAAGGGCTGCGCTGTATGAACACAATATGAATATATAATGGAGAAAGTCTGCCTGGGTGCGAGACTTTCTCCAGAAGAGTTCAGCACAATGGGAGAAACTTTGCAGGTAGTGTGTTGATTTAGTATGCCACAGTTGGGGGCATGTCCTCTTCGAGGTGCATGTTTGGAGCGGGGCTGCAGTGTTCAAGGCAGAGGTGAGGGTAGTGCTGTATGTGGAGATGACCAGTGAGGCACAGGAGAGGGAATAGATGGATAGCAGTTGTGAATCAATATCAGCTGAGAGCTGTTGGAATTAAGGTTCCTTCTGAGTTGAGAGGGGTTAGGCTGAGGTCATTGGGTGAGGGGGTACTCAAGAGAAAAAGATTAGAAGTGGTGATCAGAGAGAGGAAATGGAGAGTTGCAGATATTAGATATGCATAAGAGAAAATGAGGCCGAGGGTGTTGCCAGTTACATAGGTGGGAGAATTAGCCCACTGCGATAGCCCGAGGGAGGGAGGGAGGAAGTAATTGAAAGTAGTTTAGAGGCTGCTGAGGTCAAAGGTGGGTTAATGGGAATATTGACGTCCCAGAGAATTAGGGATGGAATATTAGAAGAGAGGAAGTAGGGTAGTCAGGCAGCAAAGTGGTCAAGGAAGGGGAGAGGGGAACCAGAGGGACGATAAATAACGGCAATGTTAGCAGAGAAGGGTTTGAAAAGGTGAATCGAGTAAATTTCAAATGATGGGAAACTGAGTTGAGTGAAGCCGATAGGGCACTATTTTTTTCCACACTGAAGGTCTAAGTGGGCACTGGACAGTTGATTACACCCTCACCCTTCCCCCCTAGAAAAACACTTCCAGTCTGTAGCATGCATGACCATTCTTCAGTGTGGAAAAAACAATATCCTAGCAGTGACTACATGTGCAGAGGTAGCACGCATAGTCACATTGCAAGTAATTTAATAACAGTGCATTGTTTTAAAAAAGGCAACTGATGAACCACTCACCCATTCCACTCTTTTTATTAATTCATTTTTTTCCAAACAAATAACTCCTGCAGTTGCTAGGGAACAATTTTACTTTGTTCTGTTTTTTTAACTGAAGGATGGTCACTGATTCTATAGATAATTCCATTTCCTGCTGCTCTAGCTGCCCAAATTACTTACTGTTACTGGAATTTAAACAAAATAAATGGTAACATGAACTAAATTCTGTACACCCAACATTTTTTTCTGGTAAAATCCTTTGGAAGAGCCAAACTATTTCACTTTGCACAAATCTCATGATCTCATAATATTGTTTTTTTTTCACAAGTACACTGTTATTATGAGCTGAATTTCACAAAGCTCATCTGTGCTTTTGTCCTAATATCCTGATTTGCTCATCTGTGCTTTGTAAATAATGTGTTGTGTAGATTGCACAATGGTAATCACTCGTTGGTTAAAAGTTACTTCAGAGATCAAAAATAAAACAATCTGTTAGGTTTATATTTATGGGGTATTAATAAAAATAGAATTGGAAAAAAATAGAGAAAATAAAAAAAATCCAGTCCTTTTATATTTTTAACATGTGTAATAGTTTGTCATTTCTACCTTATTTTAGTATTTACTAGTACTCTCATAAGTCTCTAAGATATGTACTTTTACAAAATACAAACACATGACTCTTTCACAAAATGCAAACAAGCAATAAATAATATGCATATGTATAATATAAATTAATACATTAAGAGGAAAACAGGATAGGCTTCTCGTCTATATAGTATTTAAAAAATCTTGAAAATGCAGTTACAGATATCTAAATTCTTAGTTACAGTATTTATTACTGTATTAGTATTTATTATTATAATATTATAATGATTTCTTACACATATTGGAGCATAACATATAAACTTGAAGGACCACTATAGGCACCCAGACCACTTCAACTTAATGAAGTGGTCTGGGTGCCAGGTCCTTCTAGGAGAAACTGCTTTGTTTACCTATGGGTTAATCCAGCCTCTAGTGGCTGTCTCATTGACAGCCGCTAGAGGCGCTTCCGTGCTTCTCACTGTGATTTTCACAGTGAGAAGACGCCAGCATCCATAGGAAAGCATTGAGAATGCTTTCCTATGGACTGGCTGAAAGAGCGCGAGGCGCTTGCGGCGCATGTGCATTCAGCCGATGACGACCGAAGGAGAAGGAGAGTCCCCAGCGCAGAGGGAGCCCGGCGATGGAAAAGAGGTAAGGGATTAAACCCTTCCTCCCCCTTCAGTGCCACGGGAGTGGGACCCTGAGGGTCGGGGAACCCTCAGGGCACTATAGTGCCTGGAAAACAAGTTTGTTTTCCTGGCACTATAGTGGTTCTTTAACTGTGACAAATGAATAGCAATCCTCCCATTGACATATGTAGGAAAAATATTATGCAGTTTCATATATCTATATATATATATACACTTTTTTCTTATAACAGACTTAAGATCTAAATGACTTCATAGACATGAAATCAGTCTATTCTCAAGCTTATCAGAGCACTAGAAGAATTATTCAGGAAACTGCTCTTTGACTCATCAAATACAAGGGATCTAGTTATATTTTTATGTGACGCAGTTGTGCTCAGGTATACAAATGAAGATTAAACCCAAATATAAGTGCTAAATAAATACAGACTACATATACAGGAAACAAGCATAACAAAAAATAAACTGTACCACAATAAACTCATAGGTTTGTATCCATCGGAAAATGGTACATGAATGCAAAATAGATATATGCATAATAGACAGGCAGGCAGATAGATAGATAGATTTATTTATTTATTTATTTATAAAATATTTTACCAGGAAAGATACATTGAGATTTCTCTCGTTTTCAAGTATGTCCTGGGTCCACAAATCATTGCATTGTTACATTAGGGTACAATAAAATACAAAAACAATATTAATACACAATAAATACAAAATTTAACATAGAACAGGTAGGAAATATATAATCAACCATGACGGGTGCATTCTGTTTTGAGGTATGTAGAGAGGGATCTCTTAAAGGACTTTAGGCTTAGGGATGATTTTAAATTGTGCGGGAGGTCGTTCCACAATTGCGGCGCTCTGTAGGAAAAGGAGATCGGGACGTTTTCTTTTTGTATTGAGGTAGACTAAGTAAAGTGTGGGTACTGGATCGGAGCTTACAGGAAGTGGGAAAAGCCGGGGAAAGCATTTTGTTCAGGTAGGGTGGGAGTTTCCCAGAAAAGCTCTTAAACACAAGGCTGGAAAGATGAAGGGTGCATCTGGATTCCAGCGACAGCCAGTTTAATTCTTTTAGCATGTCACAATGGTGGGTCCTGTAATTACATTGTAGCACAAATCGGCAGAACGAGTTATACAATGTATTTAGTTTATTAATGTGGGATTGCGATGCAGATGCATATACTACATCCCCATAATCAATGATTGGCATCAAAAGGCTACCTGTTTCAAATGACCATGGAACAGCTGATGGAGCTCTGAGTTCTATGCTGGACTGGGTATGTTTAAAAATCAGACTATTTCAACTGGCCATGGAACAGCTGATGGAGCTCTGAGTTCTATGCTGGACTGGGTATGTTTAAAAATCAGACTGTTTCAAATGGCCATGGAACAACTCATGGAGCTCTGAGTTCTATGCTGGACTGGGTATGTTTAAAAATCGATAGATAGATAGATAGATAGATAGATAGATAGATAGATCTTTTAAATGCCAGTGGTTGTAAAGGAATATATTTAGTTTCCTACAAAAAGGCAGAAAATGAAAGAAAATGTTTTATTAAAAACTTATCTTGATCACATTAAACATTTTTAAGAACGGGGGGTGGGGTCTGACAGCCAAGCGAGGTAGTCACATGTGGCTAGAGCTTCTTGGAGAAAATCACCAAATAGGCCAGATAATTGACTTGTCCTCTCCACTTTTGGCACAAAACTTGCTTATACTCCTTGGGACTATCCTGTTGAGAGTTGGAATTGTTTCTGCCTGATTCTGGCAGTCATAGCCCGTGCTCGACACAGGCCTACTAACGCACCTGAGGCAGGGGAGGCAGCCGTTCCTCTGCCTGTGCCTGAAGAATGCCTATTCTAGGGCCCTGTGGATCATCGAGGGATATCCCTGTCTCCACTGGTGGAATCTAATGGCCTTTTAAGCATGGCACCGCAACTTACATAAAGCCAGAGGGTTTATGCCCTCCTTGCAAGAAGCCCGCCATGACGGGGCCCACTGCTCCACAAGTCTTCCCACATCCTAATCCCCATATAAAAGAAACAAATTAAAACCAATGTGGCTTAGTAGAGAAGTAAAACAAGAGATTAAAAATAAGAAAAGGGCATTTAAAGCATTTAAATCAGGCAAATCAAAGGCATCCTATTTAAGATATAAGGAAGCCAATAACACTTGCAAAAAGGCAATTAAAGTGGCTAAACTAGAAAATGAGAAATTGATAGCTAAAGAATGCAAAACCAACCCCAAAAATTTTTTCAAGTACATCAATTCTAAAAAAACAAAAAATGAAAGTGTAGGTACACTTGAAACAGAGTTGGGTTTATTAGCTAATGAAGACCAGGAAAAAGCAGAAATTTTAAATAACTATTTTTCTTCAGTATATATTAATGAGGATCCTATGGCAAGAGATATGCAAATGTTTGCTGCAAAAAACTTGCAAATAACTTGTGACTGGATAACTCGAGACAAGGTGCTACAGCTATTAAAGAAAATTAATGTAAATAAAGCTCCGGGGCCTGACTGTATTCACCCACGAGTACTTAAGGAGCTAAGTGGGGAAATAAGTGAACCTCTGTATTTAATTTTTCAAGATTCTTTTGTTTCAGGTGTTGTACCGGAGGATTGGAGGAAGGCAGATGTTGTTCCTACATTTAAAAAGGGTTCAAAATCCTTGCCTGGAAATTATAGACCTGTGAGCTTAACTTCAGTAACTGGGAAAATATTTGAAGGGCTATTAAGGGATAATATTCAGGAATTCATTGGGAAGAACTTTGTTATTAGCAATAATCAGCATGGTTTTATGAAACATAGGTCATGTCAAACTAACCTAATTGCATTCTACGAAGAAGTAAGTAGAAGTATAGATCAGGGTGTTGCAGTGGATGTGATCTACTTGGACTTTGCCAAGGCATTTGATACAGTTCCTCACAATAGGTTAGTCTTCAAACTAAAAGAAATTGGTCTAGATGAATATTCCTGTTCTTGGGTAGAACATTGGCTTAAGGACAGAGTACAACGAGTTGTCATTAATGGTAAATTTTCAGGCTGGACAAAAGTGGTAAGTGGTGTCCCTCAGGGTTCTGTTTTGGGACCACTTCTATTTAACATATTTATAAATGATCTTGAAATAGGCATTGAAAGCCATGTATCAGTGTTTGCAGATGACACAAAACTTTGTAAAGTAATAAAATGTGAGCAGGATATTGCTTTGTTGCAGAGAGATTTGGATAGATTGGGGGACTGGGCACTAAAATGGCAGATGAAATTTAACATAGAGAAATGCAAAGTTATGCACTTCGGGGTTAAGAATGCACAAGCAACTTACACACTAAATGGTAGTAAATTAGGGATAACCACACACGAGAAGGATTTGGGCATTGTTATAGACAACAAATTAGGCAGCAATATGCAATGTCAATCTGCAGTTGCTAAGGCCAGTAAGATTTTGTCATGTATTAATAGGGGCATAAATTCTCGGGATGAAAATATAATTTTGCCTCTTTATAAATCGCTGGTAAGACCACACCTTGAATATGCTGTGCAATTTTGGGCGCCTGTTCTAAAGAAGGATATCATGGCACTGGAGAGGGTCCAGAGACGAGCTACAAAATTGATAAAAGGAATGGAGCATTTTAGTTATGAAGAAAGGTTACAAAAATTAAATCTGTTTCGTTTGGAAAAACGGCGCCTGAGAGGGGATATGATAACTTTATACAAATATATTCGGGGCCAGTACAAACCTTTATCTGGAAATCTATTCATAAACAGGGTTATACATAGGACACGAGGTCACACATTTAGGCTGGAAGAAAGGAGATTTCATCTAAGGCAAAGAAAAGGTTTTTTTACAGTAAGAACAATAAGGATATGGAATTCTCTGCCTGAAGAGGTGGTTTTGTCAGAGTCCATACAGATGTTTAAACTGAAATTGGATAAATACTTACAAAAACATAACATACAGGGATATAATTTCTAATTAGTGGGGTAATAGCTGATTGATCCAAGGAGACATCTGACTGCTATTTTGGGGTCAAGAAGGAATTTTTTCCTAGTTTGTGGCAAAATTGGAAGTGCTTCAGACCAGGTTTTTTGCCTTCTTTTGGATCAACAGCAACAACATTTCTGAGGAAGGCTGAACTTGATGGACGCAAGTCTCTTTTCAGCTATGTAACTATGTAATAACTATGTAATAGACCTGTTGCTGAGAGCTTTTGATAAGCTTTGTGCTCACTTCTGGGATAAACTACAAAATCAAATGTTACACGTTACTCACATAGGCCAATCCGCGACCTCACGAATTTGGATGGCTGGCCAATGACAGAGTGTGCAGTTTCTCTGGGCGGTGCATGCAGATCATCATGGAGGTGGAGGATTCTGAGGTCGGTAAGTAGGCCTAGATGATATGGCATCCAAGCCCACTTCTACCCACCCAGAATGCGAACCACTTGGGGTTCTTTCCCCAGGCACCACCTACACAGCCAATTGGTTCCTCCTATGCTTCGCTGGCTGTCTAATAGAAAATATTACCAGCAGCCAGGCATAGTTGGTCTTCAGAGATCGTTCCACTAAGTGTATTGTAGCGGAGATTCGGTGGGGTGACCTGTTCAGCTTGAATGGACTCCAGTTTTGTTACGGCAGTGCCTCTCCCTCTGCAGGCGTTAGCTGAATTGGCTACTGAGCATCTCTACAGCAAGGATTATTTTCCCATTTTTTTTTTCTTTATAGCTAGATTTTGTTATTTTGCTCTCCTGTTGATTAACATGCTACGCTGTAGTCTAACATATACCTCACAGTGGCAATTACCTCTTGTTCACCTAGCTATGTATATCTATACTTCCTATATTGCATATCTAGCTTGGTTACCCCATATCTGGTTTAATATCTAAAAAATGTGCAGTTCATCCTGACATGTAATGTGTATGATTATACTATATGTAATTGCTATCTTGAGTATTGCCACTACACTCAAAAATAAAAAAAATTATAAAAAAAAATATTAAGAATAAATGTAGCTCTTAATGAACAGTTTAAATTTAGAGCCATAAATCTGAGAACAAAATAATAGGTCACAATTACTTTTAAGAAAGGTATCCACTTTACAGCAGTTATTAATTAGATTTATGATTTATACAAGATAATCTACCGGAGCAAGGCTAATGAGAGCAGTCATCTTTATTTTCTAGCAGTGCTAAATGAGGCAACTTTTGTAATAATGGTGTACTCTGGGATCATCAGTTAATTCAAATTGCAAGCATGCTATCACAAAAATGATATCTGTTATATTTCCCTCTAACAATAATAGCACTGAAGGCACATCGGATTGCAACTGTGAACATCAAAAGGAAACACAGTGCATATTTTACAAAAACAGAATTGTGCCTTATTTATATTAGGCCATTTCATTGCAAATTCAGACTAGGAATAAATAACAGCTTTCCCAGGAATCAGCTTGGGTGTCTGTGAAACAATATGGAGTTCATTCCAGCTCATGCCACCAAGATTGTTATAAAATGTTAATTAAGAGATTTTACCCTGCTAATTCAATGCCAGCACAATTAATATGTCCACCATGGTTTCTAAAGCATTACACAGACCTAAACATGTTATTCATGTTTATAATATTCATATGATATATGACTATAAGTCTTGTTTTTTTTTTAAATACACCTAGCTTTTTTTGTTGTTTTTTGAATAAAACATCACTGCTAAAGGAAAATAATAGTAACATGGTTTACACTAAATCCTGAAATGATAGGTAATCACTTGGGGATTTTACACTTTGGTGAATACCCTGTAAGTCCACGATTCATGTATTATAAATGTGAAAATGTGATTAGCTTTAGCATTAGATAATATTAAAAGTAAAATATGGAGATTCTGTACAAACGTACATTTACTAGTATTTATTACATGCTCCATTGCTTTGGAATAAAGTGTGTTGTATATTGTAAGAAAATGTAGGAAGCACAGAGTTTTATTAGCTTAATTGTTCAAGGAAAATTGTGTTGTTTTTTTTGTATTTTTAATGATACCAACAGATTGCTATTTTTTTTTTTTAATTCCAAGTAAATTATATAAGACAACAGCTATACTTAGTTAGATTCTTATTCGGTCAGTTTCTTATTCACTGATAGAATTTAACTTCTTATTCGTCTAGGTTCTTATTCAAACATAATTGTTATTCATTCAAAATGTATGTAAATATTATGAACCCTGCAATGTAAATATAACTTGATTAAAATAATAATTATATCCAAGCCATATTTATACACATTTCTGATATAATAATAAATAATGAAAACAATAAAAAGAATAGGAAATGTGATTAGTTACAAAAATTAAGTTGGCTTAATCAAAGTGACTGATATTTCTGTAAAGTAGTAAATGTAATCCTCCCCCTCAAAAAAAAAAAAAAAAACATTTGCCACGTAATGCCATTTTATTTAATTGTAAATTTTTAGTTCACAGTTAAATGAAACAATAAAATTAACAATTATTTTCATAATCATACATTTTTTATTAAACTTTTATCATCAATACATGTATTCAAGATACATTATCTTCCATAAAAAAAAGTATTTAACAATATAACATTCATAAACAATATTGTGAATATATAATTTTAATAAGAAAAAAATAAGTAAGTAAATAAATGAAAAAAAAAAAGATAGAAGAGGGAGAGAAGAGAGGAGAGGAGATAAGAGAATAATCACATACCTTTTGTTACATTATGTGTAGCTGTTATTTAATTCAGTACTGTACTAGGCACAGCTATCGAGATTCAGAGGAAGATTTAGCTTGTGAATTATCTGAATTAGCCAGATTAAATTCTTCATTCCATTTTTCCCATGCTATTTTCCAAATGTTATTCTTTTGATTTGCAGCTCGTCTAGCTGTTGTTTTAGATAACTTATTCACCTCAACAAGCTGTATACACTGTATAATGTTGGGGCTATATTATTCCTCCAGTTCCAACTTATACCTGTAAGTGCAGCAATAGTTATATGGTATATAAGATAAAGTTTTTATTTTGTTCATTTTTGAGGATAATTTTGTAACAACAGAGTTTCAGGATTATGCGGAATATGTATTTCCGTTATGTTGTGCATTAAATCTGCCACTTTCTTCCAATAGTTTATTCTTTTTGGGCATGCCCATCAAATGTGGAGCATGTCTCCGGGTTCTTCCTGGCATCTCCAACATTTGTCAGATATATTGAAATAAATTTGATGTAGATGCTTTGGCACTAAGTAGCATCTATATAGAAGGTTTCTTGATAGTTCTATATGATTACTGCATAATGTAAGTTTATTATTTGAGGAGAATAATTTTTGCCAAGTAGTTTCCTCAATCGTGATTTTTAAGTCACGTTGCCAAGCCCATATAAAAGGTATATTATAAATTTCATAATTAGAATTCAGGCCTGAAACTTTTGATATAATTTTCATAGTTACTGCTTGTTTTGTAAGTACTTTCTCGAAACTCGTCAGCTTCTGCCCATGTACAGACTTATACACTGGCATGTAATATCTCAATATCCACGTTTTTAATTGTAAGTACGAGAAATATGCTATATTTGGTAGATTGTGGGTTTGTTGAAGGTGTGTAAACTACCACCTTATTGTCTTGAATTAATTGATAAACATAATATAAGTTATGTCTTTCCCAGAGCCAAAAATTTAAGTTTAGTATTATAGATTGGAAAGTAGTAATGGTCATTGCCAGAGAATAAAGATTATGTGAGCAATATTTGTGTCTATATGTATTCCAAATATTTAATGTTAAAGCAGTGTCCGGCCCCCGAGGAAGATGGCAGCATAACTCCACAGCTCGGCGTGGTGCCCACTAAAAAGGTCTTCTTCTCAGACAATGGGAAGAAGACCTCAATTAAACACTCTCAGAGGCAGACTGCGAAAAAATCATCACCCACGTTCAAAAGACCCAAAGGTCGGCAAGACTACAAGAAAATGCATACAAGGTCTTTACCCGCTGGTACTTTACCCTCGCCACCCTTCATGCTAGAGACTGTACAACACCAGACTCATGCTGGAGATGCGGAGATGAGAGGGGCACCTTCAAACACATCTGGTGGGACTATGTTTCTATGTTTCTATGACTGCTACCTCATTCAACCGTACTGGGAGGCGATTGGCCGAGTAATTTGGGAGGTAACAGATGCAGAAACTCTCGATCTTTTTTAGCCCAAATAAATCTGTTTATTAACCTTTGATTTTCTACAAAGAATTGATTTGAAATTTTGATCGTAAGATTTCTAAACAGATATTGATATGTAGGAATGGTTATCCTCTTGACAGCAGCCATTCGGCCTGACCAAGAAATACATTTATTTTCCCAGTTAGCCAAAAGTGTTGTAATAAATCTGTGAAGTTTGCTTTATGTAATTTATTCAATGAAGCCATAAGTTTTATCCCCAAGAAGGTTAAATAATCAGTCCTTCAATCAAATTGGTAGATCTGTTTGAGAGTTTGCAGGGATATTTGTGGTATACTAAAACATCTAGGCTGCCTTTTAATGACATTTAACTTATAATAGGAACAATGGCTAAATGTTTCTAAAATGGATACAAGTGCCGGCAGAGATTCCCATGGTCTAAGGATAGTAAGAAGGATATCATCAGCGAAAAGCGTTAGTTTATATTCATTTTGATGAATTAGTATTCTGTGTATATTAGGGTGATTACGGAGGAAAGTAGTAAGCGGTTCCAATGTTAAAATATATAATGCCTGGACATCCCTGTCTAGAGCCATTGGTTACATTAAACATTGGTGATGCAAAACCATTATTTACGACTTTTGCTGCTTGGTTGCTATACAACGCCTTGACTGCCCTAATAAAAATTGGTGGGAATTGGAATGTTTCTAATACTGCAAGGAGGAAGGGCCAGTGCAACCTATCAAAGGCTTTTTCAGCATCCAATGAAAGGAATACACTGCCCCCCTCCTCGCAAGCTATACATCAAGTCAATCACCTTTCTAATCCCATCTGTTCTCTGTCGACCCTTAACAAAACCCACTTGATCATTATTTACAATTGTCTGGATAATATCTAATAATCTATTAGAACATATTTTTGCAAATATTTTAGAAGGGGAATTGGTCTAAGATTTTGTCCCTTATCCAGGAGCTTTGGGGAGAGTTGTTATATGTGCCATTAGCAGTTCAGATGGAATATTTTCAGAAATTAACATTAAAAATATGTAAAAGGTATGGAGTAAGAATTGAAGAAAACATTTTATAATATTGATTGGATAGCCCATCAGGGCCAGGTGACTTCCCAAGTTGGAAGGGCTTTAATAACATTAAGGATTTCTTCAATTGTAAATTGAAAATTGTAAACATGCTTGTTGGTCAGTTGGAAGGGTTGAAAGATCTATTCTAGCTAAAAACAAATCAGAAATCTCAGCGTCAGTTGGTTGGTGAGTATGTGCATCATTTTTTAAATTGTAAAGTTCCATATAATATTTGGCTAAATTTTTAATAAAATGTTGTGGATTATAATTTTTTATACCATTTGACAGCAAGAGATAGGGTATTTTTGATTTAAAGTGAATTCATCCATTGTACAGGTCTGTGGAATTTGTTGCCATTATATAAATAATAATAATAATAATAATAATAATAAAAGTACATTTAGCTTGAGACAAACCACATTTCACATCAAAAACTGGCACCAAACTTGCACCATAAACTCAATGCATTTCAAAAGGGATTTCTGAATAAGTAACCAGGCTTTTCCTACATCAAAACCAACTTAGTTCACCCAAAATGCCATTGATTTCTAAGCCATCCAACAAAATGTAGCCTGAGCCAAACTACATTATTAAAAAATGGTACCAAAATGGCACATTCAACTCAATACATTTCAATAGGGGATTCTGAATAAGCAACCAAGGTTTTCTTATATGAAACCCATCTTGGCACACCCAAGTTACCATGAATTTCTATACACGGGTGACACATCTGTGTAATACAATTACTTATAAGTTAAGTTAGAAAAAGATGGCCATGCAGCACCTACTTGGAGAGAGAGCACCTGGTGGAAATAACGTACTGCAATTATGAACATTGGGGTCAATTCTAATGCAGAACGCTGCTCCTTTGTCTCCCTGCCCTCCTTTTAAAATAACACATCCCAGCATCAATTATTGGACGCAAACAGCCCTGCGTAACTCTGGCACTGGCACTGACACACACACAAGTTGGGCACACAGGAATGGTGTGGGCCTGGCTTTACAAAACAGAGTTATATACAATTCCATAGAGCCCTCTGTCAGTGCCCTGGTTTTATTCCTGATTACCAACAGTGCATGCTGTGTTCAGTGTGTTTCTCTGGTATACTGTTTTGGCTTGTTTGACTACTCTGATCTCTATGCTCCTAGATCTCTGTGTCAAGTTGGTGGCTTAAAAAACATTAAAGGTGATTTAGGTGTGCTTCTGGTGAATGTCTCATGTAAAAAGCTTTATGTTGTATTTTTTGTTTTAAAAATTCCTAACAACTACCCATTATTTAACCCATTTCATAAACGGAATCTCTTAATAAATCTGTTTAAGGTGGCTACACAAGGGCCGCCATCAGGGGGTGGGGCAGTCCCGGGTCCCACTTTCTTTCTCTGCACACATAGATAGCAAATATTGCTATCTATGTGTGCAGCAGCAGGCCCTCGGCTCCCTGTTACTGCATAGGGGGCCCAGCACACAGCTTCTACTCGGTTACCATGGCAACTCTCCGCTGGTCTCACAAGAGTTATTAGAGGAGAGTAGAAGAGAAGAGTAGAAGCTGTGTGCTGCCTGGGCCTCCTTTGCGGTAACAGGGAGCCGGGCCCCCCCCCATGCCACAGGACCACCAGGGATGGAATCTCCACCCTCCCTGGACACAGGTAAGAAACAGGGAGGGGGGAATAACATTTAATTAATTTAATATACACTGACACAACACACACTCTGCATACACTGACACAACACACAATGCATACACTAACACAACACACACTGCATACACTAACACAACACACACACTGCATACACTAATACAACACACACACTACATACACTGAAACAACACACACTCTGCATACACTAACACAACACACACGCTGCATACACTAACACACACACACTGCATACACTAATACAACACACACACACTGCATACACTGACACAACACACACACTGCATACACTGACACAACACACTCTGCATACACTAATACAACACACACTCTGCATACACTAACACAACACACACACTGCATATACTAACACAACACACACTCTGCATACACTAATACAACACACACTGCATACACTAACACACACACTGCATACACTAATACAACACACACACTGCATACCCTAATACACTAATACAATACACACACTGCATACACTAATACAATATACACTCTGCATACACTACACACTAACACACTCACTGAATCCACTACACGGACACACTCTGCGTTCACTTTACACACTGCATCCGCTACACAAACACACACTCTGCATTCACTGCACAAACAGTATCTAATACACACAAACACTACATCCATTACACACATTCTAATTCACTTCCATTATACACACCACATTCAGTCCTGCATCACTGTCAGCGGACTAGGTAGGGCGTGGGCGGGCCCGGGAGGGAGGAGTGGGGGGTTGCAGACCTTGTGCTTTGCCAGGGGCCCCAACATTTCTGATGTCGGCCCTGGGCTACACTGTGGCAAAGGTTACTGCAAAATCTTGAATTTTTTCACTTTGCCTTGGTTAGAATAACTCAGATGATACTCACAGGGTTATTTACTCAAGTGACATACAAAAGATAATTCAAGGTGAATTTCAAATTTAAGGTCAAAATAGCCCCCAAATTCTGTAAAACAGGCTTGCTTCTGTATCAGCTACTTTGGCCTTAAATTTGAAACTCACTTTGTTGAATGGGAACTAAAAACTGTACCAATGTTCTCTGTGTGTTGAGTTTATTTCTTTAAAGGTGTAATTTTTCTTGTATCTTTGAAGTTTTACTCTCACTTCGCATAGATGAGTGTAGTACCCAAAATGGTAAATGGGTACACATTATAAATAGACTGTTAATAAAAATGTAAAGTTATAATGCTACAAAAGATATAAAAAAAATAATTAATATATAGTGGTGCTCAAATGTCATAAATGAAAGATATACAGGGTACTACTTTACTAAAAAACAATTGTTATGATAAACAAATAAATGGATTTTTGTGATTGAAAAATATCAAGGTGGTTACAAAACATGAATATGTTCATTTGGGAATTTTGTTTTCTTCTTTGTGAATATTTAAATTTTACAAAGTCAGCTGGGTTTTAGCAAGAATGTTTTTTTACATTTCATGTAAGTATAGTATGTAAAAGACATAGCCCATTGCCTAAATCCCAGTGGTAACCTTCACTAGCACTTTGTTAAGATAAAGTAGCTAATGTATTAAATTTAAATGCAGTTGTGTAACATCTAAGTGACCATGTAGCTGTATCAAACTATACAGTATTCTAAACTTACTAAAGCTGCCAGTATATGGGTAATGTGTAATATTTTCTTTTGGTTCATGCAAATTAAATTCTTTCATTCAAATAATGGATGCATATAACAGATATAAGCACACATCATTGTGATGTTAAAGAAGATACATTTCATAAATTGAGTTGACATTTTAATGCAAAATCAGCCCTTGGATCGTCCATGTTATTTTCAATTAACACCAATGAGCAAGCAAGGGCTAGCAAGAGAACAGGAGGACAATTTCACCGGCCTCATCCCACATTTAAAGAACCAACAATACTCCAGCTATGCATTTAACATCCTGCAGCAAATCCCAGAAATCACCGGCCTCATCCCACACTCAAAGAACCAACAATACTCCAGCTCTGCATTTAACATCCTACAGCAAATCACACAACTCACAGGTACTGATGGAAGCTTGGAAGATACTCCTCCTCATTTATTCTGGCATTGCTACCATTTTATCATGCGTTACTATAGAATTGTTAAAATTTTTACCTGAAGTTTGCCACTGTAATTTTCTGTGCATGCAGTTTGTATTATTGTCATTTAATGTTTCTGATCAATATTTCATGTACACAGTTATTAATATTTTGGGTGAAAGAATCTGGTTGCTAAAGTTTTCAATTGTATACAACACATGGCTACTCTACCCTACCCCCTCCTCTTTTTCCTATGCTCCTCATGGCTGTAAATACCTTCATATAACTGTTCTATTTTCATCTCTATTCTTCAGGCCTTATCCCACATTCACAGAACCAACAATACTCCAGGAAAGTGCTTTTCCTCAGCACTTTACATCTGTAAGGTATTCTGTAATGTAATTTAATATTGATATATTTAATATATAACGAAGCAGGATATCTCCTTTTACCAAAATATAAAAAGCTGAATTAGAATGGTTACAAAAAGATATTTACAAAATATCTAATGTTTTACATATATCTTAATTATTGAGTACTCTAATAATATAACATTATCACCCCACATAAGATTAAAACCTCCACACTATGATTTCTTGGTAAGCCTTAATTTATTAAAGATTTCTTTTTTTCCCAGTGTTGATTCTCTAAAAGGATTTGGTTTAATGAATTATTAATTTATAATTATCATTTAAATGAGAACCTCCCTAGAAAATAGGATTTCTTTCTCTTTACATTAATATTAAACAGGTTGGCCACTAGATTCACTCCATGTTACACTCAATGCTTTGTAGCTACACGATAACATGTCTAAATCCATTAAATTATATATTAAATAAATAACCAAATAGCCTGTTACCACAATTTGTCTCTTCATAACGTTCCTGATTTGTATTAAAACACATCCTGTCCAAATTTAATGCTCACTCTGGTTAAAGCTTTAAAATATGTATTGGTACCTAACGCTTTCTATATTTATTTTAATCTTTAAAAGCCTAAAATAAATAATTGAAAAAGTCACAATTAAATTATAATTACCTGTGTTTACTTAAATGCTAAAACATAGATTACCTGTTACAGTATGTTTCTGTTTGACAACAGGATAAATTGTGTTTTTTTTATATCGTAACACCTTCCAACTGATAAAGCAAAATATTTTTTTTTATTTTTTACAGCATTCTGTAAGTCTATCTTACATGTTAAGCCCAATCACTCTAAGTTCTGGTAATACTCACACAAGTAGACAGGGTACAGTTCATTTTCTCCCATTCAACATCTTTATGGTACCTACACAGTGTTAAATGGAGAGAAAATTACTATTTTTCAACTACTAAGAGAAGCCCTAAATTATTTGACATTTTCAATTAAACCCTCTGTTGGTTCCTCCTCAATATCATGAGATGTCCAGAAGTCATTCACTACCTGGACAATTTTAATAGTGGGGGACAATATTAATAGTGGGGGACAGCATTAACAACACTGCTTTGTTCTCCAACCTAGGGGTCCTACTATAGCCTTTCAACTAGTCTGTTTATGTTCTTGGTATACAACTGGATTCTATCTTATGCAGTCCAGTCTCTAATGATAAGATTCAGCAAATCCACAAAGACTTGGACAGGTTCATTGCTCGAGGATCCTGTTCATGCAGGAACCAGCAGTTCCCCTGGGATTTGCTGAATGTTACCATGTCCATAAATCCCTCAGGGTTATTCATTAATTTCAAGGCTACTCTGCCACTTCCCTGGCATTCCCAGTGAAAACAGTACAGTCTCCACCAAATCTCTAAGCCTGAGCCAATATAATCAACGGCACAAATTTATACTTAACTGGAATGGCAATTCTATGTTCATCCCCCCTCCCTTGAGTATATGACACTGGAAATTTTCAGATTTACATACCTAAATCAGAGAAGAGTTAAAGAAGCATTTAAGTGTTTGACATTGTAAATTGTATCATGTAATAAGTGTAAAATTTGGAACCTTTTTGCCCTCTTTTGCCAGTCATTTGGACGAATGCTACAGTCCATACTGGCTTTGCAGCTATATTTGATGACATGTAGTTCAGAGACATGTGGCCCTCCAATACTGTTAACCTACCATCATTTCATGAAATCTCAGCCAACTTTGAGGTTTACCCCATGTGAAGGAATACCCCATCACTTGGTTCAGGACATTTCGTTTTATTTCTGTTCGTTTATTTGTTCAAACCCACCTGGTTCGGTTCCTGAATGAGGACCACCCCAGCACCTCATTAAAACATGGAACACTAAGTATCCAGTATGAAAACCACAATGGAAACAAGTAATAGAATGCTCCCCTGGGTGGCCACCATTTTGTGCAACCGAACGTACGTGGTCGACAGAATGGATGGCAGCCATTTTGTCTCCCGAACGCAGGCAGTGGTACTTGATTGTCAAGTGTCTGGAACTGATTTTGGCTAGGCACTCCTGTGAACACCGGTAAAGATGGTACTGCTACCTGTTCAAGTTCCCGACAACCAACGTTCAGGATATATAAACTACCGAATGGGGGGAGCATTCAACACTTGAAATCTTTAATATGTTGTGTATAGTTTTTTTGTATAAAATCCCATGAACTGAGACCGGCCCTTGCCACGATTCCTCTGGAACTATTTTGGATTTCCTCTTTATGGCAATTCAAAACTACCAAACTGATCTAAGTGATTTTTGGATAGGATAGTCACTCAGATCAGGGCTATCAAGGGATGTGACTCTTGAGTGGGGTTTTTTGTGGTGTTGAAAAATTGTTGTATTTTTCTGTGCCTGGAGAATATTGTGTTGTCTCAGGCACAGGGGAGGAGTTACTGTATGTATAAATTCTGAAGCTTTGCCTGCATTAAACAGATCTATTTTGGGAAAGTGAATTTGTAGCGGTGATATATTGTCGGTCCGTCAATACTTGGTGTATTTTATGACAAGGGCAAGCAGTAAAGTAGGACTCTGACAACATGGCAGCATATAATATTATTAACACGTGATTGCCCTCATCTTTATTATCATGAGTTTGATTAAGAGATTAACTTGGCTATCAGCTACACAGCAGTTTTCCTATTTTGTGTTCACATTTCTGGCTCTCATACCTCCACAGCTGATGCCCTCTCCTATTCTTATTTAAGGATGTCTTCAATACTTCACCCAAAATGCAGTTAAAGGAACAGCGCACACACAAACACAGTTTGTTATATTTAACAAGGCTACTTTAAATCACCTATCTCAGCAAATAAATATAGGGACTCAGTTCCACCATATGGCCATATAGTTTTAAGCCCACCACTACGTCACAGTACCGCAATATTGGTGGGTCCTGCACTAATTTTAATATGGGAGATTTACATGCTAACTTGCAATACTTGCAGTTTAAACTGCTTCAAGAGACTGTGTTTGTGTGTGTGCTATTCCTTTAACTGTATTTTGTATATGTTTTGGTCTTTAAAGCAGCACCACTGCTTAGAATTGCATGATCTGAGTGTGCCCCCAATTCACATTTTTTTCTGTTCAATACCTCACCTGACAGCCAGGAAACATTTTATTATATCTTATCTTATTCCATTTATTTTACACTAGGATTTAATTCATGAGACTTGCACTAGACCCGTCTACATTTTCAAGATATTCTCTCAGAATTGGTACAACATCAACTGCTTCTAGCAGGGATATTCCAGTTCATATAATTAAAGTATATGACACTGGAAATGTTCAGATTTACAAACCTAAATCAGAGAAGAGTTAAAGAAGCATTTAAGTGTTTGACATTGTAAATTGTATCATGTAATAAGTGTAAAATTTGGAACCTTTTTGCCCTCTTTATTTACAGGCCTACCAGTACAGTGGTTTTGGTAACTTCATCTTTCTGTTTCTCTACCTACTGCCTACATCATTTCCTTCTTTTCATTCCTCTTAACCTATCTTCTCCTTGACAGAAGGTTTAAGTTTTTATGCCTCACGCTCAGACCTTACATATGTCATGTAATGGCAATTCCATCACTTACGGTTAGCTTGTGGCCATAGCACTGCCAATGAGTCAGATCAATTTTTTCAGCTCTGTACTGGAAATACCTCATGTTGCAAATGCTCCCCTTTATGAGAAGGATTGTAAATAAGCAATCAATGCATGAGTTGTTTTATTCAGTCTAAGAAATTCAGTCTAAATATGTCCCTTTGCAAACACTACCTTTTTGTCTTAGTCCTATGTATATATAATAAATAAATAAATAAATATATATATATATATATATATATATATATATATATATATATTTGTGCCCAGCATTTATCTAATACATAATGGCATGTAGAAGGGGAAGCAAAGTTGGTCGAGGTGTGCCAAAACCAACAAACGAGAAGGCCTGTAAAAAAGAGGGCCCACAAAGGTGAGTGTTAATATAGATGGGTGTAGGTGGGTGGGGACAAACGGCTTGCAAGACAAAGGTAAGTAGGGGGGGTAGGGTTTATATAGGATCATTACTCCTCCCACAAATTCAGGCCAAATGGCCTTCCAACTTGTGCTCGGAATTTATCTAATACGTAATGGAATGTATAAGGGGAAGCAAAGTTGGTTGAGGTGTGCCGAAACCAACATACGAGTAGGCCTGTAAAAAAGAGGGCAAAAGAGGATTCAAAGAAACCACACTTTATTGCAAGTTAGTACAGCATGAGTAACAAAAGCTTGTAAGGTGCTTCACTATGATTGAGGTATGTAAGTACCTGAGCTGATGCTTCTTGTGACCCCATTGTTTGTGATGTAGATTGGGTTGTAAGTGTTTGAAGCTGCTGCTGTAGTGCATTTGGAGACGTAACAGCTGAGTGACAGCATAGAAAGGTTTTTAAGTAAGAAGCTTGGATTGTGAGTTTAGAGAAAAAGTCAAAAAATTTACCAAGATC
>OW240916.1:114796375-114855132 GCA_933207985.1 Pelobates cultripes
ATCTTATAACAGTGAAAAAAGTTTTTGTTTTAACCAAGCTATTGTGACACCAGATGTAATTGGTGGCACTGACTGGGGAAATGGGCACAGTATGCACTGTGAGCTTGACACAGAAGCTGGCAGCAGTGGCAGACAACACTGACTGCTATTCAATCTATAACAGTGAAAAGAGTTTTTTGTTTTTAAATCCAAGCTATTGTGACACCAGATGTAATTGGTGGCACTGACTGGGGAAATGGGCACAGTATGCACTGTGAGCTTGACACAGAAGCTGGCAGCAGTGGCAGACAACTGACTGCTATTCAATCTATAACAGTGAAAAAAGTTTTTTGTTTTTAAATCCAAGCTATTGTGACACCAGATGTAAGTGGTGGCACTGACTGGGGAAATCTGCACAGTATGCACTGTGAGCCTGACACAGAAGCTGGCAGCAGTGGCAGACAACTAAGTGCATTTACATTACATAGAAAAAATAAATTTAAAAAAGCATACCCTTATCCCTAACCTAGCTATGCTTTTCCCTATCTTATGAACAGCAGCTACACTTTCCCTCCTCTTACTAAGCATGCAGCTTGAGAATGAATCTAAAATGGATGCCTTCCAGGAGGTGGGAGGGTCTGCTAGGGAGGGTGAGCTGCTAATTGGCTGGAATGTGTCTGCTGACTGTGAGGTACAGGGTCAAAGTTTACTCAATGATGACGAATAGGGGGCGGGTCGAACCGCACATATGTTCGCCCGCCGTGGCGAACGCGAACATGCTATGTTCGCCAGGAACCGTTCGCTGGCGAACCGTTCGGTACATCACTAGTACAGACGATTAGGAGGCATAGATTTTGTGTGTGCCCTGAAACAAATTGAGCAGACGTGCAACAATCTGCATGAGCTAAATCCACAACTGCCAGAATTAAAGTTGTTGCAGATTTAAGCTTTCCCAATGTATACTATGGGTCTACCCAACTTGTCTTTCAGTCCTCTGTGTTCTGCAGTGGAAGAACCGAAGGAAGCATAACTAGTGGTAGGAAGACTAGGATCGACTGGGCACAAGTTGGTGGAGTGTGAGATGGAGGCGCACAAGTCACAGGATGGTGGTTTTTGACCAGCAAAATGGTGACAGAAAAGTTCTGTGTCAAGCTTGCTCCAGTTAGTATGGGTGTTTAACTGGGGGAGGGATGCTGCTGCTTTAGTCGAAATATATTTATGATAATCATAAAAAGAGAATCCCCTAATACTTGTGCCCTAGGTCCACCAACTTGTGCAAGTACAAATCCAGCTCCTCGACAATGGTGAGGGGAAGTGGAACAGATTACGTCACAATAAAGACAGAAAGCGAGGACAAATTTGGGTATGATAAGCTTTCAGTTGAGTCTGGGGTCTCTGGCTTTTAACACAACTGAAAGATTGCCATAGCAGTATGCCTTGTTCTCAACCACATCCTGGGAAGCAATCAGCAAAGAGACTAGGTTTATGTTCTTGCCTTCCAGGATGTCTTTACAAATGTTATTTTCGTTGGTTCAGATGTTAGGAAGTGGGATTCCCATATTTCAAACTAAAGATGTATGTACCAAAAGCAACCAAAAAAATCTAGAGGTCTCATAATCCTTTTACATGGAAGTGACAGGCACTCAACACATAACAATATTGCCATTAATTATTTAGATGCCTAGAAATCATAATTATTGGTAAATTAGCCACATGGGCAAAACACTTAACCTTCCATATATACATATAAACCTTAATGAGCAAGATCTCTGTGTTTTTCTGTTTGCAAAAAGATCCTGCACTTTGCAAAATTATTGTTCCGTTTTTCATTTTCATATAACTTTGATTCTCTTGATTTTTTGGGGGGCTCCCATCATTAATCTATTCATCACAGGAAGCTACAAGTGGAACGCACGTTTCCCTGTGGTGAAACGCACACGCCCACTTTGATCATAGGAATGAATCACCGAACCGGAAGTGACTTCGCGCAACTGCCAAAAACTGGAAATGAGATCATGAAATCTGCGAAACCCGGGAAATTCAATTACAGACAGCTGCATCAAAGAACAGACGCCCAATGAAGCACCAATGAGGAGGAACAACCTTCAGTATAAAAGAAAGGACTCAGGGGGGAGGGTTTTTATTGTTCATTTGTATCTGTTTTATTGCTTTTATGTATCTGCATACCAGGAGGTCCCCGAGGAAGTCCATTTGGATGAAACACGTAGGACCTGGTACCATAACAGGTTATTTGTGTACTTATACTTTTAATTCTTTTAAATAAAGAAGAAACCTTTTTTTACTCCACATCCTGAGTCAGATTTCACCTTACTTGGAGCAGTGTTAACGCCCCCCATCTACATCAGGGGAGGCATCCTTGGGCACAAAATATTCATTAATCTTGAGAGTTATATTCTACACAGTGCACTTATACTTTATTATACAGTGTTGCACTATTGTTTTATTTTGTCTTTTGTAGACCCACAGCTGCATCCTCATTTTTGTATATATCTATCCTGTCTTTACGAATGGTCGGGGGTACGAAGTGGCCAAGTCTGATGATGTGAATGGAAATGCTTGGTATTGGGTTTATTGAGGTGTCATTACCGTGGGGGGGAGCCAGAGTGGGGTTCAGTATGGGTGAGATGACTGACGATGTCTGAGGGGATTCCAATTTGACCAGCCTAACGCTGATCGTATTTTTAGAGGCCAGGAGAGATGACATCAAACCCTTGATCTCGGTATAGTTGTCGGACAACTCCTGGCTGGGGAGTACACATGTTTGAAATAAATATTTATATAGTTCGGCCTTGCGAGCTGTAGCTGGGAACAGGACCCAGGCTGGGGTTTCGGGTATAGCCAGTTCTTCTTGTTCAGGAGTTTGAGACATACTAAGAATGAAAACATGGATATGGCCTTTAGTTGTGAGCAATGGTTCCTGTGTCATTACCTGACCTACAAGGAAGATGTAGCCCTGCTAGTGTCAAGTGGCAAGAGAGGCTCTATCTATGAGGAGTGCCAAGTGGGCGAGTGGGATTGTTGGCCTCTCGGTGACTGTAACAAGACATAATATAATTGGGTGTGACTGGTGAGGCCCTGACTAGTAATCGACAGTGGTTAATGTGAGGCTCTAGCTATGCGTTGGACCGAGGGGCATATACTTCTGTTGAGGATGGGTGTTGGCTTCACAGGAGTAGTTTAATTAAAGTATGCTAGGGGCAAATGCTATTAATAACCACCAGTTGACAAACCCTAGTTTGTTGGGATATTGGGAGTAGGATGTAAAATTGAGGATGGTTAAGTCTAGGTTGTGCCTAACTTTTTTTTTTTTTTTTATTGTGAGGAAAACTCACCTGTGGAATCGATGACAGTGATTCTGTCAGGAATTGCTCGTAGTGGTTATCTGAGGATAAAACTAGAGTTATCCTCTATATAATATGGTCAGGTATGAAGACAAGAGATGAGGTGATCTATGATATACCTGTAACATGCTGGGGTTAAGAGTCCAATGATTCCCCAAAGTTCTGGGGGAGAGTAGTGATGGTAACAAAGGCCTGAAAAATAGAATAAGGGTGAGAATGTGAGAGAACATGTGGTCACTCTCATGTGTGCCAAGTAAATACAAAGGGGGGAATTGGACATTATGGTGAGGGATAAGCTTGAGTATGCTAGAGTTGTTTAGCGGTTTACTTCGAAATTGCAAAACACAAGAGGAAACGTTAAGAGTGGCAAATTAAATGCAATTTACTTCAGAGAGTGGCAAATGAAATGGATGTCGTTGACCAGTAGTAGCCATGTTGTTGAACTGGAATTAACCGTATTTAGGGAATATTGTGGGACCGATGAGACATGGGGTATGCATAAAATAATCAAGCAAAATGAAAATAATTGCACATGAATATACGTACCGTATGAAAGGAAACAGAAATACTTCTTTAATGGGTATATGGTGAACTGAGGCAGTCAAGTGCGACCGCGAGGAGTAATGTGGTTTTGGTAAATACCTAGCGTGGGGGACAGCCAATTAGAGAGTTTAGTAACTGCGAGACATAAATTTCACATAGTTTAAGTAACAGAACAGATGGATAATTTCCTAATCATAGTGCAATTACTTTATTTGTCGGACATTGCTTCTCCGTATAGGGAAGCTAACGGAGTCCTGAATGCACACATAATATGAGTGACATGCGTATTGCTGAGAACCAGAGAATTGGTACAATACCGTTTACATGAAGACATGAAGAGTAGTAATATATTTCCATTTTTTTTCTATCATAATATAATTTAGCCGCTAGGGGGTCATAGTGAGCGACCGGGTGTATAGAGAGTGATTGGCATAACCTGTTTGTTTGTCTAACGACCGGCTTGCTGACCAGCGTTCGAAGGTTAGTACAAGAATGGTATGTACGCATGCGTGGTGTGAGTTCCTGAACGGACAATTTCTTATGGTTGAATTCTGTGTGTTTGGCACGAATGACGTGTGAATGGATACCCTTTCGGGTGAATACAAATACAAAAAGATAAGTCCTGCGCTCACTCCCATCACTCCTGGGCTGCAGCAACGAACACAGTACACATCAGCTCCAATACATATAGTGAAAACCAAAAAAAAAGTTACCTGCGCTCTCTGCTTAATCCCTGTGTATATTTAAACAAATGAAGGTCATTCAGTTACTCCGACAGGGGGTCTGCCTTGACGTTAGCCGGTGGGCATTCCCTCCAGTAGCCATTGGAGTAACTAAATGACCTCTGTGGCGGAACCAATCCAGCTGTGCACTGGAGAAGCCTGGTTGCTCGCCTGCTCCCTTTAGATTATGGCCTGGCAGTTAAATGCTTTTATTTTCCCTGCTAAAAGGCTTGTTCGTGCCTTTCTGCCAGCGTGTTCGGTAGATTCAATCTACCGAACAAAGTACCGAACGATGGACCACCTGGCAACTGGAGTGTGCCGTCAATTGACCGCCCAGAAGCTGCGGTTAACCGCAGCTTAATTGACGAACGCTGGGTGGCCTTTGTTTGTTTGCCGAACACGTGGCAGCGGCCATCTTAACTCCCGAACGGCCAGCGGTGTTCAGCGCCCAAACTATGGAACTGAAAACGGACACTTATTTGCGTGAACACCGCTGAGCTGCCAGCCTCCTTACCTCTGCATTCGGTAGTGGAACCGAATGACTGTTCATATAGTAGTTTAACCGGATGAACAGCATCACCCCAGATAGCTAAGTCATGGAGCCCATTCGTGTAACGAAAAGACTATGGGAAAGACTTTGGCTCCATGGCAATGGAACTGTATGTATGTGATCTGAGCGCCATTCGGTAATTATGTGCGCTCAGATCTAAGCTATCTGGTGATATGTAGAATGTATGTGTTTTGTTAATTATTTGCAACAGTGGGTATTTTTGAGTCTTTTTAGTAACATGTGCTCAGTGGAGTTTTGCCTCTGTCCTGGGAGATAAATCAATTTTCTCCAGGATAGAGAGGAGGGACTGTGATGCATTATGGGTGTGTTTAAAGGTGTACATCTGTGATTGGTTAATGGCCAATATGTTTCCCAGTCTTCCATCTGGTCCCCTAGGAGAGTGTCCACCAGGTGGAAGACCTGCATAAAAGCCGGGCAGGTACCCCCAGTAAATCAGTTCTGCTTGACCCTCAAACGAAGTGTCGTCTCGTTCTTGGGGAGAATTGGATTGTCTGCTGTTACTGTGCGACTGCCAGGAGTGTAAACTGTTCGTATGGTTTTTCCTGTTCGGCTGTTTACAGCATTCGTGTGTTTCCTGTTCGGGAGTTTGGAACATTCCCCTGGTTCCAGTTCGGGAGATTGGTGAATTCATGTGTTTGCAGTTCGGGAGATTGGTGAATTCATGTGTTTGCAGTTCAGGAGATTGGTGATTGCAGTAGCTGTCTGTGCATCTGAAAAGGGGAATATCGCCTAAACGGTTTTTAACCTCGTGTGCAAAACGGTCCGTTACAACCTCCATTTGTTTAAATATACATAGGGATTAAGGTAACTTTTTCTTTGGTTTTTACCCTTTCGGGTGAATCCAAGGTTCATGTAAATGAACGGGACCCAGAGCTGTACCCCGGAAGTCATGGGGAGGCAAGAGGTCAGCGGTTTGGATCTGCTGTCGGGTTACCGGAACTGGCGGAACTGGCGGTCAGGCCTAGTCAGAGTTAGGTAAGGCAGGTAACTGGATCAGCGTGGAGCGAGGTAGAGGTGAGTGGACAAGAACTGGAAGTCAGAGGTTCTGAATGAACCAAGCGGTGACGGTTCTCATAAGGATCTTATATAGCCAGGTAACCCCTCCCACAATTACAGGCTACGCCTTTTTATATATATATATATATATATATATATATATATATATATATATATATATATACAGATACATATATATATATATATATATCAAAATCCAAATAGGTTATGGTGGGGAAAAATTGTGATTGAAAACGCCTTCCACCTGAAGTCTGTGGATAGTTAATACAATATTTGCATTTTGCTTCCCAAGCACAACCAAGCCTTGATAAGCAAACCAGTAACCAACCTCATGCTGATGAGTTGCATTAACAACGAAACAGCTGTCCATAAGTGGTTCACTGGTTTTGCATCTTTTCCTAAATTGTGTTTCAAGCTGTTGTATACAGCAAACACAGATTAAAATGAATCCATGTTTAAAATGGAATGAGGCAAAAATGTGATTCTTTGTTAAACTAATTTGCATATGCCCACCAAGAATCCTTTGCGGTTGTAACATCGCTGCAGTTTTGGGATTTCTGTGGGAAAAGCAAGTCTTTTGGCTTGACTGGTGTGCAGATTTTTGTTTAACATTGTATTAACTATCCACAGACTTCAGGTGGAAGGGGTTTTCAATCACAATTTTTCCCCACCATAACCTATTTGGATTTTGCTTCCCAACCACTACCAAGCCTAAATAAGCAAACCAGTAACCAACCTCATGCTGATGAGTTGCATTAACAATGAAACAGCTGTCTATGAGTGGTTCACAGGTTTTGCATCTTTTCCTATATTGTGTTTCAAGCTGTTGTATACAGCAAACACAGATTAACCCCTTAAGGATGGAGCCAAATGTACACGTTGTGAACGAAACAAAATGTAAACAAAACCTGGCATTTGCGCTACATGTCTGTCCAACCGTAATTCACCTCTTTCATATTAAATGCACCCACCCTTATTATATATCATTTTATTCAGGGGAAAGAGGGCTTTCATTTAATATCAAATATTTAGCTATGAAACATAATTTAATATGAAAAAAATGGGAGAAAATAAGATTTTCTTTGATTTTTTTAGTTCTACATGACATTTTAACTGTCAATGTCTTAATACTGTTTGCTTTTACTGCAATAAAATACACATATTTGTATTCAGCAAAGTCTCACGTGTAAAACAGTACCCCCTATGTACAAGTTTTATGGCGTTTTGGGAAGTTACAGGGTCAAATATAGCATGTTACATTTGAAATTTAAATTCGCCAGATTGGTTACATTGCCTTTGGGACTTTATAGTAGCCCAGGAATGAAATTTACACCCATAATGGCATACCATTTGCAAAAGTAGACAACCAAGGTATTGCAAATGGGGTATGTCCAGTCTTTTTTGGTAGCCATTTGGTCACAAACACTGGCCAAAGTTAGCGTTAGTATTTGTTTGTGTGAAAAATGCAAAAAACGCCAATTTTGGCCAGTGGTTGTGACTAAGTGGCTACTAAAAAAGACTGGACATACCCCGTTTGCAATACCTTGGGTTGTCTACTATTGCAAATGGTATGCCATCATAGGGGTAATTTTTATTCTTGGGCTACCATAGGGTCTCAAAGGCAACGTAACCAATCTGGCGAATTTTAATGTGAAAAAAATGAAACGCAAGCCTTATATTTGACGCTGTAACTTTTGAAAACACCATAAAACCTGTACATGAGGGGTACTGTTGTACTCGGGAGACTTCGCTGAACACAAATATTTGTGTTTCAAAACAGTAAAAAGTATCACAGCAATAATATCGTCTGTGTAAGTGCTGTTTGTGCATGAAAAAGGCAAAAAACTTCACTTTTACTGGCGATATCATCGTTGTAATACACTTTACTGTTTTGAAACACTAATATTTGTGTTCAGCGAAGTCTCCCGAGTAGAACAGTACCCCCCATGTACAGGTCTTATGGTGTCTTGGAAAGTTGTAGGGTTAAATATAGTGCTAGCAAATTAAATTCCCTTTACTTTCGGCATGGGTTGTCAGGCAGGTCCCGCTAATTGTAATTAATTAAGATACCTAATTATGTCATTGCAATATATGTGAAAAAAAAACTACCTATGCAAAGTTTGGCAAAGACTGGTGGTAAAATGGCTGCATAGAAAATGTCAAAATATCCTTAGATGAATACCCTGGGTTGTCTACTTTAAAAAAATATATATACATGTGGGGTGTTTTCCAGAGATTTATGACAGATAATAGTGTTACAATGTCACTACTGATAAATTTTAAAAATGTATGTTTTGAAACCGCAATATCCTACTTGTACTTATAGCCCTATAACTTGTAAAAAAAAAAGCAAAAAAGCAGGTAAACACTGGGTATTTTTAAACTCAGGACAAAATTTCAAATTTATTTAGCAGTTTTTTTCATTAGCTTTTGTAGATGAGTAAAAGATTTTTCAAGTAAAAGTCAAAAAACATGTATTTTTTTAAATTTTACATCATATTTTTTTATTTTTTTTAAATTAAATTACATGAGATTATATAAATAATGGTGTGTAAAGAAAGCCCTTTTTGTCCTGAAAAAAAACCAATATATAATTTGTATGGGAACAGTAAATGAGAGAGCAGAAAATTACAGCTAATCACAAACACCACAAAAGTGTAAAAAGAGGCCTGGTCGCAAATGTACAACATCGCAAAAACAGTGTGGTCCTTAAGGGGTTAAGTGTCACAAAGATTAAATATTTTGTTTTTCAGTTTAACTCATGGATGTCATGGATGGCATTGTGTCCTCAGGGCTCTTTTGATCAATGAAACCAATCTCAGACACCTGTGATAATTAGATTGCCAGGTGAGCCCAATTTAAGGAAAAACTACTAAAGAAGGGTGTTCCACATTATTAAGCAGAGCACCATTTTCATTCAATATGGGGAAGAAAAAGGATCTCTCTGCTGACGAAAATAGTGAAATAGTTCAATGCCTTGGACGAGGTATGAAAAAATTAAATATTTCACAAAAACCTATGCATGATCATCGCACTATTAAGAGATTTGTGGCTGATTCAGAGCACTGCCGGGTTCGTGCAGATAAAGGCACATTGAGGAAGATTTCTGCCAGATCCATGCATTGGATCAAGAGAGCAGCTGCTAAAATACCATTACATAGCAGCAAACTGTTATTTGAAGCTGCTGGTGCCTCTGGAGCCCCACGGACATCAAGGTGTAGAGTCCTCCAGAGCCTTGCAACTGTGCATAAACCTTTAATTCGGCCACCACTAACCAATGCTCACAAGCAGAAATGGCTGCATTGGGCAGAAAAATACATGAAAACTAATTTTCAAACAGTCTTGTTCATAATGAGTGCCGTGCAACCCTGGATGGTCCAGATGGATGGAGTAGTGGATGGTAGGTGGACGGCCACCCTGATGTCAGCAAGGCAGTGGTGGAGTCATGTTTTGTGCGGGACTCATGGGAAGAGAGCTGGTAGGCCTCTTTAGGATCCCCAAAGGTGTAAAGATGACCTCTGCAAAGTATGTGGAGTTTCTGACTGACCACTTTCTTCCCTGGTACAGAAGGAAGAACTATGCTTTCCGTAATAAAAATCATCTTCATGCAAGACAATGCACCATCTCGTGCTGCAAAGAATACTACTGCATCAATGGCTAATATGGGGATAAAAGGAGAGAAAGTCATGGTGTTGCCGCCATCCTCCCCTGACCTCAATCCTATTGAGAACCTTTGGAGCATCCTCAAGCAAAAGACCTATGAGGGTGGGAGGCAGTTTACATCCAAACAGCAGCTCTGGGAGGCTATTCTGACATCTTGCAAACAAATTCAAGCAGACTCTGTCCAAAAACTCACAAGTTCAATGGATGCAAGACTTGTGAAGCTGCTATCAAATAAGGGGTCCTATGTTAAAATGTAACGTGACCTGTTAAAATGTTTAAAAAGTTAAAATGTTGTTATAAGTTTGATTGAAATAGCTTCTGATTTCAGAAAATATGCTGCAAACTCAACAAATGACAATTTTCAGTTCTTTACAACCTATAAAGTGTTTTGAAACTTATTGTGCCTAATAATATGGAACAGTGCATTGTAAGTTGTTTATGTTTAAAAATAAAACTGTTATCATTTGGAGGTTTGTTCAATAAAATTTGAATTGTACTCTTAATAGTTGATAACATTAGAATTATGCTGACTGTTATTTACATCAATTATTTAGGTAAATGAGGAAAATATAATTTGCATAATATTTTGGAACAGGGCAGTGGTGTATTTTGGACATGTGCTGCCCTAGGCACAACTAAATTCGGGCACCCCCAAAATCTAAATTTGCCCCCCCAAGTTTGTGTCAAGGCCATTTTTGTGACTGACAGACAAATGCCCTCATTGATACATGCACTGATATACACTCACTGACAGATACACAGTCATTGACATACACTTTTTAACCAACACCCACTTTCACTGACAGACACTCACAGGCACACCTATTCTCACTCACAGACACATACTGACAGCTACACTCACTCACTCACTCACGGTAAGGTGGAAAGCCCCAGAACATGAGGCAAACAAGGCATTTGTCTGGGAGATTAGGGTAGCATTTTTTGGCGCCCCCCCTGAAAGTGCCGCCCTAGGCAAATGCCTTGTTTGCCTTGTGGTAAATACATCCCTGGAACAGGGTGTGTGTATATATATATACATATATATATATATATATATATATATATATATATATATATATAACCATATACCATCTATATCGTACAAGGTACAGGGCATAAATATTTATGTATATGAGATTTTTTTTTTTTTTAGGGAAGTTGACTCAAAGGGTATAAGGCTTTCTAGTTGATTAGTTAACTTATAAACAATGACAGATGTCCATAAGTGAGATGTAGTTGAAGGCAAGTTAGAGGAGCTTTATTAAATGTTGCATATTGAGATTGTAGTTGGATGAATTTGAGCATTTAATTTAAAAATTTCATGAAAGAGGAGTGTCCCTATTCTAGAGGATTAAATCTACAGATGAAATAAAACAAGAAGGATATCATTGCTGCTCCTGAAATGTCTGCAATTTTGCTTTTTATCCAAACAACAGGTCAAAATGATCAATAGCATGTAGCAACTGGCATAAGTTGTGAGGTTCTGTAGTACTTATCAATATCAAGGATATTAGGACCACCATTTACATATTATAACAGGAACTTTTTCACAGTACTCTTGGCTTTTTTTTTCTTAGAATGTATACAAGCTATTATGGTATTTTGGAAAGATTTACTGTATAACATTACATTTTTTTACAGACTGCTAGTGCTATTTTTGTGTTGAAATACATACATTTTTAGCATTTTCTAATTTATTTATGTGTGCTTAATTTACATTTCATCTTTCTTTTCTCTTTCTCTTTACTACGTGTGTAGTTTTCATTTCAAAATGTGTGAATTATGCATACAATCTCATTAATAAATTATATGCATCCGATTATAAATATAGTAGAGATTTGCAATATTATCCTAAAAAAATATGGTTAGTTTATTTCAATCACAGATCTATTGCTCTCTCAGCCTTTATTATCTAGACCTCTGCAACGTAAGGAATAAATTACGTGAGCAGATTCAGGATTCTGCAAAAACAATAAATCCATACTTTTCCTGAAGGGCGTGACAAGGCTTTCAAATGATCACTACATAGCTAATGGCAAATAAAAAGATATTGGCAAAACAATTACTGATGAAATGATGTAACCTAATTGCACACCCTCAGCCAAGCCATTATTTATTTGTCATTTACAGAATGTAGATAGGACTCTGAGTCATATAATGGATTAAGATTTTGCCTAGATCTGTGTTTTTCTCAATATTGGATTATATTAAAGTTCCCACAACACTTCAGTGCAAGTGTATCATCTACAAAGGAACTATTTATCCCTTGAATTGCATATTAGATATTCTTAAACTTAGAAAGGTTTATTATAATTTAGTGAATGTACAGGTGATACTTGAAAAATTAGAATATCGTGCAAAAGTTCATTTATTTCAGTAATGCAACGTAAAAGGGAAACTAATATATGAGATAGACGCATTACATGCAAAGCAAGATAGTTCAAGCCGTGATTTGTCATAAGTGCGATTATTATGGCTTAAAGCTCATGAAAACCTCAAATCCACAATCTCAGTAAATTAGAAAATTACATGCAATCAATAAAACAAGGAGTGTACATAGAACAGTATCGGACCTCTGAAATGTATAAGCATGCATATGGACTCAGTACTTGGTTTGGGCCCCTTTTGCAGCAATTACTGCCTCAATGGGGCGTGGCATGGAAGCTATCAGCCTGTTATGGAAGACCAGGATGCTTCAATAGTGGCCTTCAGCTCTTCTGCATTGTTTGGTCTCATGTCTCTCATCTTTCTCTTGGCAATGCCCCATAGATTCTCTATGGGGTTCAGGTCAGGCGAGTTTGCTGGCCAATCAAGCACAGTAATCCCACAGTCATTGAACCAGGCTTTGGTGCTTTTGGCAGTTTGGGCAGATGCCAAGTCCTCCTGGAAAATGAATTCAGCATCCTCATAAAGCTCGTCTGCAAAAAAAAAAAAAAACATGAAGTGCTCCAAAATCTGCTGGTAGATGGCTGCTTTGACCCTGGACTTAATGAAACACAGTGGACCAACACCAGCAGATGACATGGCTCCCCAAATCAACACAGACTGTGGAAACTTCAAACTGGACTTCAAGCATCTTGCAGGCTGTGCCTCTCCATTTTTCCTCCAGACTCTGGGTCCTTGGTTTCCAAATGAGATGCAAAAGTTGCTCTAATCAGAAAAGAGGAGTTTGGACCACTGAGCAACAGACCAGGTCTGTTTTTCTTTAGCCCAGATAAGACGCTTCTGACGTTGTTTGTTGTTCAGGAGCGGCTTGACAAGAGGAATACAACATCTGAAGCCCATGTCCAGGATCCGTCTTTGTGTGGTGGCTCTTGATACACTGACTCCAGCCTCAGTCCACTCCTTGTGAAAGTCCCCAACACTTTTGAATGGCCTTTTCCTGACAATCCTCTCCAGGCTGCGGTCATCCCTGCTGCTTGTGCACCTTTTTCTTCCACACTTTTCCCTTCCACATAACTTTCTATTAATCTGCTTTGATACAGCACTTTGGGAACATCCAACTTCCTTCACAATTAGCTTTTAAGGCTTTCCCTCCTTATGGAGGGTGTCAATGATGGTTTTCTGCACAACTGTCAGGTCAGCAGTCTTCCCCATGATTGTGATTCCTACTGAACCAGACTGAGAGACCATTTAAAGGCTCAGAAACCCTTTGCAGGTGTTATGGCTTGCTTAGCTGATTAGAGTGGGACACTGTGAGCCTAGAATATTGCACCTTTTCACAATATTTTAATTTACTGAGATTGTGGATTTGGGGTTTTCATGAGCTGTAAGCCATAATCACTGCACTTATGACAAATCACTGCTTGAACTATCTTTGCTTTGCATGTAATGCGTCTATCTCATATAATAATTTGCCTTTTTACGTTGCATTACTGAAATAAATGAACTTTTGCACGATATTCTAATTTTTCAAGTATCACCTGTATATTGAATTTTTATGGTGACTTTTTAAATGAAAGCTATGATTTTATGATGTTTATCATTAGTATTATGCTTATTTCAGAATTGCCATATTGTTGGTAATGCATAATTGCAGTTCTGTAATGGGTCACGTGAGCTAAGATATGTTTAAGATCTGAGCAGGGACTATTTAAAGGTAAGATTTTGTCTATTCTCATAATTTATGTATTGCTTTATTTGGATGTGGCATGTTTTTAATTTGAATCCTCCTTTTGCCCTCTTTTTATTACAGGCCTACTCGTACGTTGGTTTCGCACACCTCAACCAACTTTGCATCTTCTTCTACATTCCATTACGTATTAGAAATTCCGAGCACAAATATATATATAATATATTTCAGAAATTCCATCATTTTCTACCAGTGCCTGCTCAGAAGTGAGTGAGAAAACTCAGAGACAATCCTTTTTACTCATTTAGCGTTATAGAATTGGCTAACATGCATTAATGTCAAATGTTAACTCATATGCTCAGTACTGGCCAATTACTGGCTAATACAAGTAAATGAAGAACACTTCTTCTGCACCAATTAATGAGAAACAAAATAACCAGAGCCAGTTGCACCAGTGATTAAAGAAACATGAAGTAACTGTGTACATTATGAAAAGGTACAACTGCAAAGATAGATTTTTTAATTATTTTTTGGGGAATAAAATTTGATTTGAAACCTAATGTTGCCGTACCAGATATATTTGTGCACATTGTGTTAGGAAAGTTCCATTAAAAATTAAAGGTGATAACTTTATGTTAGATTAAAAGTATTTTGGAATATAATAGTACTGGCATTTATTCATAAGAAGAATGTACAGATAGAGAGAGCAGTTGGTCAAGATAATTACAGTAGTTAAAAATACAAATATAAAATATACATAACTGCTCAGATTAGGCAAAATGCTGTTATTGACACCCATGCAAAGATGCAACAAAATCAGCATCTTACATGTTTTGTATGGGTGTGGTATTTACTCATAGGATTCATATTAGTTTAACATAGTTGTAATAATTAGTCAGGTTCATCACAATTATAATAAGGAGAAATGAAAAAAGAGAGCTAACCCTAGAGAGATATCTGGTTGCTTAGCACATTAACACTTAATAAACACTGTTGTAGTAAACAATTTCATAGTGTCTCCTTCAAGAGAGAGAAGGACCGATGCTATACTGTTGGTCATTGTCTCTACAGAGTCTCGGAGTCAGAAATAAAATAGAAGCACAGAAACTTGCTCACCATTCCTCCCATCAGTGTTCATAAGTTATATTGAATTGTGCTTCTGGAATTAATAGGGAACCATGGTCATCAGAAGGAATCTCCACTGCAGTACTTAATAAAACACATATATTGTAATTTCCTTATAATAAAGTAATCTCTGTTTAAATATGGGTTTACAGTTCTCTGGGGATATGGAATAAATAACTATATAATATGTTATATGTAATATGCTGGAGTTACACTGGTGGGCGACCAAAGGGAGCATCACCGTGAGCAGATTCAACATCCACACCTCAGAACAGTCACTCAATAAAAACAAAAACAAGCATCAACACCAGAAGTAGTCTTCCACAAAATATGTGTTTACCTAGACTACCTAATTTAAAAGTACAAAAAAGTAAAATTATTGAGGCCAACCTTTGTGCACACGCCTCCCTTTGGAGCTAGTAGATAGGTCACAAGATTCTGGAAGCCCACAAATTTAATTTTCTCTTGCTCAACAGAGAGTCTCAATATAGAATTTATGCTGAACAGACATGTTTCATCAAGTAAATCTACAAACATATATAGTTATAATAGAAATAAACTACCCCACAGTTGGGGCAAATTATTCTTTTGCACCTGTATACAGTCCAGGAGCCACCATCTGTACTGACTCTTTCTCCTAAAAATCTGAGATTACACAGGTGACCTCATGACAATGTTTCAGATACCCATCCAATAACATTATTATGTTTTATTAAACTTTATTTAAAAAATGCAAAAACAATCTATAGTACTGTCCATGGTAAAAACAATGGTACAATAAATCTAAGAGACAATACAAAATTTGACAAGAAACAAATACAGATGGAGTTGACAGCAATAACTCCATAGGACCCAATAGCTAGTTGAATGTTAGACCTATCATTATCGCAAACAAAGGCAATTTGTATAATGTTTACAAACAAAATATAGGTGGCGCTCAAGGACAAAGAACACAGTGCAGCTAATTTCACCCAAGTATATTTGTCACTACATATACTTAAAAGTGCAGAGCAGTGTAGAAGGACACCGTTTCTGGTAAGACACATACATCTGGTTTAGCAGCCATATTAATAGTGTATTAGAAAAAAGACAAATATCCTATTACTATGCCGAACAGACAAATAAAAGCACTAAAATAAAATTTCCCTAATCCCGTAGTGCATTCGTAGTACATCTACTTCTGTTGAAGTCCTTTTCGGAATACTCTCGTTCGTTCGTCACTTCCGGTGACGTATTGGATCCATAACGTCACTTCCGGACTCTTTAGCAGAAGGATGACGTCCACATATGTCTCTCACGCCCGGCCAACGGGTGCCATATTGCAAAAGGGCACAGGTCCATATATATCATGTACATGAGGAGGGCAAGAGAAGATAAACACAAAAATAGAAATCCATAATTAAAAATAATAATACTCAGATTAAAAGATAATAATATTAATACTCAGATTAAAATGTATATCCTTAATTTATAAAATTATGTAAAAAACTTTAGAACTAAAAAGTTAAAAAACCACCAGAATGTGACAAAAAGCAGAAGGAGGGGGAGGGAAAGGGAAAATTATATTTCATAAAATGGAATTTATCTCAAAGTCAATGTTAAGTCCTTTAGGGACCAAAGTGCGTAATTTGAAGATCCATTCAGTCTTTTGTATACTAAGATATTTAGCCACATCTCCTCTTCTCCAATTAGCATTAACTTTCTCTATTGCACAAAATTCTAGATATCTTGGGTCTGACATATGTTTATCTAGAAAGTGCCTTGATACACTGTGATTGAGAAAACCTTTTTTAATATTGCGAACATGTTCGCTAATCCTTACTTTAATGGGTCTGGACGTCTTGCCTAAATATTGTAACCCGCATGTAAACCACAGAAGATAAATAACATTGTTGGAGTGACATGTATTTAATGATTTAATTTATATTCTTTTTTAGTAACAAATGAACCAAAATAAAGAACATTTTCATTGGATATTCTTGTATTACGTCATGCATTGCACATCCCACAATGATAAAAAACCTTTATGTTTGTTTGACCAGTCTGATAAAAAAAAATTGGGGGTTAATTTTTTACAAAACTTTTAGTTAAAATTTGTTTAAGATTCTTTGCACCTCTAAAAATATATATATATATTTTTTTTTTACCTATGTATTCAGGTATATCATCCTCTTGTTGGAGGATGTGCCAGTTTTTGTTAATTATTTTCCTAATCGTGCCCACATTATTAGAAAAATTCAAAATAAGAGGAATTTGATCATGTTCTCTTTTCTTTTTTTTTTTTTTATCTGTACTAGTTTGTATATTGTAGCTAAATAGGGTCTGGGCCAAAGTTTTCAGATGAAACATCAGATTAAATCAGAGATGACGTTAGTCCACACATAGCCTCAACTTAATTCATTTAAATCAGATTCGGCAATGATGCAATCTTTATTTGTTTGTTTATTTATTTCCTTGCATTGTCACTTTGTTACTGAGCTCATAGAAGAGTTGTAGCTTTTCTCCATACTACTTCATTGGAGGCTCCTGTCTTCTTGCACCAAGTGACTACTTTGTGATGTGCCTACCTATCGTTTTTATCTTGTAAGTGCAATGTGTATTAAAAGGATTATTTGGTTTCAGAAACTCTGCACTATTATTCTTTCACTTTTCTCCTACATGTCTAACCTTTGATACGAAGATACTCGACTTTATATTGATGTGCCTACAATCAATCTGGGTTTGTGAGTACATTTATACAGATTATACCTTTTCACTCTATTTAGTTGCAATATTGCCCTATATTTTCTCTATGATTTCTGTATTGTAGATACCAGTTTTTTATTGGTGTGTGTACATTCTATTGTTGAGGACCTGGAGGAGTCCTATTTCTACATACAGTCAGTATATTGGGGTAAATCTCTTTTAACTATTTTTAACCCAACTAGATATACCTTTCCACTTAATGTGTTTCTGTTAGATCTGGTGTATATCTACAGACATAAGCATTACACTTCATGGGAATTTTTGTAAATAAATAATTTTAAAAGGTGTTTCTAACAGAATGGAATAATTTCTATTTCAAATTAAATCAAGGCCATAGTAAGTCATTACAGGAGTTCCATTGGGCACATTGCAGTATTCACCAACAATAATTATTCTGGCACTGAGAGAGTTCACATTTGGGAACTATGCTACAAACTCTTTAGGCGCTCTCATACAAACCAAAAACACGTGTTATATGCAAAAATTCCAGCATCCTTTACTTCCCTTGCGGTTTCACACTTATGTTGCGAGTGCGAATGTTCTAATTAATTGGTGGGAGCCAATTTCATTGTCGGCACACAGAGTTGAATGTTGTTAGTAAACAGCCAAACCCTCTCTGCAGGCAGGTACACATAAAACAGGATATGCCCAGAGGCCTCATTAGTCACATTTTTTGGGGCGAACTCAGCTCTCTAAGAACTGCTTCATATGTTGATCAGCTCTGCTGGAGAAGGATAGGTAAGTATCTAGTTAAGAACAGAAACTTCTCCAAAATCTAGATACAAATTGGTTGCCATGATCAAGACAATTTGAGAAGAAATACCATATAGCCTTACCACCTCTCTGGATAATATGTACACCAGCTGAATTTTGGTGTAGCGGACCACGGGTAACCCGACTGGTTACCTCCGCTATTTGCTTCCTTCAGCCACTCTAGAACCACTCTAGAATATAAAGAGACCCATTTCCCCCCAGTAACTGGACGAAACACAGCTCTGGAGGTACAACACAATTTTATTGCCACACACGGCTTTTATGCATAGCCCTATGCAAGGGGTCTTCAACACACATAAACAGGGGTTATCCCAGGATCCTCTATGCTTGGGGGGTTGCTGTTCCTTTGTCTCCCAAATATGTAAAGCCTGCTACTCAGGCCGGGGGGTCTCCCGCCCAGGATGACAGGGGGGTCTTCATCCCATGAGCCACTGTGCCTGAGTGCCAAGATGCAGGAAAAAGACTGTCCCTTTGTCTCCCAGGCACAGTAAAGCCCGCCAAACTCACCAATGCCTCTAAAGCGTCGCCACCAACCTCAGACGACCTCACACTGGTACATTCTCCGAGCAATCTCTGTGCTGAAACCTGCAAGGGAAGCATCTCCTTTCGGGGTTCAAATGCTCCCCATGGTTGGCGTTCATCTAATGAAATGGCGACCACCCAGGGGAGCACTCATCAATTACTTCCCTTGCGGTTTCACACTTATGTTGCGAGTGCGAACATTCTAATTAATTGGTGGGAGTGTTCTAATGGGCACTGGGGTGATTCTCATTCAGGAGACGAATGAGTCGGTAAAACAATCCACAAATGCTCCCCCTGAGCTGCAGCTGTGTAATAACACAACCAGGCCCCTTTAAAAATGGCAGGCGCAAGTACTGCTGGGAGGAAGTGACCACCGCTCACTTCCTTCCAGCTTACTCCACGCGGGAGGCAGGAGGCAGTGAGGAGGGAAGAGTCATCTGCCAGACTGACTCCCATCAGCCACCCTTCTGCATCAAAAGGTAAGAAACAGGAGGGTGGATGAAAAATAAGCTGCATGTGTGGGCTTCCACTCTTGATCTATTAGTATAGATCAAGTCAAAGGCATCTATTTCGATAAAACTACCAGAGAGCAATTTAGTTTGTTTATTTATAGCAGGAGTTCCCAATTAATTTTTCCTGTGGCACCCTTTAAAATAGTGTATCAGCATCGTGGAACCCCAACGCCATGGGAAAAAAATAAATAAAATTGTGCTGTTTTTTGTATGTGCTGGTGTGTATATCTGTGTTTCAATATGTATCACTGTGTGTGTTTGTATGTATCTGACACACAGATACACACACATTGACGCACAGTGTGTATCTGTGTGTGTGTGTGTGTGTATCCATCTGTGTATAAAGGTGTGTGTATCTGTGTTTGTATGTGTCATTGTGTGTAAATCTGACACACAGATGCACACAGATAGACACACCTTGACACACAGTGTGTATCTGTGTGTATGTATGTATCTTTGTGTCAAGGTGTGTGTATCTATGTGTCAAAGTGTGTGTATCTGTTTTTGTATGTGTCGATGTGTGTTTCTCTGCGTCAGTGGTTACTCTGTGTGTGTGTGTATCTGACACACAGATACACACACTGGCACATAGACACACAGATACACACTGACACACAGACACATACACCTTGACACACAGATACACACATCTTGACTCACAAATACATACACACTCAGATACACACAGTGACATATACACACACTCAGATCTCAGATACACACATTGACACATACACACAGTGTTATATACACACGCTGACACACTGACACATTCAGATACACACACACTGACATACACACACACACACACACACACACACATGGGCACATAGAAACCAAATGATACACAGTGGCACATATACACACATACATACTGACAAACACACTTAGATACACACAGTGACACACACACAAACCTTGACACACAGATACACAATGATACACTCAGACACACATACTCTTTGATAGACACACATACACTCTCACTGACAAACACACACTCTTTGACAGACACACACTCTCACTGACAAACACACATACAAACACATATACACTCTCACTGACAAGCACATACATTCTCACTGACAAACACATACACACACACACACACTCACTGACAAGCACACATACACTCTCACTGACAAACACACATATACTCTTTGTCAGACGCACACACACACACACACACACACACACATACAAAGTCCCTAACAGACACACATACAATTTATTTTATTTTTAAATATTACTCCACCCAGCCCTCCTAACTTCGGGAGTGATGGCATGGAGTCTCTATGTCCCACTGGTCCAGTGGTGTTGCTGGGCAGAGCGTGCGGTCCCTGGTGTCCAGTGGGGCTGCTGGGCTGAGTGTGCGGTCCCTGGGGTCCAGTGGGGCTGCTGAGCAGCTGGTATGCGGGCGGCGAGGGAGCAGTGATCTCCCTGCTCAGCTCCCTCGTGCAACCTCTTAGTGATGCTGGAGCCGGAGCGACGTCATATTCCGGCTCCAGCATCACTGCTGTGTGCACGAGGGAGCTGAGCAGGGAGATCACTGCCCACTGCTCCCTAGCCTCCCACGGCCATTTTATTTTTAATAATTTTGGCAGAACCCCAGTTGTGTTTATAGAGATCCCTTCCATCCCCGCTACAGGTAGGTGGAGTGTGTCTGCCCTAATTTTAGGATCTTAGAAATATTCTTCCATGTAGTCCGAATCTTACCCCCCTCACTTCCCTCTGCTAACTTCAATTTTTTATCTAGGTTTTAATCAACATGCACTATACACTTCTTAACTTGACATTAGTTAATTTAGTTAGTTTAGGTTACAGCACTGGACACAGCATATAAAAATAACAAAGTCAAATGGCACAAGGAACTAAATTCAAACTTTAAAACAAAAAGGAATAAGCATTGCCCCATTCAGTGTTAATTTATAAGCAAGCGCAATTCTTACCAGACATGCTGATCTAATGTTTACTACATTGAGGTAACAAACAAAAATAAATTCTAATGGTTGTTGCAAACAAGATTCCAAAGTGCTAAACATAGTAGAAATTGTTTGTATTCAGATTAGACTAATAGTTTTATCACTAGTCCATATCATATTTTATGTGCTTATTTAAGAGTATTAATGTATTCGTATTGTGAGAAGCAATAAGGTTTTAAGTAGTGTGCCTGTGCCTAGACACACCTTCCTGGTGTAAAACATTTGTGTAATTATTAAACAAGCAAAATATTTTTGCATGTGTGACTGTCCAATTATTATTCCCAAGGGCTAGATGGTTGTTTTCCTGTCCAGACAGAAAAAAAAGGACCATGGAAAGGCTGAAGATTTAGAGTGACCAATCACTGCTTTCTGGGAAGGTTTTCCAACTGAACTAATGATGTCCGATTCACCACCCAGGAGGCTAGTGGATTTTTTCTCTGAATGTTTTTGCTGCATTTTTCTACAGTAGCAGAATAAATTGTAGTTGCAGCATCAGAGTCATCTAGGCACATACATTTTACCACCATCTCCACAGTAACTTCTGCTGCCACTTCCACTGGCACTGCAGCTCCTTCTACCCTTGCTAGTTCAAGATATATGCATTTGTGGAGCCCCTCAATAAGCAACTAAGAGGGAATTCAGCAGAACATATTTTGTGGGTGCCATCAGAGGCACTTATTACTCAAAAGGAAGAGCAGAATACCAAAGTGGTGTCCTCAATGTCTGTCTCGGTAGTTGTGTGGTGGTGGTGAAAGATTTAGTGATGCTATTGCTTTTAAATCCACCACTGTAGTTCATGGCCCTTTACTTTTGGCCCAGGAGCTACTTGACTATGACATAGAGGAATTACAAGAGGAGAGTCTGGAGATCTGGAGACAAAAGGACCAGCCATCTTCTTTCTACAGAAGGAAGTGTGCACTTACCTCCTGCATATAAACAGTGTCTTATCTTTAGCTTCTCCCAACTGCACCTGCAAAGGTAACAGTAGACACCGCAAATCTCAGCTACACAGGTAGAAACTACTAAAATAAAAGTTTTTGTTTTTTTTTAAATAAGTTGCAGAAGCAGAATTAATTTAATTTTAAAACAGGAGATTTAAAAAACAAAACAAAATCAAAGGAAAAAGTTAGTGTTCCATCCTTTTATTTTTTAAGAAAACAACATTATTTTTCCTGCTAGGACAATATTTTGTTTTGTTTTTTAATTTAAAGACATTCATTGACGCTACAGATTTAAAGCTTTGTTATTCTCAGAGTGGAAGGGACGAGTGAGTCGTCAATTGCCCAGTGACTTTTTTTCCTTTAATTTTTTTGGAAAATAATTTTTTTTTCCCCAACTTAAAAATACTCAGCGATTTTTAAGAATACAAGATTGCAATAGGATAAACACTCAAACATCATTATAAAACTCAGGTTTCTTACCTATTTTTTTAATAAAGATATAATAATTTTATTGTGACTAATTGACAACTTAAAATTGATATTGCAAACATGGCTAATATTGCTTAGCCTTTAGACTAAGCCGTTGTAGTCATTTTGTATAGATGTTGTAGCACTTTTTCCAGCCTTTTATTGTTTTGCTCGAATGATTTCCAGAATAATTTTTTCATGGACAATTCTCAGTCAAGAAAAATTGTCATGTGAATGAGCAACACGTGTGTTGAAGTAAATTTCCTTTATAAGAAAAAATTATTTGGCTAATCCAAACTTTTTCGCTGTTTACAAGTCTATTTATTCTATTATGTTCTTTAAAAAAATTTCCTTCTTATTTTATTTTTGAACTGTCTCATATTACCATGAATTCTATGTTCTAAAAATATAACAGTTTCATTTTGAATTTTTTACACATCACAGAACTTAAGTACTTAATTGCATAGATACCTTTTATAGCTGTTACTAGGATAATGTCCAATAAAAAAAAAAATGTATATATATATATATATATATATATATATATATATTACCAATGCATATATTTGATTCTTCTGCACATACGGCAATATAGAGAATTCAACAATAATAATAGACATTGGTCATTTATAAATTAAAGGAAAAATAACTAAAATTGCTCCTGAACATTAAGTGAAATAAACGTAGATTTTTATTTAACAGTGAAATTGTATTCTTAATCATACAAAACAAAATCTCAAGTATTTTTTATAATTATATCTAAAAAAATACATTATTCTGATATCATAAAAATAAGACAGCAAAATTGCATCCATTACATAGCAAAGAAAGTTGCACGAAAATGTTATACACTAAACATTTAGTTATCACAAGTTTAGGTCACAAAAACTGAGCTTGAAAGAGTATATAGTTTTGCAATTAAAGTAAAAGGAGAGTATACTCAACACCATTGTTAAACTCAACTATTAGTGAACAGTTCTAGGGAAATGTCAAAAGCAAGTTCTAAAGGTATGAATATTTCAGATGATGCAGACCAATTTCTCTTTTTCAAACCCAAAACTGGCATCATACACAGAGTGAAAGGAGTAATTTAGTGCATGAAGAAAAAAAATTGAATAAATGCCTCTCATGTATGATACCAGTTTGGGTTGTAATTTAGTGGCTGTGAAGTGGGGAGAGGATAGATCCTTTGGTACTGGTAGATTGACATACTGCTGTGAGGAAACTGAGGTAATAGAGCTTCTTTTATTGAGGCAGACTTTTTATACAATTATAGCTGCACTATGTAGCTGTTCTAGTATTAGGACACTGTGTTTTGTTAGTAGGGAGGATCTTTATTCTTCAACACAGGCGGTAGATGACTTCACACTATAAATACACTGAGAAAAGGACTTCCTTTTGAGAAGTTATCCTCTAAGGTCTCATATCCTGTTCATTAATATGCAGAGTTTGTTGGCAAGGATAGGAACAGCATTTGTTTAAGTCTAATGTGATGGCCACGTAGAATTAATATTCTTAATATCCTCCAGGCAGCAGCAACAAAAAGTGATCCAATTAAATCTGTGTTTTATTTGGCATGTAGAAAAAAGCCAGTTTTAGACAGTGGTTATGATGCTATTTTAGAGCTGTCTCTAACAAATTATCCAGAACTTATAGTTACATTTTTTTCATGATGCACTATATCTATGTGGATACATAGATAGCACTAATTGTGTAATTGTATTTATTACCAGGAAGAGAATCATCTGTTTTGGGTATTACTTCAATATTTTTAGTGTATATATTACTAGTAAGGGACATGCTCAAGATACCATTGGTACTATCCTTACTGACTAGACATCACAGGCTTTGTTTAGACTGATAAGTGGTGAATTTTAAAATGAATTTGTATGGAGCGATATATATATCATATTGCTTGCTAATTGTAAAGGAAAAATAAGAAGTATTAAAGACATAGTCTAAGCACCATAACCATTATAGCATCCTCCAGAGTTAATAGTGCAAAGAGTATGCGTCATCCCAGGGTAAATTAGTCAAGCTAGGTATAGCACCTTTTGCAGCATCAGAACTGAAAGTTAGGTGATCCATAATTACATAGCTAGGTTAGTGCATATTACAATACTAAATACAGACCTTAAAATTCCCACAAGAACTGACAAGTAGAAATTCACCTTTGGAATAATGCTAGAGGTGTGGCAAGTAACTTTTAACACCTGGCAAGTAGCATAAGTATGTACTTGACTTTGATCTACCAATTCTCATGACGCACCCCCTGCGATGTGTCTACCACCTCAGAGATGGATCATCATTGAGACCAGGGTCAAGCTATATCTTCCCTAGCTGGTCTCCAAGCTCTTTGCTTAGAGTTCAGAGAATAGTGCAGTCAGAAAGCTTAGGCTTTTTCGTTTAGCAGTTGGTGCTCTGGCCCAAGGCTGGCTAACCTGTTGTGCTGGTCCTGGAGCTGCGTGCCTTGAGACCGTATGTGCTCAAAATCTTTACACCTATGGCACTGGATGTCAGGTGCTCTGGCCTGAGTACATGGGACCTGCCTCCTGGTAACAGCTGGCATTCTGGCCAAATGCTGCTTAATATGGTGTGTTGTTGTGCCGTTGTTAGCAGCTAGCACTCTAGCCCAAGGCCGACTGACTTGTTGCTCTGAACGGGGAGCAACTGGTCCTTGGGCACATTGATATCCACTTGCCACAGGATTCAGTCTCTATGTGGCTTTGTACTAATCCACAAGTCTGGCAACCTTTGTCAAGGTGAGAGGCTTACTATCTGTTACCCAGAGATAGCTTACTATCTCTTACTAGCTTTGTTGGTAAACTTGTTCTAGCAGGCGAAGTTGCTCAAAATGATGTGGTTACTGTCATAAGCAGCCACTGTTGGTTGGAACCTTCCATCATTCTGGTCCATTCAGTGTTGGTGTCAGTTGTCAGAAGTCACTCTCCTCTGAACTTGCTATTGTATGTGTCTGCATTCAGAACATATATATTCAGTAAATCTCTTTTTACTGCAACATGATCAAGGAAGTAAGGACCTCCTGTCCATCTAGGTCCTGGAAGGCTGGTGCAGCTTTGCCTGTCATAGAATCTTGCAAGAGAGGGATCCAGTCAATGTCCTGGATCTGCTATACCTTGCACTTTTTTCAAAATCTTGCAAGAAGACATGCATTTTCTCTTTGTCTTCACCAAAGGCATGGAAGGGTGACCTTGAGGTCAACTTGGATACCATTGGTTGGCTTGTGCTGCCTCTCTCTGTTTAATTCAAGTTCCTCCTGGTGCAGCTCCATTTGAATCTGCACTCTTAGAGACATTGTTAGGTTGAGGCCTTGGGACTGCAAAACGTCTTGCCACCTGTTCTTAAATTCAAACTGTGGGGTACCAGGAGGTAGCTGACTCTTGGCTCTGCTTACTTCTGCTATAGTGGGGCTCTGTGCCCCAGTATTAGTTAAGTACTTGTTGCCTTCTGATGGCCTGATGGTTGCTTGCACGCAGCTGTCTCTATTCTCAGAATGGTAGTAGATCCTGCAACTTTCCACAATATGTGACTGCACACATTAGTCTGAGCTTACCAGTTTCCAGAATGTACTGAAAGAAGTATAGGTAATTATTTAAAATAGTTACAATAATGATAGTTTGTCTATTTAAAAACCCAAGATAATTTTTCCTTACTTTCTTTAGACAGTGCATTTTCTTATTTTTTTTCTTTTTGAAAAAAATTATACTGAAAATTTCTAAATGTTAAAATGAATTGATTCCTATGACACTTAATATTAATATATTATTAGTGGTTGATCTAAAAACTCTTGAGTCAGTGCACTAATGGTACTATGAAATAGGGGCAATTCATCAGCTGGTCTAAGTTGCAGCAAATACAATAATATTAATTGGTGGAAATGAAATTCATTTGTCATCATCGTATAATAAATAGGATAATTGTAGCCATAAAGAGATGCTTTAGTATTAACTAATGGACCTTTATAAATAAGCATTCATGCTAGTTACACAGACTACAACATGCATAGTTTAACATGCTTGAAACATGTACAGGGTTATCCAATACAGTGGGAATTCACAGTGAATTTCAAATGTAAGGTTACCATAGCCAAACTGCATACATTCTCGAAGTCAGTTATGCTTGCAGTTTAGTCACTCAGACTTAAATTGGAAATTCACTTTGAATCTTCACTTTATTGAATAACCCTGTATGATTTCAGTATTCTTTTTGGCAAAGCTTGTGAGTCATCATGATACATTAGGAGTATTTAAAGGACAACTGTCATCAAATTTTTTTCATTTAATTAAACTTAATGATTTTTTTTTATTTATTTTTAAGATGTACATTGATTTTTTTTTCCAATTATTTTTACTTTTGTACCTGGCTGAGCAGCCATGTTGGGTCAGACTCTACTATCTGACCAAATGCTGCTCATCCTAACTTGTCTGCTGCTGTGCTTGGTCTATCTGCTCTATCTGAAACTGCAGCATCAGGCAGGTTAGGCTGAGTAGTAGAGTTGGTCAGATAAAAGTAGAGTCTCACCTAACATAGCTGCTCAGCCAAATAAAAGAAAGTGATTAGGAAAAACATTATATTTTATTAAATGTAATAAATGTTCAAAAAATAGCAAGTGAATATTTGATGACAGTTGCCCTTTTAACCTACTGCCAGGCAACGTTCAAGCTTTAAGTAGCCTAATTATATCCTGCAAAAACATTTTTACCTAGACCCACTATACTATGTTACTGTAACTGTAGACTAGTTAGGAGACAGCTATAAAGCAACTTGCTTCCTGCAGAAATGGACACAGTACATATAATATTACACCCCCTTATTTTTATATCCTAACAGACATTCCTCATTACAGGGAGGATGCCAAGTCCACAACACCAAACCTAGCCTATCTGCTCTTCTGTGTACCCAAAGAGAAGTCATAATATAAAATGTGTTTTTAAAAATGTGTAAAATAAACAATTAGCAATTAGCACATTTTAAAATGTAGTGACGCTTAAAGGACCACCCTCAGGGACCCCCTCCCGCCGGGCTCTGGGGAGAGGAAGGGGTTAAAATCTTACCTTTCTCCAGCGCCGGGCGGGGAGCTTTCCTCTTCCTCTCCTCCTTCCTAGCGACGTCATCGGCTGAATGCGCATGGCGGCAGGAGCCGCGCGCGCATTCAGCCAGTTCATAGGAAAGCATTTACAATGCTATCCTAAGGACGCTGGAGTCTTCTCACTGTGATTTTCACAGTGAAAAGCACGCAAGTGCCTCTAGCGGCTGTCAATGAAACAGCCACTAGAGGCTCTAGAGGGTGGATTAACCCTCAGTGTAAACATATCAGTTTCTCTGAAACTGCTATGTTTATAAAAAAAAAAAAAGGGTTAACCCTAGCTGGACCAGGCACCCAGACCACTTCATTAAGCTGGAGTGGTCTGGGTGCCTATAGTGGTCCTTTAACTGTAATGATACGATGATATATGATCTATGATATGATATAACAGAACCCACATGATACAGAACCCACATGACATGATATAACAGAACCCACATACTGTCAAATTCAACATGAACCAGAAGGTTACATTTAACATTTAACACTTATGTTTTATGTTAAGTACACATTACACTTGTCATTAACTTTATAAATGCAATGCAGTCATATAATCAATGATGCCTTTCTATGAGAATGATGCCATACATCTAATGAACTCATGAACTGTGCTAAATGGCTGCATACATGTTAATTGAAAATGACTATACTCCTGTGATCCATAAATTAAATCAGCTATACTTAAATTCTATAGATACACATTATGTGTAACATGTTTTCATTGACCTGATAATTATATCGGATGGACCTTCTCTGCTCTATTTATAGCGGATTCCTCACCGTAGCTCATTAGTCTATATTATTTCATAACATACATTCTCAACATGTCTATTGCTTAAAAAGAAGCATTCTAAGTCCATATCAGAGCATGATTAAGACAAATAATCAATGAAAAGCTGTGTAAACTGCATCATAGCATCAAAATATAGGTCTATTTTTGGTATTATGTCTGAGACACATTACAGTTGACACTGCAAAGGGTACAGCTGCTATGCCTTGTTAGTCCTACAGCAGACCAGGGCAAACACCTCTCTAGGGAACTTCTAATTAGCATCTTTATACTAGAGATGTTAAAATAAATGGTGCTCACACAGGCTCAACATAAATTATTGACTTTATTATGTTGTACAGAAAGATTTCCCTTGCTTGTGTGAGATCCAACAATCATGATTTGTGACTCAATAAACAAGAAGGTTATAGCATCAAATACATTTTCATAAACTCATTGATGTAAATAATTGACTGCTACATTTATTGCATAAGCATGTATTATATATGTAATTAAATAGTAACTGTGAATATTCACCCTGGAATACAGTTATAATCTCTTATTTAATTTCAAAGGACATTCTTTATAATATAACAATTCATTTATAAACAGCCTATAACAGTTACATAAGGAATAATGATTTGTATACATAGCTGGAATTGAACAACAATAAACGGACTGTATGAGAGATTGTTACTACAAAAGTGTGACCTCTCTAATATTTAATTCTATTGCATTGTCACTAGGCCCCTTGATCTTCTAAAAAAAAAAAAAAATGAAGTTCTGCTTGCAGACACATTCTGGACATTGTTTAACAGAATAAAGAAAATGACACAGGATTGTTATGCACGTATTTAAATTGGTGACTATATAAAAATATTGTGCATCAAAACTGTTATAGGACTCAGTCAAACACAAATTGAGGTTGATTGTTTCATTACGAATGAAATTGTAGAGTGCAGATGCTCCACTGGTCATTTTTAATACTTGGACAGCTTTTGCATGCCTTAGCAACTTGCTATGACTATGCCTTCCTGGGCAAATAGGCAGTTTCTATTTTTAGGCAATAGTAGATGAGTTAGTACTGGCTCTATTTTAGGTAGATGATAGGCTGCCTTGAAGCAGCAGTGTTTAGTTTATTTTACACTGGCTATATCTAGTTTATGAGGGGCTACCCTGAATCAGTTATTTACCGATATTTTCTATACTATTGGCTAATCTCTGTATCTTCAGGGTGTATCCTATATGGGACTACTCGTTCCTTTACTCATGAGCGGACCAATTTAGGTCTGCATACTTGTCTATCATCTATATATTATTCTATTGGCTCTCAGCACTTGACCATAAGGGAATACTTTACTAGGGGCAATTTTATATTCCATTGTTGGTTTCCCAGCTGTTATAGTTTCTCCGCCTGGGGTTTACTGCTTTGGATTACCCAATATATTCAAATTTCCTTTTCTTTCTATGGTTTCTTAATGATTTTTTAAGCTAATAATAAGACAGAGTCACTAGTTAACACCATAAAGAACCTTATTTACTCTACAATTTCTGCCTTTGACCCATTACACTGCCTTAGGATCAGTCTGCTACTCTTTATCTATATTTATTGTTATATATTAGATACTATATCAGCCTTTCCTAGCCCACAGCAGCTTATAAAACTTAGCTGGGTGCTTTCAATTTATATGCAATTTTGCAACAGAGTATCAGGTTATGTTCACCTGCTTTTTAGTCTGTTTCCAAACTAGGAGATCATTCTGACTATCTATATAGGACCCATCTGCTTGTCCAATTTAATTTATTTTCTATTTTTTCACTTTATCACACTTTTCTGGCACTGTTTTATGTGTGTGTGTTTTTGTATCATCCTTGTAGGGATTTGATGTTATGAATTATAAATTTTTAAGGTATCTCATTCCAATGTTGGACTAGTACTTTAATAAGGGTAATAGGATTGCTATTGGGCTTGTCTTTTATTAGTCTGTACTAATCTTGTTATTGATTTCTATGTTGGGTTATGCACTAATTACCCCACAACCATTACAGACTCAGTGTTAGGTTCTCTTTCATCGTGTTTGTATATTTATCAAAATTGTAGATCTGTCCTAGTTTCTAAATTCTAAACATCCTAATGAAAAGAAAAGTCAGAAAAAAGCAAAACACATTTTTGCAGAACCATTCTGTTTTTTATAATGATAGCAAACTAGGGACAAATATACTAAGTAACCGTAAGGACAAATTTAAGACAAAGGGCTTTTTTATTTTACACTTCCAGCTGTTTGGTAGATATCCTTACATTAGATTGTCATAATTATGAATAGAGTTGAGTGAACCCGGACTGTAAAGTTCAGGTTCGTACCGAACATTAAATTTTTTCGACCCGGACACGAACACGGACATATCACTGTATGTTCGGGTTGGAGTTCGGTGTTCGGCAATTTAATGGTGCGTTTTGAAAGGCTGCAGGCAGCTAATCAACAAGCGTTTGACTCGTGTGCCTTTAGAAGCCATCACAGCCATGCCTACTAATGGCATGGCTGTGATTGGCCAGTGCAGCATGTGACCCAGCCTCTATATATAAGCTGGAGTCGCGTAGCGCTGCATGCACATGAGGTCTTATTAGTGTAGGGAGAGGATGCTGCCGCTGTGAGGGACAGCTTAGCAAAGAATTCTGCAAACTAGTACATTAGTGGGGTGCAGTTCATATCTGAGAGTCAAATAGAAGCGTCAAATACTGCGGTTACATCGGAGTTTTAAAAAGTCAATTTTTTGGGTGCTAAATAGTACCTTAGTGGGGTGCACTTCATATCTGAGAGTCAAATAGAAGCGTCAAATACTGTGCTTACAGCGCAGTTGTAAAAATTCTAATTGTTTTGCTGCTAAACTGCTAAATAGTAAATTTTGGGCGTGCTCTTCATATCTGATAGTCAAATAGAAGCGTCAAATAATGAGCTTACAGTGCAGTTGTAAACATTCTAATTGTTTTGCTGCTAAACTCCTAAATAGTACATTAGTGGGGTGCACTTCATATCTGAGAGTCAAATAGAAGCGTCAAATAGTGCGTCAAATTTGTAAAAATTTGAATTGTTTTGCTGCTAATCTGCTAAATAGTACATTTTGGGGCCTGCTCTTCATATCTGAGAGTCAAATAGAGGCATCTAATAGTGCGCTTACAGCGCAGTTGTAAAAATTCTAATTGTTTTGCTGCTAATTTGCTAAATAGTACATTTTGGGGCCTGCTCTTCATATCTGAGAGTCAAATAGAAGCGTCAAATAGTGCACTTACAGCGCAGTTGTAAAAATTCTTATTTTCTGGATGCTAATTTGCTAAATAGTACATTTTGGGCGTGCTCTTCGTATCTGAGAGTCAAATAGAAGCGTATAATAGTGTGCTTACAGCGCAGTTGTAACATTTCTAATTGTTTTACTGCTAAATAGTACATTCTGGGGCCTGCTCTTCATATCTGAGAGACAAATAGAAGCGTCTAATAGTGCACTTGCAGCGCTGTTGTAAACATTCTAATTTTCTGGGTGCTAAACTGCTAAATAATACATTTTCCACCACGGGTCAGTCGCTCTGCACCAGACTTGCCCTCCAATTGATCAGAGTTAAAGGATTTCAAGTGGACTCATTACAATTACAGGGCCTCTAAAGAGTCCTGTATTGTTATTTGTCGTCACTACCTCCCCGCATCAGGAGTGGATAATTTGCGTGCCTGCTGCCTTCCTTGCATGTGGTCCCTGTATGGAATCGAACCCTGAATTCCCTTTAGCCATGGTCACAATGGTAGGCGCAGTAAATGGCATTGAAAGTTGATATGGATTGACATACGAATGCGTCGTCGCATTATCGTTGGGGAGCACATTGAAAAAGTGCTCTAGCATGACGAGCTAGGTGATCTCCGGGAACTTGGCTTGATGGGAGTTGAGCCAGTTCTGGGTGACCTTTGTGATGCCATGGTGTATACCCAGATATATCAGAGCTGCTGCAGAAAGTGCGGGCCGTGTGTGCGCACTTTCGGCATTCTCACCCTGCTGCTGCTCGCCTGTCTGCTCTGCAGCGTAACTTCGGCCTTCCCGCTCACCGTCTCATGAGACTGTGCAAGCAGCAGCAGGCAATAGTGGAGATTCAGATGTAGCACGCACGAGTCAATCACTCTGCGGAACAGTTTTCTTTTTTTATAAGTCCCAATATTTTGGGGGCTATCCCAATTAAAATATATATATATATATATATATATATATATATATATAAAAAAAACAGTGTTGGCTACCTCTTCCTCCTCCACCGCTGCTTCCACCTACAACGCCACAGTCACCGCCTCTGCAACGAATGGGTCACTTAGTATAAACTATGTACACAATAGCAGAGGCTTGTGAAGGCCTTTTCTCCATGCATCAGGAGTTGAGCATTTCTCCATGCATCAGGACTGCAAGAAATGCACCGCAGGCCGCAAATGTTTCTTTTTTTCTATGTCCCAATATTTTGGGGGCTATCCCAATTAGATTTAGCTGCACTCCAACCCTCTCTCAAATGGATAATTATGCTGATCCTCCTGACAGCCATCCTTTAGATTTTGATTTATGTTCTTCCAAAGCTAAAATCAAAGATTCCATCTAGTGCTATTTTATGGCTCAGCTGTATTTTTAACCCCTTAAGGACACATGACGGAAATATTCCGTCATGATTCCCTTTTATTCCAGAAGTTGTGTCCTTAAGGGGTTAATTTGTATGTTATCTTTCCCTATCCACATTTGTTTGCAGGGCACTTGTCCTACTATTACCCCCATTTTACTTCCTTTTGCATCCCTCTAGCCCTTTCCAGGACTTTTTTTAGAGGCATTTTTGTGGCCAAAAGTTTGGGTCCCCATTGACTTCAATGTGGTTCAGGTTCGGGGTCAAGTTCGATCCCGAACCCGGACTTTTTTTCAAAGTTCGTCCGAACCCGCCGGACCCGAACATCCAGGTTTTCGCTCAACTCTAATCATCAATACCAAATTAGGGACTTATCTACTAAGCAACTGGAACAGCAACATTAATAAACAAGACTTTTCTTAATTTTTCTATTTTAGCTGTTTGATAGATAGCTCCCTGACTTAGTATCTTTACATGGGATTGTCATAAGTGCAGCGACACTATAGGCACCCAGACCACCTTCTCTCATTGAAGTTGTGTTGATGCACTGTCCATGTCCTTTTAATCCTACTATCTAAAACATTGCAGTTTAAATGAAACTGCGATGTTTACATTGCAGAGTAAAGACTGCCTCTAGTGGTTATCTACCAGACAGGCATTAGAGGTGCTTACTGATGTTTCTCGGAGCCATGCAAATCTGTAATCTCCATGCATCAGGAGTTGAGCATTTCTCCATGCATCAGGACTGCAAGAAATGCACCGCAGGCCGCAAATGTTTCTTTATTTATATGTCCCAATATTTTGTGGGCTACCACAATTAGAAAAAAAAAACACAACATAAAATACAGTGTTGGCTACCTCTTCCTCCTCCACCGCTGCTTCCACCTACAACGCCACAGTCACCGCCTCTGCAACGAATGGGTCACTTAGTATAAACTATGTACACAATAGCAGAGGCTTGTGAAGGCCTTTTCTCCATGCATCAGGAGTTGAGCATTTCTCCATGCATCAGGACTGCAAGAAATGCACCGCAAGCAGCAAATATTTCTTTTTTTCTATGTCACAATATTTTGGGGGCTACAAGTTTGATCCCGAACCCGGACTTTTTTTCAAAGTTCGGCCGAACCCGCCAGACCCGAACATCCAGGTGTCCGCTCAACCCTAATTATCAATACCAAATTAGGGACTTATATACTAAGCAACTGGAACAGCAAAATTAATAAACAAGACTTTTCTTAATTTTTCTATTTTAGCTGTTTAATAGATAGCTCCCTAACTTAGTATCCTTACATGGGATTGTCATAAGTGCAGGGACACTATAGGCACCCAGACCACCTTCTCTCATTGAAGTTGTGTTGGTGCACTGTCCATGTCCTTTTAATCCTACTATCTAAAACAGTTTAATGAAAATGAAACTGCGATGTTTACATTGCAGAGTAAAGACTGCCTTTAGTGGTTATCTACCAGACAGGCAATAGAGGTGCTTACTGATATTTCTAGGAGCCATGCAAATCTGTAATCTCAATTGCATTTCAATTATAATGATAAAAAAAGGATTTGAGTGATGCTGAGACCTCTAGATTGTCGGCTCGTTCAAGCGGGGTCTTCATTAACCTATTGTTTGTGTAACATTTTGTAAATGTCTTATTTATTGTTAAATTTCCCCCTTTTATATTGCAAAGCATTGTGGAATAAATTGGTGATATATAAATGCCAACAATACGAAATATGACAAAAAGGAGCAGAAGCAAACAAAGAATTGTTAAGATGTCATAGAACCATCGGTAGGTCACAAGTTTGACCTCCCTTCACGTTTCAAATAGGGATGGTAATAGGGCCAATTAAATCTTATGGTTCATCTTCCTATGGGTTAAAAAGATGTTGAGGGATGTGAGTAAGTGGAAGAAGTATAGCAAGAGACAGGAAGGATCTGAAAAAGAAACAAAAAAATTATGGTGTTATGTTTGATTTGTGGTAGGTGTATCAACATGCCTAAAGCTGGAGATGATTGCAAGCAGACAGAGAGAAAGTAGATAGATAGATAGATAGATAGATAGATGGATAGATATCCCTCCACTATGAATTCCCTCCACCATGAAAAAACAGGCTTAAAAGTAATAAAACTTCAAATATCAGTGGTTATTTTTAAAAATAAATAATCGGAAGATCCATTTTTTATTCAAGTTGTTTTGTGTTCTGAATGCCCATGCTCTCCATTATTTACAGGATTATGATTAGATTCAGTCATTGAATTAATGTCAGCTTTCATTCCAGGTATACATTTATTTTGTTCAGTCTGTTCTGTATCTGAACATGTAGAATGGACATGGAACATTTGTCACGAGAACAAGTGGTAAACACAGCAGAAATTTCTAGTACACAGTAACACAAAAGGTATATATCTACCATTACTTACAAACTTGTGGTTTCTAGAAATATTGGTATTTACCATTCTTCTGGCATAAAATCCTTTATTCTCTTACACTGTGACACTTGATTCATTCAGGTGACAGATGCTCTGTCTGGAAAAAAAATACAGCTCAATATGTCATTCAGGTATAGTTTCTATTAAACATATTTTTTTCTGATTTTGCAGTGAAATTTCATATAAACAAGCCCTTTCCTGCTCCATTGGTTTAAACAATGCATTTTCTTGGTGTTCATTTTCTGTCCTTTGTGTTGCATAGTTACAGTGAAACAAACAAATACGAAAGCCTGGTTAAGAAGAGAATGTTAGAAACATTTTCACCTTGTTGACTTGCTCTAACCAATGTGTATCTATGGAAATGTGTTTAAATATAGATGCTTTGCCATTCAGAAGAAAACATAAAAGTACAAACATAGAAATAGAATTACAATAAGATGGAAATGTGTTACAATGAAGGCTTATACTTGCCTGTCGGGCATTGTGTTCTACTCTGGATTTCTTTTATTTGTGATCAGGTACGCTATCAGACATGTGCATGGCAGACAAATCTGGTTTGGTTTAATCACTTTATCCCCAAAAAATTGAAAATTTGTTTGGGGAGCCTGATAGTTATCCATGTGTCCAAGGTTCAACTTGTCCGAATAGCATCCATGCAAAAAACTTGAAGAAAAAATTCAGATGAACCAAAAGGGTGAGAAAAGAAACAAGTCCTGTGCAGCAACAATACATACAATAAAAACCAAAGAAAATAGTTACTTGCGCACTATCACAAATCCCTGTGTGCATTTAAATAACTGGAGGGTTTTAGTATCACTCCAGTGGCCACTTGAGTATAAGCTCACCTGCCACATCAAGGCAAAACCTCTTAGTTGAGTCTTTCACCTTACCTTTTCCAATTTCAGGTAAAAAATCTTTTAGAAAGAAAGGGGTATTTTTCTGAACCCCTTAATAGGGAAACACATGGGGTGGGCAGCAGCATTGTAACATGGCTTTGTAATACAAATGCAAATACAAGTATACAGAAACAAATCCTGTGCTCAAACTCCTACTCCTCCTGGACGGCAGCAATGACTATAGACCCAATACATAATATAAAAACCTAATGGCTACACAATATGAGGCATTTTTGCAATGCCAGTTCTGAGTTGCAATAATTATATTATAATATCTGTATTAAAAAAAAAATGTGATTTGTAACAATTATTGTTTTCCCTTTTGCAAGACTTAGTCAGGCAGAATGTAACCACTACAATGAAAGGCAATACAAAAAGGAGGAGCTGCAGCAGTTGTAAATGTATTTTGAAAAAACTTGATTTTTAAAACACTAAAAGCAAAAAGTGAGTGGGCAATAATTGATAATCCACACCCCATTCCACCCTGAAAAGAAGAAAACGTTCTCACATATTCACTCTGTAGTGAGAGAGATCATTCTTCAGTGTGGAAAAAAAACCAGTGCCCTATCAGCTTATACCAACTGTGTCTGCAGAGCTAGCAGGCATTGCCACATTGCAAGATTCAGCCTGACAAGACAAAACCAGTGTAATTAATAGCATTTGAAAACATTACAACCACCACATTTTAGAATAGTTTTTTTTCTACAAAGAGTTAATGAAAAATATCTGTCACACAGGCAGGGTTCACTTGTGCAGTAAACGGCCACACACTCAATATTACTAAAGGAAGAAACTTGCAATGTGCAAAGCGCAAGCAGTGGCACTGAAGCAAGCAGACAAAATCCATAGATACACAGTGCTGCTGTCTGTCCTCTCCAGTCTCTTCCTGTAATTCAACTCCGAGTTGAGTACCTCCTGCAACAGAGGTAAAAAGCTATGCCTCCCGTAGTGGGGGGGAGAGTCATCATCATCAGATTCATCATCAACACCACCGAGAAAAAGCATTGGGGACACGACTTTGGTACTCTGCTCTGTCTCTTCAGTAAATATTTTTCTCTTTACACTCACAAACTAAACTCTGCTGATATGTCCCTTAATTGCTACTGTGAGGGTACAAGAACTATGGAGTAACATTGAGAATGGCAACAAGAGCACTAGTTTCACTGATTCCTTGTTTTGACCTTAAAACACAGAATGTGTAATGCTTGATTTAACTGTGATAGAAGGTAGAAGGAGCTGCAGTACCAGTGCTTGTGTTGACAAATGGGTTGCTGCTTGGTGATTTTAATACTGTAGTGATATTCATAGGCGTGCACAAGGGGTGTGCCGGTGTGCCCTAATCCCCACAGGCCGCGCAGGGCCGTCTTTAACATGGGGCAAAAGGGGCAGCTGCCCCGGGCCCAGTCAGTCTTAGGGGGCCCAAAGCAACTGCCCCTTTAGCCCTCCGGCCGCTGTGGTGCATGTGGCCCGCGTGGAACCACCACCATGGGCCGCTCGATGTGGAGGCTCATCAAGTGGCCAATGCTCTAAGGGGCACCCGATGGCGATGGATTTTCAGGGGTAAGGTTCTCTCATGTATAAAAAGGGGTATTGATTCACATGATCAAAATATAATTTTGCCTTTTTATGAATCAATCGTAGACCCCACCTTGAATTTTGAGCACAAGTTTTAAATAAGGATATTTTCAGAACTAGAAAAAGTGCTTAGGTGAGCTACAAAACCAATAAGGGTGATGGAAAATATTAGCTATAGATAAAGGCATTACAGATAAGATTTAATAGCACTATACAAATATATATAAGGTACTGACCTGTTCATTAGCAGGAATATACAAGAGACAGGAGGTCACCCATTCAAGAAAGACATTTTCTCTTACAGCAGAGGAAATAGTAAGAATAATAAAGATTTGGAATTCTTTACACAAAGAGGTTGTCTTATCATATTCTATAGATATTTTTATATTTTTTAAAGGCCTAGATATATATTATTTGCAAAAACTGAATTTTTAAGGATATAATTAATTTGTATGTGAACAGATTGTTGATCCAAGAAGAACGCTTTCCTACATCTGATAATTGCATGAAATGTGCCTGATATATGTTTCAAAATGTATTTATTTTTCTAAACTGTATCTACTGATATGCAATTAACACAGCTTTCCATTATTTCTATTTTTCTCCTATTACATTTTAAATAATTGCAAGTATATCCAAATATATTTTAGTGTTGCTATGTGTATGATTAATCACTTTACACATGAGATATTTTAAGCTGCATCATTATGCTGACATTTTGTTTCTATGCTATATGATAAGATCTTGTACTTTCTTTTTCCTTACTTCTGTTTGAAAAAATCTGCATATCTCCTTCATCAGGCCAGATAGGACTGTTTATATATGTCAACTATAGTTTATTTTTGAAAGCACATGTAGCCAGTTAGCTTACATAAGAGCTTATCCACTTCTATACCCATCACTGTGCCCACATACCAAACAATATTGCACCATTTGGTATAAAATGTTTATGAACATTTTCTCAATAATAGCAACAATAATAACCTTGCTAATCTGCCAGACATTCAACATTGATCTTTATCCTTTTAATTGTTTTTTGCTTAAGGAACACTCCAAGCACCATTACCACCAAAGCTTGTTTTAGTGACTATGGTGCCAGGAATGCCCTGGTTGGTGCCCCATTCCCCCCAATGTTTTCCAAATAGTTCGACTTCTTATTTGGGATCTGCCAGCTTGAAGGAAGGACTCTGAGAACACTCTGCACATCAAAAATGTACTTTGAAAACATGTATAATAGAGAGGGGTCCAAATAAATGCACCATATTTGACACTTCCAATAATTTGCCACCAAAAGCAACAATGAGGCACCTTCTGATACAGTGCCATGAGAGAGGAATCACATTGTAAATATAATAGATTAGCAATTGACTATTCTGTCTGTAGTAGTGACATAAACCACATACTCAATTCTTCATTGACTGCATAAATCCAATGCAATTTGCTTAAATATGCGGATACAAATTTGAATATTGCATGCTTTTAATGAGCACAAAGGAAGGCACATTCAATTATGGAGATGATTATTCCTGAGACACTCTCCTGAAATGCTTAGTCTCAGACATAGAAAAAACAAACAAAACCTGTGTATGTAATGTTGTAAATTGCACCATACAGCAATGTACCAAAATATGCCACCAATGATATGCTAGATTGAGAACTGAGTGAGGACCCACAAAGAACACGCTATTTGAGTTGTTGTCCTTTCTCAGTAATCTCGTTCTCTCTGTATTGGTTTGTACCAATATTAGCCTACTGTTGTTCCCCCAGGTTCACTATAACAACCATTGAAACCTGGCATATTCTTTTACTACCCATGCAGACAAATATAATGTTTGTATATAGATTATGTTGGTATTTTTATGGTCATTTGTATTTGTACTTTTATGTGCAAAAATGTTTTATGTAAGCACACTGTTTTCCATGATTTTATTTGTGATTGTGTTTTGAAACATTTTATATGTTGTATTTATATTTTATAAATAATGCTGTTAATTCATAATAATGATGATGAGATTGTGATTATGTTTGTGTATAAGAAAATAAATCAGTAGTATTGCCATAGGCGTGCGCAGCCTATTGCATTAGGGTGTGCACCCTAAAGCACAAGCACACGCCGCATATATATATGTATAATTCTTTAATAAACCTAATGAAAATGTTGACAGCTCTTTTGTATGACCGTCTAGTGTTGTCGGACAGGGCGCATTGTGACAGTACTCGGCCATGCGCCAGGAGCTGACCTAATCTATGATGAGGTCTTGAAATTGAGGGGCCGGAGTTGCCATTGGAGAGGCACTGGGGTAGAGTTGGAGGAATTCCTCAAAACGGAAGCGAGATAAATGGTCAGCCGCCATGTTGTGGCTACCAGGAACTGTGTACAACGGATAAAGAATTGATGAGTAGCAGCTAGCCAAGTTAAGCATCTAATGAACCTCATGATAGCAAGAGTAGGGGAACGACCAGAGCATTGGGGAATTGTTGGAAATAGGAGGGATAAACATAGATTTCCCATTCCACTGACATAGGAATTTCTGCCACATCCGTAAATCTGCTGTGGCCTGGTAATCAAGGGAAACATGGAAATAAACAAAGAAGCCGTGAAATGAATGACCTGCCCTGAGGGATTATTCTCATCACAAAATGTAATGATCCGAGCAATGATTGTAATTCCTTATGGCTACAGGAACCCAGTCATAAGTAATCATCAATACCTGCTAGGATACGTTCAATTTTATTACTTGGTAAGCTGGATTCCAAAGCCACAGAGTCTAGTTGAATGCCAAGAAAACTGACAATGGTGTGGCGGATTATCATTACACTCTATGATGAGAAAATCGTCTAAATAGTGAAGTACTGATGGACATCTACATGAATTAAGAAGTAACCAGCATAAGGCTTTTGCAAAAGTATCAAAAATTATTGGGATACTTTTTGAACCGAACGTCAGCCTATTGAAAAAATAATACTTGTTTCTCCACTTAACACCACGAAGATGCCATAGATAATGATGAATTTGGAGTAATTTGAAGGCATTTACAATGTTGGTCTTACTTAACCATGCCCCAACACCGGCTGATATGATAGCTTGGACCACATTGTCTATCATGGCATATTGTAGAGAGAATTCCTCAGATGGAATTAAAGAATTTAAACTGGGGATGGTGGTAGAGTGAGGTGTGGAAAAAACGATAATAAATTTTTAAAGAATGTTTCCCCATGACAGCACCCAATAGATTTGTCTGCCAAATAGCAAAGGGAAGTATGGGAAAGGGGCCCAGGATGAACCCTTGATCCAATTCGTGTAGTAAAAATGTGTCTACTGAACCTGGGTCATTGATGGCCGACTGCATGTTTTTACATTCCGTAATGCCAGCAGGTAAGGCCAACATGCCAGTGTGGAAAATGTTTGAAATCCCTGAAATCACGAAAATTCCACTAATTGTGGAGATGGGTGTGACGTTAACAGTTGAGACAACTTAATAATATTAACAGATGTGAAATACTGTTTGTGATGTAGTTTATTGGGGCACATTGTCTTAGAATGTGCTCAGAAACATTGTGTACAGATATGTAATAACCTACAGGCACTGAACCCACAAGCACCCGCATTAAAATTGTTACATATTTGGAATTTCCCAAGGAACACAATTAGTCTGCCAATCTTATCTTTAATGACTTTCTCAGACCTGGCTGGTAAATCAGGGGGTTGTTAGCCCCAAACTGAGGCGTCATTAGGACAAAGATTAGTCGTGTGGAAGGTTGAAGAACACAAAGCACACGCTGGTATCGTCAGGCCAGTGAAATGCCTACAGAACAACTCCGTATACAGTTTACTCCAGTTAATGACCGTATTAAACTGGGCCAGATTTGCCGCTGCTTTGGCCGAGAATTACCTATAATCACAAAAGGTGTATCTGCCATATTTGTACCCGAAGTCCACCAGCTTATGCATATAAGTCTCAAATTCTTCTCTCCTACGTGGCAAATTAGTACACATCACATCCCTGTAGATTCCAAACACCAGTACGAATCCGGGAATTGTACGTTTTTACTGAGTCTGGAATCCCTAGCTGTGAGAACCACAGATAAGTCCCCATAGGCATACGTCTTATTCTCCACGATATCCTGGGAAGCAATAGGAAAGCTAAATCAAGTTCACATCCTTACCTTCCAGGATATCTTTGCGGATCTGAGATGGTGTTATCTTGAGGGTATCAATTGGGGATATGGAGACTGCTACATTACTCTGTAAAATAACTTTAGCAGCCGCTAGAAATGTAACATCTGACAAAGTCGGGTTCGTTGCCAAGAGGCCGGACTCTAATCTATTAATCCTATCTTTAATTTGGCCCATGCATGATAGCAGAGAATTCATCATGGTTTGTAAGTCCGGCGAGTTAATGTTTCCGCTAGACCCTTCCCCTGCTCCTGAGTTGTCGGTGTGTGTCTGCATTAGTCTAAACAACTCGGCTTTCCTGGCCATAGTCTGGAAGGGAATACTTCTTCTTCGGAGTTCAGCTTGAATACGCGGTATTGTCCAAGATCTAATAGATGATGGACTGGCTGAGTCACGTCTCCCCGATGGTGAACCAGACCTAGCTGGGGTGCTAGGGAGTGAAAGATCATCTCCCCCCTCTGGAACTGAGAATTGGAAATTAGGACATTGTCACCTAGGGTACTGGCTGCTATTTAGTGCCAAGTGGCAGAAATATTAACTACATGGTGACAGGTGAGGCCCTGCTAATGCCAAGTGGCTTGAGATGCTCTATCTATGAGTTGGACCACGAGCCTATTACCACAGAGCGTTGTGGTGGGATTTTGGCCTCTCAGTGACAATTAAGAGAAAAATAAAGTTGGGAGTGACAAGTGAGGCCCTCTCTATGTAACTTGCGAGGCACCTATCTATACGTTGGACCGAGGGCCGACTACCTCCGAGTATGAGTATGCGAGTTGGCCTTGCAGGACCGCTAGCAGGAGGTATAGAAGGCCTTTAGAAAGCTAAATATGGAACCTAATTTCCCTAATAGTCAGCCATTCCTCTAGTCTAAAGGACTGCTAGAAACAGGGAAGTTCCCATATGAGCTAATGGATGAACGTACCTGTATGAAATTCCTGTCTTATTGTGTTTTTCACCCCACCTCCTATAGAATGTAAGCTCGTTTGAGCAGGGTCCTCTTCAACCTATCGTTCCTGTAAGTTTTCTTGTAATTGTCCTATTTATAGTTAAATCCCCCCTCTCATAATATTGTAAAGCGCTACGGAATGTTGGCGCTATTTTAAATGGTGATAATAATAATAATAATAATAATTATATATATATACATATATATATATATATATATATATATATATATACATACACACACATATTATATATATATATATATATATATATATATATATATACACACAAATATATATATTTTTTTTAAAAAAACAACGAATAAACGAATAAATTAAAACACTGATGAAGACCTGTGAGTGCATCTTGTATATATTTTTGTTATTTTTGTTATGCATAGAAAATAGATTGTTTTTTGGAGTTGGAGGAGCGAGTGTCAAGGTTATCGTCTTTTATATATATACATATATATATATATATATATATATATATATATGGATTGTACCCAGGCAAGAAAATAGATTGTTTTTTGGAGTTGGAGGAGCGAGCGCCAAGGTTATCGTCTTTCATATATATATATATATATATATATATATATATATATATATATATAATGGAAAATTTATTCATACTTACCGTAATTTTCTTTTCCTGGTCATATGCCATGGCAGCACAACATTGGGTAGCTCCTCCCTATCCCCATTGGACAGGAATAATTATTAAGCCGTATAAGTACCACCTCCTACCCCTCCTTCCCCAGTCATGTTTTCCAGCAATAGCCCCGGGTGGGACCCTTGTGCTGCCATGGCATATGACCAGGAAAAGAAAATTACGGTAAGTATGAATAAATTTTCCATTTTCCTGGCCATATCCATGGCAGCACAACATTGGGTAATACCCAAGCAATAAACCAGGGAGGGAAAGAGACACAGACTCCAAAAATTTTGAATGCAAAGTGTATTAACACCACAACAGGTGAAAAAATTGAAATCAGGTATCGGATACAGACAGAACTGATTTAGCAAATTGATCAGATATACCTGCTCTAACATCAATTTGGTAGCTCTTAATGAAAGTGTTAGAGGAAGACCATGTAGCTGCTTTACAAATGAGTTCAGGAGAAACATTAGCAGCAGCTGCCCAGGAAGATGAGAGAGCCCTCGTGGAATGGGCTTTAAGACCCACAGGGACCGGATATCCAGCAGATTGATAAGCCAGAATAATAGCTGCTACTATCCACCTGCTAATGGTAGATTTGGGAGCTTGTGAGCCCTTTTTACAGCCGCCATGAAGGACGAAAAGACTGTGAGAAGTACGCCAAGCAGAAGTCCTATTAATATATATCTGGAGGCATCTTACTAGATCCAGAGAAGATAGGTTAGTAGAATTCTCCATTTCTAGGGAGTCAGACCTCAGAGATGGAAGAACAATATCCTCGTTGATGTGAAAGGAGGAGGTGACTTTAGGTCGAAATTCGGGAACCGTACGGAGGACAACTCTGTCTTTGTGAAAGACCGTAAAAGGCTCCTTAATGGATAGAGCGTGGAGCTCTGAAACCCTCCTGCCGGAAGCTAGGGCAATCAGCAAAGCAGTCTTAATAGAGAGAGCATGAAGAGGAACTGTCTCAAATGGTTCAAAAGGTTCCAACTTTAAGGCATTCAAGACCAAAGGGAGATTCCAAGATGGAACAAATGGTTTAATAGGAGGTTTTATCTGAAGGACTCCTTTGATGAATCTGATGACATCCGCGTCCAGTGCCCATCGATGATTGGTTAGAGCGGACAAGGCTGAGACGTGCACCTTGAGAGTGTTATAGCTCAGCCCTTTAGCAAGCCCAGACTGCAGAAACTCCAAAATATTAGAGGAGGAAGGATCTTGAATATTAATGTTCCTGTGAAGGGCCCAGTCAGAGAAAACTTCCCACACTCTATAATAAGTGGCCGAAGTGGAATGCTTACGTGCCTTCAGCATAGTGCCTATAACGTCCTGGGAGAATCCTTTACTCAAAAGCCGGTTCCTTTCAGTCTCCAAGCCATGAGATTGAGAGAGACCGGATTTGGATGAAACACAGGACCTTGGAACAGAAGATCCGGAGTTCTGGGGAGTGGGAGAGGAGGTTCCACCAAAAGACTTTGAAGCAGAGGAAACCAGGGTCTTCGAGGCCAATAAGGCGCAATCAGGATGAGAGACACCTGCTCTGTTCTCATCTTCCTCAGGAGCGGGAGAATTAGTGGAAATGGGGGAAAAGCATAGCCCATCCTGAACCTCCAGGGGCTTGATAAAGCATCCCTCCCCAGTGCTAGGTGGTCGTCTTCTTTCGTGAAGAAAAGCTTTACTTTCCTGTTGGCCCGAGTGGCTAGAAGGTCTACTTGAGGGAGACCCCATTTGTCCACAATCAAGCGGAATACTCTGTCCGAGAGGCACCATTCCCCCGGATCTATCCTGGATCTGCTGAGAAAATCCGCCAGATGATTCCGTTTCCCTAGTAGATGGATGGCAGTAAGGCCCGCCAGGTTTCTCTGAGTCCACCACGTCAGGTGATTCATGATTTCCATCATCTTGCAGCTCCTGGTACCCCCTTGGTGATTGACATAGGATACCACAGTGGAGTTGTCCGTCCTTATCTTCACCCATTGCCCCTTGAGATGATTCGAGAAGTGTTTCAATGCTTTGAGGACAGCCAGAAGCTCTAGGCAATTGGAATGAACATTGTTTGCCCTGAAACTCCATTCTTCCTGCGCAAAGTCGTGGAGACAATGAGCGCCCCATCCCCATTGGCTGGCATCCGTTGTCACAGTTATCCACGCGATATCTCCTAGTGGAAAACCCTTTGATAGGTGCTCCCTGTTTAGCCACCAGATTAGAGAATGGCGTACATTCAGGGAAAGTTTGATGGGTTGGTGCAGGTTCCCGGAGGAGAACTGTCTCAGGAAATTGGCTTGGAATGGTCTCATTCTCCACTGTGCCCATCTGGTCAGTCCTATTGTGGAGGACATGGAACCCAGGAGGCTCATTATGGCCTTTGCCGGGGCCACCCTGGATATCAGCATTCTTCTCAATAACATCTTGAGTTTCAGTATTCTTGCTGATGAAAGTTGGACAGTGCCCTTTAGAGTGTCGAAGTGAGCTCCTAAGTAAACCATAGATTGCGTTGGGTGGAGGTGGCTCTTCTTGGTGTTGATCTTCCAGCCGTGAGCTTGCAGAAACTGAATGCTGGTAATAGCATGGGATGTCAGAGAATCTACGTTGTTTCCTAAGATCAAGATGTCGTCCAAATAATGGTAAATCGCAATGTTCTGTTTTCTGAGTTCTGCAATGAGGACAATCAGGACCTTTGTAAATGTCCTCGGAGCTGTGCTCAGTCCAAAGGGGAGGGCCCTGAACTGGAAGTGACCTTCTTCCACAGCAAACCTCAGAAACTTTTGATGAGTTTGGGCGATGGGTATGTGAAAATACGCATCTAACAGATCTATGGACAGCATCCATTGGTTGGGAGACACTACTTTTATTATAGATTGTAAGGATTCCATTTTGAACCTGCGAATGTGCAGATGCTTGTTTAGCCTGTGTAGATCCAGAATGGGTCTCCATCCCCCTGAGGATTTCTTCGTTAGGAAGATGTGGGAGTAAAACCCTTGAGTTCTCTCGCCGGCTGGCACTTTGGTGATAACCTTCTCCTTCTGCAAGGAAAGGATGAAGTCTTGTAGGGCCATGCACTTTTCCTTGTCCCCTGGCCACTTTGTGAGGTGAAAGGACCTGCTTGGAGGATGCTCGAGAAATTCTATCAAGTAACCTCTCCGAATGATATCCAGTACCCAACTGTCGCTTGTGGATGCTTCCCATATCGGTAGATATTGGAGAAGACAAGCCCCGACACCTTCGGATTTGGGAATTATATAGTCATAGATTCCTCTGGTTTTTATAGGAAGATGAACCGCGTGACTTGCCTCCTTTGTTTCCAGATGGGGCTCCTCTCCCAGGTTGAAATCTGGAATATTCTCTGCCCGGCTTGTAGGACCTACTGTCACGAAAGGAATGATACTCTTTCCGGGCACGAAAGGATCCTTTATATTTTCTCTCCTGAGGTAAAAAGGCTTTATTCCCTTCAGCCGCCCTCTTAATGCATTCGTCCAAATTCTTGCCAAATAACATACTCCCGTGAAATGGCAAAGAACACAAACTATTCTTGGAGGAAGCATCGGCTGCCCAAGATCTGAGCCAAAGTGCTCGCCTAGAGGAAATCGAGAAGGACATATTTCTAGCAAGGCTCCTTACCAGATCCACTGCAGCTTCTGATGAAAAATCAATTGCTAGATGCATATCTCTTAGGTCCTCCACAATGGAAGATCGGCTTCTGCCACTCCTGATGTCCCCTTCCAGTTCCTGTATCCAAACCTTCATAGCTCTTGTAACTGACGTGAGAGCAACGGCAGGGTGGAGACTCGTGCCTGAGGCTACATAGGATTTGGAAAGGTAGTATTCCATCTTACGATCCATAGGATCCCTGAAGGAACCTGCATCGTCTACAGGAAGGGTAGTGTGCTTGGCTAGTCTGACCACTGCAGCATCAACTTTAGGTGGAAAATCCCATGTTTCAGCATCTTTGGAATGAAACGGATATAATCTGGAGAACTTCCCTTTTGCAGATGATCTCCGGTCAGACCTGGACCATTCTTCTTTAATAAGGTCACTAATTGTGGCATGCACAGGGAAAGCCGCTCTTTTTCTTCTAAGATCAGAGAAATAGCGGTTAGATGTAGACGGTTCCTCCTCTGAGGGTTCCTTCAAGGTAAGGGTTTCTCTGACCCGGGCAATTAAATGATCCACCTCCGCAGGTACCAGGAAGTCAGGATCAGGGATAGCCTCCTCCTCCGAGGAAAAAGCTAGGTCTCTCAGAGAAGCTGAATCCATTAACTCTTCTTCAGAGTTTCCTGGAGATAAATCTGATGGCTCAGAATATCTAGGTCGCTTGTGAGTCTTACCACCCTCTCTTATGCCCTGGGCAACTGCATGCTTGATAAGTTGCATAAAGTCCGGTGTTGAATGAGAAGGGCCAGCAGCTGCTGAGAGACAATCTGAACAGAGACGTTTCCCTTCTATGGCTCTGTTATCACAGGATATACACAGCGTCCTTTTGGGCGACTTCCCCTTGGACGATCCTGAAGTCTTTGTACTTTTAGCACTGAAATACAACAAACGTGCTCATTAGTACATTACCTCTCTTTTTTTTTTTTTTTAAAAAGGATGGCTTACCTATATTGCTTAGATTGTGACCTATTGTGATGAGAAGAATCCGATTCCCTGGATCCTGAGCGAGAATCCATCTATAAGGAATAGATGGAACAGCGAAACTAATACCAAGAAGAAATATATATAAAAAATATAAGAAATAAAATAGGAGAAAAACTTACTTTGATGCTTGAGAAGGAAAAAGGAACCTGGAAAGGCGAAGAACCAACAGAATGGTGCAGAAAAAACTTTCCTGGAGGAAGAAACTCAACCTACCCCGAAAAAAGAGGTCTGGCGCTTTAAGAAGGGCATCTGACGTCATCGCGCATGCGCGAATTAGCGAGAAAACGCGCGAACGGCCCAAATGAATGGATTTTGCGCGCGAACGTGCTAATTCGTTAATCGCGTTCGCGCGCTTATTCAAACACAGCCGCGCGAACGCTCAGAAACAACCGAACGCCGCGCATGCGTCCGGGAGCCCACGAATGCCGAGCAGGCGCCCATGAGACTCCCGAACGCCGCGCAGGCGCACAGAAATTTCCCGAATGCCACGCAGGCGCCCTGGAACTCCCGAACGCCGCGCAGGCGCATAGGAGCTAGGAGCTCCCAAACGCCGCGCAGACACTGCAGCTTCTGAGGGGGAACCCCAGCACAGAGAGATTACAGTTTCAATTACCTCTGTATCTTCAGAAGAATAATCTTACAGGTAGGAACCAATTCATGGAGTCATTACCTTGATTCTGGGGGGGGAAATTCCAAGTCCGGAAACCAGCCATATTCCATGTTATTCCACTTGCATTATTGCAAGAATTACAGGAAGGTAAAACCCCCGGTCACTAAAGGGGTTTTCTCCAGGGGGACACCTTTGCGCAGGGCCGTATACTGGAGACTTCCCAGGGGAGAGAGGGTGAACTCCCCAGGGGCTAGAGGAACTAATCCTCAGGTAAGCCATAAAGAAAATCTAATAGTCTGAAAAAGACCGACATGTCCTAGGGATAGGACAGGAAAAAAAGACTGGGGAAGGAGGGGTAGGAGGTGGTACTTATACGGCTTAATAATTATTCCTGTCCAATGGGGATAGGGAGGAGCTACCCAATGTTGTGCTGCCATGGATATGGCCAGGAAATATATATATATGTCCCATAATAAGTGTATTTTTATATTGATAGTCCTATATATCAATATCAAAATACACTTATTATGGAGTTACATATATATATATATATATGTATATATATATTCTCAGCAACGTATGTATATATATATATATATATATATATATATAGATAGATATAGATTTAGATAACCTACAAAATACACAATCCAGTGCACTCACTTATTCACTAAACAATGATTTCAAATCTTACCGATTGTAATAGTTTTATTTAAAAACATATATATATATATATATATATATATATATATATATATTTAAATTCTACGTAATACTTAAGTAATCTTATTAATTATAATTTGAAGAACCAGCCTGACAACCCAGGCAGCAGGTCCAGAGAATTTAATTCGCAAGTCCTATCTATATCCCTGTAACTTACAAAAACACCATACAACCTGGACATGTGAGGTATTATTGTACTTGGGAGACTTCGCTTAACACAAATATGAGTGTTTTAAAACAGTAAAACCTATCACGACGATGATATCCCCAGTCAAAGTGTAGTTTTTGTGTAAAAAAATGCAAAAAACAAATATGAATGCTAACTTTGGCCAGCATTTGTGGCTAAGTGGCTACTAAAAAACACTGGACATACCCCATTTTGAATACCCTTGGTTGTCTACTTTTTCAAATGGTATGCCATGGTGGTGTTAATTTTCATTTCTGGGCTGCCATACCATCTCACAGGCAACAAAGGTAAATTGGCAAATCTTATATTTGACCCTGTAACTTTCCAAAACACCATAAAACCTGTACATGAGAGGTACTGTTGTACGTACTGGTGTACATATATACAAATATGAGTGTTTTAGAGCAGTAAAATCTATAGCACTGATGATATCATCAGTGAAAGGGCAGTTTATTTGTGAAAAATGCAAAAAACTAACATAAAGGCTAACTTTGGCCAGGGTTTGTGACTAGGTGGCTATAAAAAAAGACTGAACATACCCCATTTTGAATAACCTGGGTTGTCTATGTTTACAAATGGTATGCCAGGATAGGGTTATTGTTTTTTTTATTCCTGAGCTACCATACGGTCTCAAAGGCAACATAGGCCCAGCAAACCTATCTTCAATGTGCAGAATGACCTTCCACTTTTTATACATGCAATTGCATTTGTTTTTGACACAAACTAGCATTAAAAAACACCATCTTTCTCTTGACACCCAAGACATCACTACATGGGAACAGATCTGTATCAGTAGGAGATTGAAACCCCTTTACAAAGCTATATCCATGTGTTACAAAATGCTGCTAGAGTACTTGCCGTTCCCTGACTCCAAGCCTCCCCAACGATGGGCTATAGATTTAGACTGTGAGGTTACCCAAAAACAATGGGAATCCATTTTTAAATCCCTAAAACAGCTCATTAAATTCGCTACCCTTGTGGAACAACAGCTGAAAATGGTGTACAGGTGGTACAGGTACCGGAGCGAATCCACAATTTATTCCCTAATAGCTCACCACTGTGTTGGAGATGCAAACGGGAGGAAGGCACAGTACTACGCATTTGGTGGCAGTGCCTGATGATTGTACAGTTTTGGAACTCTGTCCATGCCCTTTTTAGAGAGATCATTGATTGCTCACTGCCTCTTCACCCACTTACTTATTTGCTGCTACAAACACCGTTTGGAGTGCCTAGACATAACCAAAAACTGATCTATCATGTGCTCACAGCACAATGATTAATAGCGAGGGCCTGGAAGTCTTCGCAACCACCGTCAATATCCACTTTATTGGGTGAAATAGACAAACAACGCATATATGAACGTTGCTTTAGTAATGTTTGCCATCCTGGCGGCATGGGAGGTGTGGGATATATGGAGATCAGTGCACCCTAACCAATAACATAGATCTCAGAAGCTTGTCTTACTGCCTGGGTGATGGTTGCTTGATTTTAGGGGTACCAGATATAGAACCCAATCCAATATAATGGTTACGTCTAAGAGTTTGAGACTAAGCACCTGTGGGAGACTAAAAATTATTTGTTTTAATTACTGAATTTATAATGTAAAAATAATTCCTCTTCATATTTCATCTTTACATGGTGCCAGATAAATAGTTAGAAACTATATAGATTTCTTTTTAAAACAGCACTAAAGTTTGCTGTCCTTCCAGGCAGACAGACTATTTGCATAGACTCTATGTAAATGTCTGTCTGCAAACGAACATGCATACTGGCTTTTGCCAAGCCCTGCTTCAATGCACATGTCATCAGGTGGATGTGCAAGGCACAGGGAAGCCACACAAGGCTATCCAAATGGAGGCAGTCCTAGGAAAAGTATCACATCCACTAGATAGGTTAATGGATCTGTTAAGAAGGAGATGATTATGCCGAAGATTCTTTAAAGGGACACTATAGGGCCAGGAACACAAACATGTATTCCTGACCCTATAGTGTTAAAAACACCACCTTGCCCCCCTAAATATAGTTAAATCTTACTTGTATTCCAGTCTGGTGCTGCTGGCTCAGCCCCTGATCTGCCTGCTTGGTTGACATCATCAGAAGTGGTGATCTCAGCCAATCACAATCATTGGATTGGCTGAGACTGTCATGGAGGCAAATCAGGGCAACGCCAGCACAAGATAAACACAGCCCTGGCCAATTAGCATCTCCTCATAGAGATGTGTTGAATCAGTGCAGCTCTATGAGGAAAGTTCAGTGTCTTCATGCAGAGATGTTTAAAAAAAAAGGTCACCAGAACAAATACAATAAGCTGTAGGTGTTCTGGTGACTATAGTGTCCCTTTTAAACCTGCATTAAAGGTCAGTGAAAAAAAACTTGATTTTCCAATATAACACAGCAATAGGAAAATTATTTTATAAAGTCTAGCTTTTAACAACAGGCTCATTTTAGTTCTAAATATATGGTTAACCTTACCTAGCTGCAATGAATTGTTGAGACCGCCATGTCTCTTGCAAGAAAATCTTATTATTTATCCAATGAGGATCTTTACTTATATATGCACAATGCATAATATTAAAAAAATATATAAAAAGTAGATACATAATGTAAATATTGTCATAAACAGCATCATTATATTTTTCATTTTCATGATTAGTCAAATGATAAAACAAGAACATACAATCATGCCATGTGACACAATAATTACTGGCAACTGAGCTTGATCTTCATCTTTAATAGAGAATAGAGTAAGAAACAGAAAAACTGGCACATGTAGCTTGTCATCTAATAGAAATTCTACCTATTTTTTCTGCTTTATAATTCAGATTTTTACATTTTGTGAAGATTATTTTTTTCTGAACTAATAAAGGTTATGTTTATTTTTTTTTAATAGTCCTGGTTCATGCAATTTCTAATATGTATTACAAGGCCAAGGACAGGGGTAGTGTTCTTGCCCATGTGATGGTATAAAATCTGTGTATTTGGTTGACCAAGAAATATTTTTTTTCTCCTTGTCTTCTTTGCCATTTCTATAGGCTGTACCTCTTATAGAACAGTTGATTACATGAATAATACATTTCAAACCAAGAACCATGTGAAGTCTTTTATTTCTATTATATAATAAATTAGGTACAATCACACCTACAATAGTTACATGATTTGATAGAATGTACAGTAATATTGTTTTCATAATAATAGTCTTACACTCTGTCAACTCCTTGTAAAATTACATATCTTCATGTCAATAATTTAAATATTCTTCTACCCCCTACTTTATGCTATAATTCACTTTTCATTTCCAATTCAGTCTTATATGCAAAGTGTAATTCAGCTCTTCCATAAACACCTTTAAATTTAGTTTTGATTATTTATTTTTTATCTTACGAGTCATCAGTTCCAACTTTACTGGTGATTTCAATATAACCTCTTGTTGTCTTTATATTCCGTGGTTTTATTTTTTGGATATTTTTTTCTACGTAGGAAAGTTATTCTATCCATTACTCAAGTAAAAACTGGAATCTTATTCATATTAGTGTGATTAAATCTGGGGTTGTTATTTGTATTTTTAAATACCTACTAGTATACAAGCCCCAAACAAGTTTTAGATACAGAGAGAACCTATACAATTTGCATATTAGACTAATTCAAAACTATATGGCAGACTAGATATCAAATGCTAGCAAATTCACTCTGCACTAGATAAACAGCAATCCAAGACAATTGTTTTGGCTTTCATTTGGTGTCACCAGTGATGTGTTGCTGATACCCTTGGAACATGGAGCATAAGACCCATGGTTGGATTACATTTTAAATTTATGGAGTCCTTAAGTAAAATGCATACAACCAAAAGCAGAAGATATGACTATATAATTCTGACAATAGTATGGAACTTACGGTTGTCCGAGTATAACTATCATGTGTTATGTTTCTTGTACAGTCACAATTATAACATTCAATGTTGTGTTGTTACTTTGTGTCAGTAACTGTCTCTAAATAACACAGAGGCTCTGAAAAATTATAGAAAAATGTTACAAGTTAAATTGTTTGTTTAAAGACGTTACCACTGGATCTGATTAGCAAAGAGATCATTAACTTTCCTTATCCAATTTTTGCACTCAAGGTACTTCTTGGGAGCTAGTCCCTGAGACCTATATAATAATGCTTCCATATTTAACTGATACAGCACCTGTGAGTTAAGATTAGCTAATGTAAAAGTATTTAAAAATTTCCAGTTACGGGCAATAAGAATTTTCACAGCGATTATAAAATTAATATAAATAAATGCCTCTTTCTTTCGCAGTTGGTTTATATTCAAGTGCAAAATAGCGTTCGCTGGGGCTTTAGAAATAGGTTTAGTTAACAGAATTTCTAGTTCTACAAAAGCCTCTTTCCATTTATTTTTAATTCTGACGCAGTCCCACAAGATGTGGATAAAGGATCCAAGTTGTCTATTGCATCTCCAGCAAAGTGGGGAAGCAGAGCTATACATTTTAGCCAGGACCAGATACCATCTATTCATTACTTTGAATAGCATTTTTGCATTTCTCTTAAATTCAAGCAGTGAACAATTTTACAGGTATTAGAAAGAACTAGACACCACTCCACCTTATTGATTTTAGTTTTCAAATCCTTTTCCCACTTATTACATGCTGGAATGGTTTTGGGAGGATCCATTTTTAACAAGGCCCTCATAGCTTTTGAAACCACCTTATCTATTGGTTCATTTATAAACAATGAACAGATATCTTTGACCCCCTCTGAATAGTTACAAAGGATATTTTGATTAAGGAAATTTTTAATTCTCATGTACAGAAATAACTCTTTATTAGATAGTTGAAAATCATGAATTATTTGAGGAAATTGTTTCATTTTGTTCCTTTAATTGATCTACCCGTACAATACTTTTTTGTAGCCACTTGTCTAAATTAAGATCTTCTACATAATATGGTATATATGATAATTTAATATTTACAGGAAACTTATTTTCTATTCCACATATTTGTTTAATTATTTTCCACCCATCTAATATTGCATCTAAACATACATTGTTATTTCTAGACATAGTTACCCTGGCTTATTGCTCCCTTGCCATAAAAGTGCTTCCACGTCTTAATTCAACATGCGTCCCTCTCTAAGACTGTCACAGCTCCTGACGTCTCTGCCGGTGTGGCTGCACTCAAACATAGCAGCCACGCCATCAGTGATGTTTACAAATTTACCTTGGGCGGCAGCAACCCGGTCTCCCTCCATTCCAGTTCTTAGGAACGCCGGCCGATGTGGATCATACTTTTATAAGAAACTTACCTTCGCCCTTATCAAAGATGGTGCCGACATGCGTGCAGCGTCACGTCATAGACCCACATGCACATTTTGGGGTCAAAGGTCAGAGACAGCCAATTTTAGCCTAAGGAGTGTGATTTAAACCCAAATTACCTTTTTGTCAGTGCCCTGTCGTGGTTTCCACTTGCTGGTTACCTGAGAGTGTGTTCCTGATTGCATTTTTCTGGTATTTGACTTTGGCTTCCTTTTGACTTCCCTGATTTCTGATATCCTTGACTTCTGGCTTTCCTCATCGTTGTGTCTCATTCTGTGTCCCTGACCTCGGCAAGTATTTTCACTATTCTGTGGTACGTTAAAGGACCACTATAGTGCCAGGAAAACATACTCGTTTTCCTGGCACTATAGTGCCCTGAGGGTGCCCCCACCCTCAGGGACCCCCTCCCGCCCGGCTCTGGAAGGGGGAAAGGGGTTAAAACTTACCTTTTTCCAGCGCTGGGCGGAGCTCTCCCTCCTCTCCTCCTCCGTCCTCCTCCTGGGCTGAATGCGCACGCGCGGCAAGAGCTGCGCGCGCATTCAGCCGGTCGCATAGGAAAGCATTTACAATGCTTTCCTATGGACGCTTGCGTGCTCTCACTGTGAAAATCACAGTGAGAAGCACGCAAGCGCCTCTAGTGGCTGTCAATGAGACAGCCACTAGAGGATTAGGGGAAGGCTTAACCCATTCATAATTATAGCAGTTTCTCTGAAACTGCTATAATTATGAAAAAATGGGTTAACCCTAGAAGGACCTGGCACCCAGACCACTTCATTAAGCTGAAGTGGTCTGGGTGCCTAGAGTGGTCCTTTAAGTCCGGCCATTCTAAGGTCCGGTTAGACGTTATCCTTGGTCCTAGGTGTGATACTATTCTGCGTGCTGGATCAACTATAATCCTGACAAAGACATACCAACCTAGATCTAATTGAGTTCTGTACAGGTGATATAATTGGTTAGCATGGTACGTCCTCTCGATAATTGGAAACCCCCCCTCCCTAACTTTCTCGCCAGAATTTTTTTTTATTAATTCTTGGTCTTTTCGCTTTCTAAATAAAGTTTGAAAAAGAACTCTGCATCATGTCTATCCATGACTTAGGTATTTTTAAAGGAAGGAACAAGTAGGACCAATTCGGTAGAATATAAGCGTTAATCAGATTCATTCTCCCCCACCATGTAACTTCAATATGTTTCCATTTTTTTAACGATAGATTCATAGCTTTGAGATATTTTAAAAAATTAATCTGCACTGTATTTGCTAGATCTCGTGTGAGATCTATACCTAAGTACGTGAACGATTCTTTTGCCCATATGAAATCTTCATTATTTTTAATATAGGTTACTCAGAAAAAACAAAAAAGAGGGGAGCCAATTGGTAAAGATAGAGACATTGGAGATTACAAACAAAAAATGTGGGGTAACCCCTAAATAGTGAATACAAATGGAAATACAAAACAAAAACAAAATACATAAATCTCCAAAGTGTCTATCTGTGTGAGAACAAGCAAATGCTAAAATGTAACTTTTATTGTATTTAGTTTAAAATAAATATCAGGAAAAGTATGAATAAATAAAAAAGATAACAAAAAGTATTTACAAACTCTATTCCACTGTAAGGAAAATGCAGTGTATAAATTCACAGTGTGTGCCTTATTTTGTCGTGAAACAAAAAAACTGTATAGTACTTTGTATCGTAAAGGCAATAGATTATTTTTAATATAGTTCTTATTCTTATTACTTACATTAATATCCATTATAATTGACTTATTTACATTAATTCTATAGTTGGAAATAGCGCTATAACTCTCTATCGCCTTCATAGAGTTTTCCAGGGAATTGACAGGGTCAGTTAGGGTCATCATCAGGTCGTCTGCATACAGATTTAGTTTAAGGTTTTTTGTGTTTTATTGCTAGGCCTTTAATGCCCTCATTCTGTCTTATATTGATGGCTAGGATTTCCATTGTAATAATGTATAAGATTGCGGGCAACCCTGTCTGGTCCCGTTATGTAAGGTGAACCATTCAGGGCAAATATTTGGTCCAATCATTCTAGCTGAAGGACAAGAATAGAGTTACAGGATTGCCTGATGCATCTATCCCTGAATTCCAAACTTTAAAAGCGACCTGCTCAAAAACTCCCAACCGACCCTGTCAAAAGTAGTGATGTACCGAACGGTTCGCCGGCGAACGGTTCCTGGCGAACATAGCATGTTCGCGTTCGCCACGGCGGGCGAACATATGCGCGGTTCGACCCGCCCCCTATTCGTCATCATTGAGTAAACTTTGACCCTGTACCTCACAGTCAGCAGACACATTCCAGCCAATTAGCAGCACAGCCTCCCTAGCAGACCCTCCCACCTACTGGACAGCATCCATTTTAGATTCATTCTCAAGCTGCATGCTTAGTAAGAGGAGGGAAAGTGTAGCTACTGTTCATAAGATAGGGAAAAGCATAGCTAGGTTAGGGATAAGGGTATGCTTTTTTTTTATTTATTTTTTCTATGTAATGTAAATGCATGTCTGCCACTGCTGCCAGCTTCTGTGTGTCGGCTCACAATTATTTCTGATCAGTGCCACCAATTACATCTGGTGTCACAATAGCTTGGATTTAAAAACAAAACTTTTTCACTGTTATAAATTGAATAGCAGTCAGTTGTCTGCCACTGCTGCCAGCTTCTGTGTCAGGCTCACAGTGCATACTGGCCTTGTCTCCCCAGTCAGTGCCACCAATTACATCTGGTGTCAATAGCTTGGATTTAAAAACACAAAACTTTTTCACTGTTATAGATTGAATAGCAGTCAGTTGTCTGCCACTGCTGCCAGCTTCTGTGTCAGGCTCACAGTGCATACTGTGCCCATTTCCCCAGTCAGTGCCACCAATTACATCTGGTGTCACAATAGCTTGGATTTAAAAACAAAAAACTTTTTCACTGTTATAGATTGAATAGCAGTCAGTTGTCTGCCACTGCTGCCAGCTTCTGTGTCAGGCTCACAGAGCATACTGTGCCCATTTCCCCAGTCAGTACCACCAATTACATCTGGTGTCACAATAGCTTGGATTTAAAAACAAAAAACTTTTTTTACTGTTATAGATTGAATAGCAGTC